>OZ025241.1:31785600-31943100 GCA_964019155.1 Osedax fenrisi | reverse complement strand
TTAAATAGATAACTTAATATATAGTAATAATTATATAATTGTACATTTTTTAAATATTGTTCAGTCCATATATTATATGATTAATATATAATTGTATAATTATATAATTATATAATTGTACATTTTTTAAATATTGTTCAGTCCATATATTATATGATTCATTATAATATGTAATCGATTCAAATAAATTGAAAATTATTACAACGAAATGTGATATATATATAATATATTTATGTTATGAATATATATTAAGTATATATATATATAATATTAATATATCTAATGTAGACGATCGTATAATATATTATAGTCTAATAAGACTATAGTCTAATAGTATATAATAGTCACGTTCAGATCTATACCGAAGAGAAACCAAGACTACATTTTCCATGAACGTCTTATTCCGTTTGGTAGTCTGGGCTTCTCTTCGGTATAGATATGCACAATGTGAACAATGAAGATAGGTAATAACTACAAAGTACAATAGAATTATGTAATATATTACATCGCCGTTTAACAATGAACGGGTATCTAATAACAAGACTACCCCTCATTTCGTGTGTGATATTGCTGTGGGGGGTGGAAGTGCCTTTTTAAGGAGTATTTTATGGGTAATTGCCCCACTTTTAAATTTTTTCCCACAAAAAAAAAACAGATTTTTTTATAATCCTATTTAGTTATTATAAAAATGTTTAGAATACATATGTGTATTCTATATATATATATATATATATATATATATATATATATATATATATATATATATATATATATATATATATATCTATATATAGCCCTATCGCTCGTCTCCAGTTCAAGTTGTATGAAATCTACCGCACGTACACATATTATACCTACGATAGATTTCATACAACTTGAACTGGAGACGAGCGATAGGGCTGATCTATGTATATCATGATCGGGAGAATTCACCGAAGATAAGTCACAATCAAACAACTGAGAGAATGTGTCCTTATCGTTATCTCCGTTAATCATCTTTATTATTGTATGTCGTTGTCTGTTAATGATCCTATATTATAATTACATCACTATAATGTTATGTTAGTAATATGTTCATATTCGTATGTTGTTGTTGTTTACTGGCAGTGTATACATGAAGTTTACTGGCAGTGAACATCAAATTATATACATATTTTTGCTATCATATTATGCGCATACAAATATGTACATAATATGCACATACAATTATGAATATAATATGAACGTAAAATGATGTTAAACTATATTAAATGAGTTTAACAATATTAAAATACAAATATGCACATTGATATTTATATTATATCTATATATCTATATATTATGTATATATATATATACATAATATATAGATATATAGATATAATATAAATATATATATATGTATATATGTGTATATATACGTATATATGTATAAATATATATGTATATATATATATATATATATACATAATATATATATATATATAGATATAATATAAATATCAATGTGCATATTTGTATTTTAATATTGTTAATATATATATATATATATATATATATATATATATATATATATATGTATACATACACATATAATATGATATATAAATGTATTCTTGACAGCTGACAATATTCTTCTTGACAGCTGTCAAAAAGAACTATTTCTTCATCATCTTCTTCCGTTATTGAGGACTGATTTGAATGTTGGTTTATGTATACAAATAACGGGTACAAAATAGCACTATATGACTAGATATATTAATGTTTAGTATACATTGTATACTAATAGATGTTGTAAATAACAGTTCGGTAGCCATTATAATACACCATGGTGGATAAAACAAACAAATAGATAACAGTTTAGTATACACTATTATTTGTAATTATATATGTTGCATAGTTGCATATTACATTTATATTTTACGATAAATTAATTAACTTGAAATGTATAAAAGATTGAGCTCGTATAATATCTACGAAATTATTGTTAACATTTTACACATATATGTTACAGATGAGTGTAATGTGCATTTATTTATTATAGATATACATATAAATATCTATAAATATATATATATATATATATATATATATATATATATATATATATTTAATTTATATTAAATCGGCAAATTATGACTAGATTCATAATGATGCAGAGCATATATATATTGATATAATATATATGTATTTATAGAGTTTTATTAAAAGTAATATTTACTAAATAAAAGTAATAATATATATATATATATATAATGTTACATATGATATTTGATAGCAATGATCAATACGTGTTGTGAATACAAGACGGTACTGGACCTAATAACTTTCCATCACTCTGTATCTGCATGAGGTATCACTTTCAGGTCGACACAGATAAAACAATGCGCCGTTTAATCATTAATAATAATATTTATATACGTTAATATCATTTAGCTGATACATATATTATATTTACATCATATAATATAATATAATGTATATTTATTATTTTATAATAATATTCATAATGGTACCAAATTTTATTATATTTAAATTTACTATTCATATACAATTGGAGTCTTAGAGAGATATAAGGATTCGTAAAATGTCGAAACCCTACTCGAAAATATGTTAGACTTCTAAAATACGTCGTTATATGCAACAGTTAGATAAATGATCTATAGGTATAATCCAGATGTATGTATACATATAATATATTAAATTTATATTTAATAAGGACAATGTATGTATACATATAATATATTAAATTTATATTTAATAAGGACAATTTAGAAAATTTCAATGAAGTTATGGAAATTTTGATATCGTCATTTAAATAATTTTAATAATGTTAATTAAATACAATTCCATTTTTTTAAGTTTTTTAAAAAGTACATAATATGTTCATTCATAACATTTTATTATATATTCTATAAATATATATATATATATATATATATATATATATTATTTTAAATTAATAATGATATGCGTATTAAACCAATAATAATATATATATTTATAAAAAATATCATAGTTTATACTGGGTTAGGAAGCTTCCATCACAAAATGATTAATATAATCGGTATTGATGTATCAAAAATGTTTTTGAATTACTGCAGTAAGTCAATGTGTACAATTTTGATAAATCATTTTTAATTTAATTAGACGTAAATGATCTTTATAACAAATATTCAAAAAATAAATTGTTGGTTGAAATTCCCATAAATCTCACTTTAATAATGTGAGTTAAAATCCACTTAGTGTACGATACCTTGACGTGGTTAAGTGGCTATCTATATATAGATCCAAATTCGTATAAAATGTAAAAATTCTTTATATTGTAAACACACACTATATATATATATATATATATATATATATATATATACACATTTATATACACATTTATATACATACATAAAATAGGTATATAACATAAATTCGTACTATTTTATCATGAATCATGGGGAAAGTCTCCGATTACCGACCCTACATGATTATTTGTAATAACTTATTCAATATTAAATATATTAATTTAAATTTTGTAATTAGGGTAATATTATGGCAATGATTAATATGGCTATTTTAAATTTTTGATATAATTATATTTAATTAATACATGTGCCTATTACCGACCACCTAAAATAATCGTGATATAAATAATTGTAGTATTATAATATCCAATAAAAATAGTAGATATTAGTGTTGGAAACGGTTTCGAATATCGAATCGAATATTCTAATATTCGAATATTCGATTATTTCAAATAGTAAATTTTCGAATTTGACAGATATTCGAAAATGTCGAATACCTAAATCTAATTATTCGAAAATGTCGAATACCTAAATCTAATTATTCGAAAATATCGAATACCTAAATCTAATTATTCGAAAATATCGAATACCTAAATCTAATTATTCGAAAAATTCGAATATTAAAATTTAACTATTCAACAAAAAAACGGTAAAAGTATGCATATATTTTATTAAACAATAAACAAATAATTTAATACTATTTACCCCCAAGCTATTTACTTCCGTTTTAACCTTTTTAACTATCATATAATTCATTATTTTATTTAAAATAATGGAAACGTATCTTTATTATTATTAATAAATATAATTTGTATTATAATTTAAAATAATAGAAATATCTTTATTATCATTACTAGATTATTTAGTAAATATAATTTAAATAACTTTAAATAATTTTATTTAACTAATTTAACTAATCGATAAATATCATATCCTAATTCAGTATTTTATTTAAAATAATAGAAACTTATCTCTATTTTATAATGAAATAGATGAACTGAAATTATATCTGTATAAACCGAGAATTGACCGGAATGATTGTACATTATTGTGGTGGTTTTACCACGATAAGGAATTTCCAATTCTTTCCAAGATTGCAAAAAATATTTAACTGGGCAGTCATCATCTTTTCCTGCAGAAAGAATATTTTCTATGGCTCCAAATATTTAAAAAAAAACGTTCAAAATTATGTACAGAGAAATTAGACTTTTTAATTATATTACATTCTATTATTATATATATTTGTCAAAATAAATAATTATTATTATTTTTAATTATTAAATATATTTACTATTTGAAACCTTCAAAGTGTATTTATTTACTATTTTAAACCTTAGGAATGAATAATTTAACTATTTGAAAACTTCGAATAATTAATTTAATATAAATAATACTATTTAAAACCTTCAAAGTATATTTATTTACTGTTTTACACCTTAGAAATGAATAATTTAACTATTTGAAACTTTTGAATACTTAATTTAATAAAAATAATACTATTTGAAACCTTCGAAGTGTATTAATTTACTATTCGAAACCTTCGAATACTTAATTTAATAAAAATAATACTATTTGAAACCTTCGAAGTGTATTTATTTACTATTCGAAACCTTCGAATACTTAATTTAATAAAAATAATACTATTTGAAACCTTCGAAGTGTATTTATTTACTATTCGAAACATTCGAATACTTAATTTAATAAAAATAATACTATTTGAAACCTTCGAAGTGTATTTATTTACTATTCGAAACCTTCGAATGAGTGAAAAATCTGAAAATTTCCAACACTAGTAGATATACATAAATAAAATTAATTATAACATTCACTCAATTTATTTTGTATTGAATTTATGTTTTAATAGTAATATTAAATTTAAATTTAACTTTATAGTAATTATATTAAAATAGTGTATATTATTATTTAATATTTATTTATTAATCAGTATATAGGTATATTATATATATTATCAGTATATATTATCAGTATAGGCCTATAATCAATTGGAATCATTAATCCTAAATATATATAGATGATACACAAACAACTTACAACATATTTTAAAGTAAAATATGGATCTATTTTGATTGGATATTATAAATCACATGGGTTCGGTATTAGGGTAATTTAGGGAGTCGGTAGGAAAAGCCTAATAGAGAGCCTAATAGGAAAATCATATGGGTTGCTATAATTAAGATATATTGGTTAATAGTTATTCAAATTAAATTATTTTAATAATAGTTTTAAACATTTTATTGATCTACAATAATATGCGTAGTATTAAGTTTTCTTTTAAATAATAAAGTATTTACAATAATTTAAAAAAGTTATTATTCAAATATTTAAAAAGTAAAAACAGAATATTACATTTTATCAAATAATAATTGTAGGATTAAATATTTTTTTAAATAAAATACTTATTCATATTTATCATTAAACTACTAACAGTTCGTGTATATATTATTTTTTGATATATCTTATAGTTACTGAGATACGATAGGGGGTCGGTATTAGGAGGGGATCGGTAATCGGAGACTTGCCCCTACTATCAGTAATAATTAAATACAGAAATGTTTATATAAAGAAAAATAATATCATTCATTGTAGTGAGCAAATAAGTGTCAGTATTATGTCCCTTCTTATATACACTTTAGTTTATATCAAAAAGGTTATCATCATGTATAGATATTATCCTATAATTAATGAGTTGCTGAGATATATTTTGTTTCTAAAATTGTTCCTATAGGTAAAGTTTTCTTATATATAATAGGAAGCATTATAGCGTCTAATATTGCCAAAATCATTAGAATCAAGGCATGGTATTTTTAAATTAAAGAAATGCCATGGTAGTTATTTTTTTTTTATTTATTTTTTTTTAAATCCTAGAAATAAAATAAAAAATGTTATATATTAGTGATATTTAGAATTTAATTGATATAAAGCTTAAAATGGCTCGTCAAAAAAAACAAACGATATCTGTAACAGATGAGCATAATGATGAAAAAATTGATCTCAAATGCTTAATTGAAAAATTAACTATAAATAATGACAGATTAACTATAAATAATGAAAAATTGACTATAGTTATAGAAAATCAAGAAAAAATAATAAAAAAACTAAATGAAGCAGCTGATAAATCTGATCTTAAAACATTTGCTGAGATCACTAAAATTAACCTCAATAATACACTTCAAAAAAAATCTATCAACGACTATAAATAAAACCTAAATGAAAAAAAGTTAAATGAAATAAGAAATAAAACTATTATACTCTATAATGTTAAACAAACAATAGATTCTAATTACGAAACAAGAAATTTTGAAGAAAAAAAAAATATAACAGACATTTTAGACCTAGTCAACACAAATTATAATATAAAAAACTATTTTAGATTAGGAAAATATCAAGAAAATGATAATGTCATCAGGCCATTAAAAATTATTTTAAACTCTGAAATAGAAATTAATAATATAATACAAAATGCAAACAAATTAAAAAACTCCAAATTCAAAAATATAAGCATATCAAAAGAATACAATAAAGTTGAGTTGGATACTATCAAAAAACTATCTATCGAGGCTAAACATAAATCAACAATAAATAATAAATATGTAGTACGGCATAGAAATGATACTTTTAAAATAATTGAACTAAAAAAACGTAATGATTAAATATAATATGATACCAAACCAATACAAAACAACACAACAATTTAATAGTATTACAAAAGAATTAATAATAAATAAAAATAATCTAATAATTATACACATAAATATTAGGAGTCTTACTCAAAACCTGGATAAATTAAGAGAATTTATAGATACTTTAATAATCAAACCTCATATTATATGTTTATCTGAAACCTGGTTAAATAGTAATAATGACTTCAATATTAATATAACAAACTACACATATCAAACAAACTATAGACAGAAACAAAATAAATGTAGAGGTGGTGGTGTTTCAATATATGTTATAAAAGATATTCAATATGAACTTATAAAAGACCTTACTTTTAATATAAAAGATTATTTAGAAACACTTACAATAGAAATTAAACTTAAAAAAAATAAAAAAATAATAATTTCATGCCTTTATAATAGCCCTTTCAATAAAACTGCAGATCTTATAAATATGTTATATAGTAAATTTCATAAATATATTTCACACGATTTAATAATTATGGGTGATTTTAATATCATAACAAATGATCCCAAACCATCTCAATTAAACATTTTAATAAATCAATTAGGACTAACGCCTCAAATTCTTCAAAACACTAGACCACAATTTAATAAAAGTAACACTTCAACTATAGATCAAATTTACACTAATATAAACACAACAAATATTTATAATAGTGGAATACTCATAGAAGACTTGACAGACCACCTCCCAATATATACAATAATTAAAATAAAAACCAAAATACGAAATAACTCAAATGAAATTAAAACAAGGAAAATAACAATAAATAATACTAAAAGACTTATTAATGCACTGAAAAATACGAATTGGGATTCGGTCCTCGAAGACAATGATGCTGAAAACTCATACAACAAATTTCATACCATATATACATCAATAATTAACCAATTTATCCCACTACTTACAAATAAAATATCTTCAAATATTCTTTCAAAAAATTGGATAACAAATAAAATAAAAAGAGACATTAATAAAAAGTATAAACTATATAAATTTTACTTAGATAATAAAAATGAAATCAACTTATATAACTACAAACAATTAAGAAATCAATTAACCTTAAATATTAAAAAAGCAAAGCAATCATATATAGATAGTAAAATAAAAAATAGTATATCTACTAAAGAAAATTGGAATTTAATAAATAACCTCATAAATAAACAGCAAATTAAACAATCTCCAAATTATATAATAGATGAATTCGAAAATAAATTCAATAATGATAAACAAATAGCAAATGCATTTAACTCTTATTTTATAAATACAAGTCAATCCATAAATAATCAATTCACCTCTCCCATAAATAACATCAACCCAATTAACATTACACCAATATCTAAATCAATATATCTTCATCCCACATCAACACATGAGATAAATTCTATTATACAAAATAATAAATCAAAGACTTCTCTAGACACTGATTATCTAAACATGAAATTGTTAAAAATTTCAAAAGATTACATTGACCTACCATTAAGCCATATTTTTAATCTATGTTTATCGTCAGGAACTTTTCCCTTAAAAATGAAACTATCCTCCATTAAACCAATTCATAAAATAAATAATATCAATATTATATCTAACTATAGACCAATATCAATTTTAAGTCAACTATCGAAAATACTAGAAAAAATAATATATAATAGACTAATGCAATTCATACAAAATAATAACATAATAAATACTACTCAATATGGTTTCCTTAAAAAACATAATACCACTCAAGCTACACTAGATATTTACAACCATATAATGGAAAATAAAAAAGAAAATAAAGCAATAAATACATTATTTTTAGATTTAAGTAAAGCCTTTGATACTATTGATCATTTTATTATAATTAGCAAATTAGATAAATATGGAATTAGAGGGATTCCTCTTAAACTGATAAAAAACTATTTACATAATAGAACTCAACTAGTTAAAGTTAACATTACAGAATCTGATAGTATAACTAATGATATCGGTGTACCCCAAGGCTCCATACTAGGCCCTTTACTATTCATAATTTATGTCAATGATCTACCATTATATTTAGAAGATAATAATGTAAAATTTACAGTATATGCAGATGATACTGCTATAACTTTTACAGCAGATAATAATATAGAACTAACAAATTTAATTAAAAAAACCTTAATAAAATAGAAAAATGGTATAAATATAATAAGTTAAAACTCAATATTAGTAAAACAGAAATGATAAATTTCAACTCAAATAAATATCCAAACAATATTATTTCATTAAATGATACATTAATAAATAATGTATATAATTATAAATATCTTGGTATAATTCTTGATAGCAAACTTGATTTTAAAAATCATATTATTAAATTAAATAACAAACTCTCCCAAATTCAATTTTTAATCTCAAAATTGAGCAAATTCATTAAAACAAATTCATTGATAATTATATATAATAGTATTTTCCTACCATACTTAAACTATGGAAATATACTTTGGGGAAATACATTCTCAAATAATACCCTAAATACAACAATTATTCAAAAAAAAACCTTAAGAATAATAAATAAAAGAAAATTTCTAGATCATACAAAAGAATTATTCACATCAAATAAAATACTTAGATTAGATAAGCTAACATATTATAATACACTAATATATATGCATAAACAATATTATAATCAATTACCAACAAATTTAACTAAAATACACAAAAAAAATAATAATAAATATACTCTACGAACAAATAAAACGTATACTATACCAATTTCAAAATCAACAAGAACAATAAATAGTTTACTGATAAAAGGTCCAAAACTTTGGAACATACTTCCAACAAATATACAAAATATAAAAAATGAAAAGTTGTTCAAGAAAAGAGTAAAAAATATGTTAATCAATGATGAATTATATTATAGATAAATTAAAAAATTAATGAATTTAAAATTAATTTAATAAAATTAACATATTAAAAAAAACTAAATAAAATAAAAAATCTATATCAAATATATATGTATGTATGAATTATTTTTGTTATTATTATTTTGATTTTGATTTTTGTTAATGTCAAATTGTGTCTATCTACTGTATTTTATTTATTTATTATTATCTTTTATGTGAATACGAAATATATAGCTAACTATTATGATTAAACAATCACTGTTCCTGTCCCATGTATGAATAAATAACTGGCAACAACCCGAAAAGATCAAGGTCTTATTTTGAAGCCATTTGGAAACGAAGAAAGAAACGAAAAAGAATAATAAATGAAAAAAAAGAACGAAATTAATGAATCCAATAAAATATATCTATCTATCTATCTATCTATATGTTATATCATTCATAGGAACTATATTACATTACACATATTCTGAAAATTTCATTATTGTAGATTAATTATAAATGTGAAAAATAGACATATTTTGTTTTTTTAATCGTTATATTTTATAAATTTATATTATATATAATAAAAAAACAATTCATTAATCAATATATATACAAATTTTGCTGAAAAAATAATAATTACCATTGCATTTCTTTAATTTAAAAAGACCATGCCTCGATTCTAATGATTTTGACAATATTATACGCTATAATGCTTCCTATTATATATAAGAAAAGTTTACCTATAGGTAACATTTTAGAAACACAATATATCTAAGCAACTCATTAATTATAGGATAATATCTATACATGATAATAACCTTTTTGATATAAACTAAAGTGCATATAATAAGGGACATACTACTGAAAATTCTTTGCTCACTACCATGAATGATATTTATTTTTCTTTAGATAAACATTGCTGTATTTAATTATTACTACTTAACCTTTCATCTGCATTTGATAATATATATAAACTTATATCTCATGATATAATTATCAATATACTATATATCACTAATATGTATAACTGGAGATACTTTATAATTATATTAAAAATATTAAGTCTACCCAGTAAACCAATTTGAAAATAATTTTCAAATAATGTTCAATATTTGATAACAATTTGTAAATGATATTCAAAAATTTTGTGGACACATTTTTGCAAACTTTGAAAATAATTTTCAGAATTTAATAAATATGTAGTCAACAATCAACACATTTGCAAATAAAAATTAAATGATCTTGATTAGTTCTCCGGACATTTCTCTAACGTGTCAAAAGAATGTTTCATTATTCCTCAAGGTCAAATTGTCTAGGATAACAATTGTCTAACAATATTAATATGTATACTTTACACTGTACACTGTACACTGTACAGTGTACAGTGTACAATGTACAGTGTACACTGTACTGTGTACAGTATACACTGATTACTATTTAACATAATGCAATACATGTACAATGTACATAATACATGTAGCCTACGACAATAATATTGATATTATTTACTGACAATGACTAATGAATAATAATATAACACATTTTAATAATAAACAGACGATTTTCGTTCAGCCATCCTATATATATAAACTAATAAACTCTACCGTGTTTACTCTATACTCATCTGTTATCTTTGTAATCCTGTCCTTTATGAATATACTGCATCAGCTGCTGTTCACCATCATTAGCGATACCAAGGTTTCCTGGTGTTGTTCCTATACCATAGATTTAGAGTACCATGGTACTCTATATCTATGGTGTATACATATATGAATACGGATATTATATTATTATTATTATTAAATTTTATTTAAACACTTTTTAAACGTAAAATAAATTTAACAAAGGTGTGTACACATTCATAAAAAATATGTGATTAATTTGATTATATAAACGATGGAAAATAAGGGTTAAATGTATCATTCATAAGGTAAGAAAAGGTGAGTTTTTAATTCTCTCTTGAATTCAGTTCTTGATGTGGTGCACCGCAGAATATCGGGAAGTTCGTTCCATGCCTTTACTCGGAATATGTGACGAGAACGGATACTCCTATGTTGCTGAATTACGGATATTAACAGGCATAAATAATCAGGTGTTCCATAGTGGATAGCCGCATGCATGAGTGTGCATAATTTGTACACGATTAGTTTCTTTACCGGTAGCCAGTGTAGATCGCACATTAATGATGTGATGCTGATATGGTTATTATCAGCTCTGTGTAGTATGTCGTAAATGATACGGACGGTATAACGCTGTAGTGCTATAAGCGGCTTGAGTGTAGATATAGATGAATGGCATAGAAGTGAATTACAATAATCAAAAACCGAAAGAACTAGACTATATAGGGTCCTATATATACTAAACTGTAGATAGTAGGTATTATAATATGCATATTATAATACCATACATGTATGGCTTTCTTTATTGGTCTCAATCTGAGCATCATCCATGCTAATCCACCACACTTCTCTCATCCCTGCACACTTTCACATGGTACCTCAAAGATAGATCATTGGACCCATACATTTAATATATATATATAATACCTATACCTAATTTCCTTTCTTATACTAATTTGTAATTCATATATACTTCAAATATATACTGATGACATCCGGCTCTAACTTACATGTAATGATACTACTAACTCAACAACATTCAATCTTTCATCAAATATCACAACTATAAATGATTGATTATAATCTAACAGATAATTATCTAACCCAGAAAATAGTAATAGCATCATAATAGCAGCATAAAAGCATATTTAATAGCCTCAAACGTTTACATTGTGCTATTATGCTGTTATTATATTGCCATTAAATGTCTATTATGCTGCTATTAATTTGTTATGCTATTATGCTGCAGTTATGTTTCTATTTACAGTATATTATTATAATAGCTTAATAATAGCAGCATAATATAACATAATAAACTTTAAATAGCAGCATAACAGCCGCATAATAGCATGACACATTAATAGCAGAATAATTGACATTTAATGGCAACATAATAGCACAATGTAAACATTTGAGGCTATTAAATATTCTTTTATGCTGCTATTATGAGGCTATTACTATTTGGTGGGAACAACTTAGTTGAATTACATAAATTACAAACTAAAGCTATATTAGTCCATCTAGGTTACAATTGTAGCGGCGTTCACACCCCCATAATACTTCCACCTTACATTTGTAATGGTCAAACTTTAGTATTATATATGATTATAGTCCTAGGACTAGCTATTACTAAAATATATGATATATCGTTTTAATACAAGACGGTATCCTTTGTTTTACAAAATAAATAACGAAATTGATACGATCTATACATTATCAAGTCCATGGACTTGCATTCTCTAGGATTAATATTTAAACTCATCACAATCTATAAATACCACACCATGATATGCATATCCTCTAATTATATGCTATACTTTTTGATAACTGTAACTTAAGTTGATAGTAGAAATGTCTACTATTAAATCGGCCCTCGTCACATATTTCTAAGTTAAAAATTGACAAAATCAAATAATTATTGACAGATTCTCAAAACCAATATAACTATATTTTTAATAAAACAACACTTCCTAGAGGCTAGTAAAACATGGTTACCAATACACCAACGTTTACATCACAAACCTTACTTTCCACACACAACTACACATCATTACTATAGACACCCGACTACTTAAAAATGCGGAGTCAGCATCTATTATACACAATAATTATCTCTTTCCAACTTCGACTATAATTGTGTATACAAATCACCACGTGATCGAATAATTCATGTTTACTACAACGCCATTAAAATACAAAGCCCACTCCTCACAAATATACTCTATGTAAAGATCATCGATATAAAGATATTTTCTTTATATCGATGGGCATGATCAGCTCTTTATATATGGAATGCGATATCCTCGCTCACATTAATAGGAGATATATTATTTTCAATATATAAAATATTATTAAAAATGTAATTCATTCTTAAATGCTATACTCTAGCGTATACTAGTAGTAGCTAGATAGCTATCAATAATAGAGTAGTCAACAAAACATATAAACAAATAAAATAAGTAATAATAAGACTATAATAATACATTTTGTATATATCTGAATCAGTGACTGTGTACATATGTTCTACTAATTTATATACAAAAATAGTTTCTATTTTATATTACATGTTGTAATAATTATTTGTTACCATACATTATTAAACATTTGTTTGGTTTTATTTTACTTAGATTAGAAATGTATCTCTTTTATTTTTAATATTTAATAATAACAAATCCTATACATTACGTATACATTTTTATAAGCTGTGTATCCAAGGGAAAAATGATATAATTCAGATAATGAGGGAATGGAGATATAAGCTTTTCACCATTATACATGCGCCACTATATCACCAATATACCATAGTATATATTAAGTCTATATATATATATAATATATACATTATAGTAGCTAATAACTAGTATATACTCTCTAGGTAACTACTAGGTCAACACTGTATAATAGGTATATTAGCACTTAAAAGATAATGAGCTATTACTTTCAGTACCTATGCATCTTATAAATGTTTTAATTGTAATAAAATGTATATGATACAAAGTAATTGCATACTTAGAGTTATAGGTATGTCACATGTGACTTGTAGCGACAAGGTAGGTGTGTGTTTTCATTAAATAGGCGACTGATAACTTGATTGATTCATCTTTATATTATTATTCAATACCTCATGTTACATATTAATATATGATATTTAGTAAATCTCTGTATAATTTAATAAAAGTTATATGAAATATAAACATTCTACATATTATAGTAGTGATGTGATCACTATGTAATAACGATAGGGAATGACATCATAATAAAAATAATCATATTATGTAATAATATAATGAAGAGTTAGGTTATATCAGACAGTGGTGATGATTAATGTGATGTGATGTAGAATAGTAGCATGAGAGTTTGATGTATTTGCTAAATTATATTTAGGCAATTAATTACAATATTTCCATTCTATAAAGCATAATAAATATAATATCTAAAATAATAGTAATATTAAATCATATTTTATTTTAAATAATCTAATTATAAAATATCTATGATAGAATTATATTTCCTATATATATAATTGTAAATATAATTATTAATTAATTATAGACATTTATTTGCTATTTGCTATTTCTATTATAGTCTCTAATAAATATATAATCTATAAATAATATTTACCTATAATTATAATAAATACAAAGTTTAATTCACAATTCATACTATTTCATTAATCAATAACACATATCTAGGATTGACATGACACATTGTTTGTTATCCAATGTAATCGTAATTATTATATCAAAACCTAACTAATGCATTCATAATGTTTACTATTATAGCGTTACACAGATTATTATCTTTTATAAGAAAAAGAAAAGTACATCTGAGACCAGATATATCTAATTCACTGAGCACTATATAAATATATATATATATATATATATATATATATATGATATAACTTTATTTTATTACACTCTATATATTACCTATTAATTATATAACTACTATATAAAAATAGTTTTTAATAATTATTATAAATAATTAATTGATTATCTCATAAGTCGATAATATATTATTTTGTAATGAATATTTATTAATTAATAAAATATATAATTGTCTACAGATATATGGCATATTGTGGTATTGCAACGAGGTAATATAATGGTAGTTCATGTATTCATTCTCCGGTGTAAATTGGTTTTCTCTTCTCTTGGAAGGCACTCAGTCCTTCCAATCTATCTTTTGTAGGTATAACCTGCACACGGAATATAAATATTATAATATTTGGTAAATGTGTATATAGTATATAGTATATATTTGGTGTTGGGTATAATTAATGTATAACATTTATTTATCAAATAAGCATTCATTAAATAAAACAGTTACGTAGGTACTTTATAGTTACACACATCATTATACCGTGATGTACATTGATTATTAGATTATATTAGACTAAAAGAATACACAATATATTGTTATAATCGTAATTACAAAAACTAATGGGATAAATCTAAACTTAAAATAATATGTATATTAAATTAACATTTTGATTCTTACAATTTTACAATTTGTAGAAGTATAAATATTCATACATTCTATAATTTAAACACCTTTATGACAGATTTACAAGAGATGGATAGGGATTGAAATAATACATTTGTTTCTCGTGGGGACATGGATTTAGAAAATACATATATTTTAAATAGTATATAAAGATATATTAAATATAATATATAAATATATATACATATTATTAAGATATTATTTTAAGAGAGTTATTCTCAGAAGAAATGAAAATCATAAAATTAATTTAATATTTATAGAACACGAGCATCGAGTACAGAACACGAGCATCAAGTATAGAACACGAGCATCAAGTACAGAACACGAGCATCAAGTATAGAACACGAGCATCAAGTAAAGAACACGAGCATCAAGTACATAACACATGCATCGAGTACAGAACACAGGCATCAAGTAAAGAACACGAGCATCAAGTATAGAACACAGGCATCAAGTACAGAACACGAGCATCAATAAACCTGTTCGTAACATGTTTGTTCTATTTCCATTCCAAGATCTTGATCTAACTGCATAGTAGTAGTAAGCATTACATAATATATACATTTGTGTATGTGCGCATTAAGCTGGGCATGGAAAATTAATTTTAGGTTTTAATATTGGATACTCAAAGAATTATACATTGTTTTACACTAAATAAAATACACAAATAAATATTTAGATTTGACATTGAGAAATTTCCCAGCTTTTCTCTTATAATTTAAATATAGGAAATACAAATTTAACATTTACTAGAAAAGATTAAATTTTAAACCCATATTAATATATTAATATCAATTAATAAAATTAACAATAATAAATTACACCGTAACACCAATTAATTGTGTACTTCATATATACAAAATATATTATCGACATTTATATTTGTAATCATAAAAATAAGATAAAATTTTAATAATAATAAATTTGAATAAGAA
Source organism: Osedax fenrisi (assembly GCA_964019155.1). NCBI lineage: Eukaryota > Metazoa > Annelida > Polychaeta > Sabellida > Siboglinidae > Osedax > Osedax fenrisi. Next base: position 31,926,196 of record OZ025241.1, on the reverse strand, counting down.
AATCTTAAATTAATAGCATATATATATATATATTTCTATCATATAGAAGTATTTATTATACATATGTATAATACTTATATTACTGTTTATATTACATGACAACACATTAATTGTAATTTACAATAATATTACTATATATATATCATGTATGGTATATTACTAGATACATATTTTAGTTAATTTGAATACAAATAAATTAAATATTATATCGAAAAATCGATATTGAAACTGAATTCCATATAAGTATCCTATGTATTAAAAAATCTAATGTTCTGTATATTCGTTTTGATTTGTATAAATTATTACATTCAAATATTGCATATCATTTCTGGCCACTTGTAATTATCCTTTTACTATATTTGTTGTCATATACTTTGCTTTAATATCTTCATTTACCTTAGAATTATTCCTTATAAGACTAGTCTCATATCTAAATATAATAACAATTTAAAACTAAAATAAAATTAAGGCAAAAATATTTCAAAAATAAAATGAAAAACTGACATCTATACCATAATTCATAATGGAAGTAATTTTATTTTTTTCTTCTAAATATTCGTTTACATTTTAAATGTATATCGGGAATAGTTCCGCCGTGGGAATGTTTCTAAAACTCAAATTACATATTCGTCATCATTATATTTACTATACTTATTTCATTTGATGAAAAGCCTGAACAAATGCCTGAACAATAGCCGAGCTTAGTGCGCTTATACGTGTGTGTACGTAACCTCTAGGCCTTTATTAATAGCAAGTTTAGCCATACGAAGAGCTATAGGTCCCTGTGTTAATGGATCAATGGGTTAATATCACGTATTATCATAGTTCTATTATCAAACAGAGAGTAATACGCTACATATTTAGTATATAAATGATAAAGTTTAGTTTTGATATATGTTTAATTATGGTGATCGTACAAATAATGCATTGTGTATACTATACAATATATGCTATACACTGTATAGCATATAGTTTAATAGAAACAGATTATAACACTTTAAATTACCAACACTTCTATTGATCTTTTGACCTAGTTTTAAAGCATATTGATAGGCCGAATCCCCGCTCTCTGATTGTTCAGTTACGTAATTCACTAAACCAATCGATTCCGCCTTTGTTCCATCGACGATGAGGCCTATCATGTGATACCATAATTATTGCATGCAATAATAATAGAAATATAATAATATATATATTTAGATTGATCTATTTTAAGAATGGGTAGTAAATTCACTACCCATATCTGAAAGTGGATATATAACTTTTAATATTGTGTAGTGCATTTTCTACCAATTTATATATATAGAATATTTTACACAAATGCACGAATTCTATATAAAAAAATGCTCGATTTATTGTTAATTCGTGATATTATTTAAATTTGTGCATAATATATATTTAACTAATAACCATTACATTATTTAATATTTGTAATTTAATTTACTAATATATAATATAGATTATAAAATATATATTATATGGTATATACAATTTAAATGAAAATAAACTTTATTAGCATATATTAAGAAAGTATTTATATTTTAGTTTATTTACCAAAGATTATTATTTATAAACAATTTTAATATTATTTTTATTTTATTTACTTTACATAATGTCGATAAATGGGATTATTATTTTATCGAAACACATGAAATAAAATACAGACTAAAATAGTGAAATATATCCAGAGACAGGTGAAATTGTATGGGTGTAATGTAAATTTTCTAGTAATTACTGAAAAGAAGAGAATGTGGGAGATAATATTCCTATAAAGAAAACTACAAATTTAAAATCTTCAGAATATCCTTGTATGATAGTGTAATCATTTAAAACAAGTGTTATTAAGTTTAGACCATAGAAAAATGTCATCACATACTGACTGAAATTTATAATTTAGATTATTAGATGATTTATCACTAATAATTACATTAGTATCATCAGCAAATAATATGAATTTATTTTCTGGAGAACATAATATCATATCATTAATAAATATAGAAAACAGTAATGGTCCATGAATAGAACCTTGGGGTACACCATAACAAATATTATATATATCAGATTTACTTTCATTATATTGTACGAAGTGTTGTCTGTCGTTAAGATAGCTAATCAACCAATCAAGAGGTTTCCCTCTTATTCCATAATAATCCAGTTTATTAATTAGAATTCTATGGTTGACAGTATCGAACGCTTTTTTAGATCTACAAACAATCCTACACAATATTTATTTGAGTCCAAAGATTCTATAACTTTCTTTTGTAATGTTTCAATTGAGTTCAGTGTATTTATATTTTTTCTGAAACCAAATTGTTCATCATTAATAATATTGAATTTATTACAAAAAGATAAAAGTCTATTTGAAAATAATTTTTCTAAAATTTTTGAAAATTGTAAGGTTAATGAAATAGGTCTATAATTATTAAAATCGTTACAATCACCAGATTTAAAAATAGGGATAATTTTAGATCTTTTAAAAAAACTAGGAAATAATCCATCATCAAATGATTTATTAAAAATATACATTAACGGTAGGCGCTGGAGTTAAAATGTGTTAAATAATTTAATTTTTACAATATTTTTTTATTATGTATTATCCAAGTTCTGTATTTTATTTATAATATCCTAAAATATTTTTTAATATTTTTGAGTATTTCTATCAATATAAAGTGTTTTAGGAGTAATCAATTTATAAATATATTTTGTATTTATGTAAATACTTGTAATATGTAATCTTATATTACGATTTATTTGAATAATCGTTTAATTTAAAAATTTCTAGATTTATTTTAGCATAGATCATAGATTAAATAGCATTAAATAAATAAACAAATCATGTGTTATATAATCCTATTTGTTTTTATATTGTATATTTTATATAGTTACATATTTGTACATATTATCTATGATTATTTATGTAAAAACTTTAAATGTCATTTTCTCCAGTTTTTACTTTTTCACTTAGTAATCACATGTAAATGCCTACTACTTTTTTAATTTATATTATTTTTATCTGAAATTTTTACTGTAAATGTATAACATATACATCTATATAAATCATGTTTGAATTATTATTATATTTTATATTAATTAAATAAATAATGATTATGTATGATTATGTAATATATTTATAATAAAAAATATTCATCGTTTATAAACTGTTTTATTTCATACTTTTAAATTAATTGTATTTATAAAAATCAGAATATATATGTATTAGGATAGTATCTATTGAATAAAAAAAAAATTATGTAATTATCTTTATTATTTTTTTATCCCAAACTTTTTTGGTGGAGCTATAAATAGCATGGTGTAGATGAACTCCAGCGCCTCCCCTTAAAGGAACTATAATAGATGATGATATTTCTTGAATAAGTTTCATGGATATGTCAAGTTCATCTCGAGAAACTGTAGGTAATTATTAATAGCTAAATAAATTTCACTAGCTGTAGTAGCAGATAAAATAGATATAGTAGATAAAACCATAGAATTAAAATTTTGATTATTTAAATAATCAAGAAATGATTTGTTAGGTATATCATAAATGTTATCAGCTAGTTTATTACCTATTTGAGTGAAATGATAATACATTTTATTTGAAATTGTAGACTCACTACAATCTTTTCCATTAATATTTATCGTAATTTTTAATAAATTAGGTTTTCTCGGATTTATTATAGAATTTAATATAGACCATGTATTTTTAATCGTCTTATTATTATCAAGTAAATTTGTATAATCATTTTTTTTGCATTTTCGTATTATACTAGTAAGCTTATTTTTATATTTTTTGTATCGAATAAGATTTTCAAAACTTTTGTCATTAATGAATTTAATATATAATTTTTGTTTTTTTTTCATGCATTTTTAATATTTTTTGTAAAACTGTGATTTTATACGATTATTTTGTAAATGTCTAATTTCACTACAAGATTTGTCATATAATTTGATAAAATAATTTTAAAATAACTCCATAGGATAATTCAAATCATTTGATTTTATAAATGAGTCTGTTTTTTCAAGGTTATTTTTAAAATTTAATATATTATTTTGATTATCAATATTGTAATTTTGTTTTTTTATTTTTTTAACATTTTTTATTTTGTGATTTTCTATATCCAATATAATACATAATGGTAAATGGTCAGTTTAATCATATTTTAAGATACCTAAACATATATTAGATAAATTTCCATTATAAAATATATTATCTATTAATATTGCAGTTTTGTCTGTTATACGAGTTAGATTATTAATAGATTGAAATAAATTGTTTAATTGAAGTGTATTTAAAAAATTATTTGTATGAATATTATCATCAAGTAAATCAATGTTAAAGTCACCGCATAATATAATTTGCTTATTTTGAAATTGACTAAAGAATTCAATAAAATTATTTAAACATAAATAAGAATCTTTTTATATATATATATATATATATATATATATATATATATATATAAGACTATATATTTAACACATATTTAAACTAAATATATAATAATAATCGCATAATATTTAACAAATAATAATACTGAATATACTGAATGAATATACTAACCGGAGAATATGAAATCTTTAGCCCTAGAAGCCCCGATAAGTCGAGGTAGGGTCTGGGTGCCCCCCGCTCCGGGTATTATAGCTAGGGTGGTCTCTATCAGACCCATCTTAGCATTAGTCGCTGTGTGGGCATATTCACCGTCATTACATTCTTATAACGATCGAGTAACGCAACGTTTAAACTTAACTATAACTATAAAGGGGGTATCCCACTACCAGTATTTACGGAAATAATGTTATACTGGTAATTCTATCTATAAAAGGATTATCTAGCAAGTTGTAGTTCGATACCCCCTTTAAACTTACTATATTTCATGCAAGTTTCTAGAAATAAGAGAGGTATCACTACAAATTTGCTAGAAAACGATTTTCTAGCAAGAATTTCGTGACATTATTTCCCGAAATACTGGTAGCGGGATCCAACATACAAGAACGTGTAATAAGCTCACCCTTGTAGGTCTGTATCTGTAATGAAATTTAAATCTGAATAAACAAATACAGGCGATACCAACTGCGAATAAAAGATACGATCATTGAGAAGTTATACACAGAATTGAATAAATAAACTCTTTAAACACAATCAAGAATTTATAACTGTGATAATATGGTTATTTTCATAATAGGCGTAGAATTACTAAATATACGAGAACTATCTGGATGTATCAATACGTTGTGATTCATTTATAGCTGATTATTAAAGATGATTCATCGATACATCTATAGCGAGGCGTCTAACCTGCTACCCTGATATCACAAGCTAAAGCAAACTCCAGTCCCCCACCTAGCGCAGCCCCGTCTATAGCTGCGATCGTGGGCATAGGAAGGTCTATCAGCTCCGTGGAAATCTACAACATACGTGCAATGAATTAGTCAATAGTTAATAATAGATGTTCTCAATATGCAATGGTATATAATATATATATTTATATACATATATATATATATATAAATATATATATATATATATATATATATATATAAATATATATATTATATATATATATATATATATATATATATATAAATTCAGTGTTGGGCAACTATTACATCTAATCTACACTTGCACTAGCTGTCTATATTCAACGTAGAACATGCACTTTATATAACATCTAATTGTATTTAATTATTTTCAGCTTTATTTATTATAGCATTGGCATTATGAAATTAAATATTATTGGTAATACAATAAATATTGCTGCACTACCCAACACTGTATATATATATATAATTATATATATAATTATATACATACGTATACACATCCATGGTACCTGTCTAAGTGTCATAACAAACTGCGCGACTTGATCGTCTGACATCTTGGCTCTTTCCTTGAGGTCGGCCCCAGCGCAGAACACCCGAGGGACGGCACTCCGCAGTATCAGAACCTGGCAGCTGATGTCATCTTTCATCTCGGCGCACATCTCTAGTAACTGAGGTAACACACACACGTGGGTATCGGATGTATTATAATAAATATAGATTTAGTATTTATACATCATTTATACTCATAAATATAGCTAATTTAGGTATAAACTTTACATGAAATTTTATGAACATGAAAACTTATTATCTATATAATTTTATTTAATTTTTTGAAAACAATTAAAATTATAAAGGTGCTAAGTGATGTTGTGCCTGTATTGGCGAACTAGTCCCTCTGAATATACAATATGTATACAATAGCTAAATAAAATTATAATCAAAATTATAATTAAAATTTTATATGAATAGAGCGATTTTAATATTTTTTATAAATTAATTTAATATCAAGTTTTATAACTATAATCTATACATAATATTCCGTATTACAATGCGATATTCATATTCGGTAAGTTATGGGCGGATCTTAGCCACTCGTATTAAAAACTCTGCTCCTTATCCGGTACCTCTTACTTATAATAACCTCGTCTCGTACCGACACACTGATGGCATTGCGGGCAGCGGGTCTATCTAACGTGCAGACTGCAATACCTATAGAGAGGTGAATGGGGTAGTGTTAATTGCGTTAGAGGTTGTAACTGTGGTAGTCGTAGTGGTAAACGGAGGTATTACATGCTCATCTATAAAGAATAATAACTAATTATAATAGTAATGTATATGTATAGGTATATTATATAATTGTATATATATAAATAAATGTAATAATAGTGATGTAAACAAAAGGGTTTTTTATTATGGTTCGTTTAAAATGGTTGTTTTAATTAAATCAGTTTTTTAATTTATTTAAATATTATTCTATAAATATAAGAAAATGATAATTTATTATATATATATATATATATATATATATATATATTATTTTATTCATAATGCATAAATAATACTTAAAATGCAATTAATAATATCATTATTAATATAAGTTATATACAAATATTGGTAATATCGGTGTTACATTAACGCCTATACTTTTGTTATCTAATATCACTATATAATATAGAAATTATTATAGTATCGATATCTGTATCTATTATATTACAATTGTATGTAATATAGTATATATTATAAAATTACTATATGGGTATAAATAAATAAAAAGTTATAGAGTTTTAAAAATGTGCGTTTTACTAAAAAAATTACATTTCAAAATTTTCAAAATATATTTGAATGAATTGTAATAATCGCAAAATATTAATTTTTTTTTTTAATTATTACGATAACTATATTAAATAAACATTCTGTGAAAGTTTCAACAACATCTGAGTTGGGGTGTGGGGATGATTATTGATTTCACTTGGAATGACCCATATATATATATATATATACATATATATAAAACACTATACTATGAATCATCAAAACGTCATCATATGTATGTACATGTATATATATATATATATATATATATATATATATATATATATATATATATATATATATATATATATATATGTATATACAATAATATCATATACAATAATGAATGTTATATTTAAAAGATTTTATTTTTATATAAATATATATATTGAAAAATATATGATTAGATTTTATTTGATATTTATAATCTGTATATTATCATGTATCATAATATCTTTATATATAGATATGTTTTTAATTTATTATTTAGTAAATATTTATAATATGAAAAAAGGATTTAATACAATTCACATGACTACAAAATAAATAATATTAGTTACTAACATTTAAATTAAACTATCATATAAACATATAAATTATTTAGCATACTATCTATACAGTGATATTTTGTACCGACATGTAGTATAGTATAAATAAATATTGTAAAACAAATTATTAAATTAAATGCAATATATATTTAATATATCCAATGTATATTTATATAATTATTATATATATATTATAATAATATTATTATAATATTTATATAATAATTATATTATAAACTATATCTTAATATAACATTACGATATAGTAAATATACACACACATATATATATATATATATATATATATATATATATATATATATATATATATATATATATATATATATCATATACTACATGATAATTATTTCGAAGCAGGCGGCCAATTGTTATAATAATATCAGAGTTCAAGTTGGGCGGTACTTATATATTCACTATGCGCATTAGAAAATATGTTATAGTAAGACAATATTTACAGTCACTTGTGGATATAATGCAGCTAAAAATAACAGCAAAATAAAACGAAAACCAAAAAAATACACAACCAAAAAATAAAAATTTAACTCTGACATTATAATAATAATAATCGGCTGCCTTCTTCGATATTCACAATATATGATAGTCTATAATAATTGTAAAACATACATATAATAATTATATATTAAATATTATATTTAATATTATATTAAATATAATATAATATTTAATAATATATTTAATATAATATATTATAATATTATATTATGAAGAGCTTTATTATAAAGTTTATACGTAGCTCTGGGTTTCATTCCAAAACATACATACCAATACCTGCCTGATTTCTAAAGCACGATATCATCGAACATTAAAATCGGGCAGTTTCGATGTGAACGGCTATAATTACAGGCTAATATCGGGTATGAATACAGATCGAAATATTATAAAATCACTATTCGAATAAAAAAATGTGAGTGTTAAAAGAGTAGCATTATGATGATTATCATAATTAAAAAGCTAAGCATTATGCTTAGCATAGGTATGCAGATAAAAAATGAAAATTGATTATTTATTGATTTATTATACATCGTTGGATTCGTTATTTCTAGACTAAACAAGTGTATATTTCAGTTTTTTTTATATCAGATAGAAAAAAAGTTATGCCCTTATGAAAGCCAAAAAAAGTTGTAAATTTTGAACATGCAAAGAATAGGAATTGATGTTGCTTTTATAAGTTAATATATTAATATGACTATAACTATTTAAATAATATACCAATTTCAACGAAATTTTCACACATTATGTAATATCATTAGTGTTGGTGAAATAATTCATTTAATAACTATTAGTTATAATAATAATATAATAAATTATAATAATTAAATTAATTAACTATTAGCTGCAGCTAATTACATGTAATAATAATATAATTAATTGTAAATACTAAAACATGATATTATGATTACAAGTATATATATATATATATATATATATATATATATATATTAAGTTTACTATTTATTTCGGGATATACAAATATCCAGAAGTAATTCAGAAATAATCCAGAAGTAGTGTTTAGAGTATTACTGATATATATTATCATAATATACTACAAATAGTATGTTAAATCTTATTAATATATCAAAAAAATGGATTTATATACAACAAATAATTTCTACTTCTGGATTATTTCTGGATTACTTCTGGATTACTTCTGGATATTAGTATATCCCATTTATTTCATCCACATTTCATAATAAAATTTCAAATTAATATCATATAAGTGAATTTTATATATGTATTAACATTAATTAGAATGTAATATATTAAAGATATAATTGATAATATATGTATATATATATATATATATATATATATATATATATATATATATATATATATATATATAATAGATCGTTTTTATTACTAATTGTTCTTAAATACATGATGAATAATTCATTTTAATTATAAATTATTTAAAAATCCGGTTAATCTGGTTAAAAATGTGCATAACAAAAATTATTTATCCTCCCTATAAAGAAATAAATAAAATATAATTGAAAGATAAATCAAGCACTCATTTTAAAATACCAATTCACAAAAATATTCTTATGCATACATAATATGTATAGTATTAATATCTAGCTAATAATTTAATGATAATAACGCTGTATTTCTTGAAATTTAATTGTGTTTAAAATAAGACATTTTTAAAAATCATAAATTACTTATAATTTAAAATATCAATATTTTAATTTCTATCAATGCTAATTAGAATATTTTATTTACGTTATATAGTCTGTTATATTAGCTTTCCAACGATACCAAAATTGTTATGATTAGTAAATAATTTATTATAAAAAAATCAATTTTAAATAACCCATATTTTTTAAAATGCTAAAAAACCGATTCATATTTGAGTGAGAAAAATATGAACATTTATTAATTTTAGTACACGTACCTATGCTTAGCATATTAAAAAAATATCAATATTTTAATTTCTATCAATGCTAATTAGAATATTTTATTTACGTTATATAGTCTGTTATATTAGCTTTCCAACGATACCAAAATTGTTATGATTAGTAAATAATTTATTATAAAAAAATCAATTTTAAATAACCCATATTTTTTAAAATGCTAAAAAACCGATTCATATCTGAGTGAGAAAAATATGAACATTTATTAAATTTAGTACACGTACCTATGCTTAGCATATTAAAAAAAATCGCGAATCTTTTTACCAGGTACATTATTTTAAAAATATTATTTTTACATTAAATATAAGTTTTTATTAAAATATAAATTCAATAAATTTAACCTCGGCATTAATATTCAAAACATGCGTGACCATATTTAATATTTTCCAAATTATTAACCTTTATTCTCTCCAGTTAATAACTCTAATTTGACAACCTTTTCTTTTATATCATTATTAACTGTAGACATACAGCGTTTCACATACATTGAACATATTCTATTAAACCTAAACATTGTAATATAATATAGTTTTATTAATTAAATAACAAATACAAATAATTTATAGAAAATATAATATTTATTTATATTTAATTTTTTTTGAATATCTTGGGATTCAAAGATTATTATGTTGTTATAGAAATTACGACCTCACGACCCTAACGACGAATTTAAATATTATATATTTGAAAATTAACATTTGTTTACTCCAGTAACGTAGTTTTATTAACCTACGATATATAAGTAATTACTATATTAATAAATACACGAGATTATAAAAAACAGCTGTGATAAAATGGCAAAATTACCGGTTAGAAATAATTATAAATTTAAACTAATAAAAACTGTTACTTTAATGCATTTATGATAGCTAATTATTCTATATTTAATACATGTTAAAACTTGTGTTTAACTTGAATTATCATAATAATTATTAATTTAATATTTATTAAAGTGTTCAATTTATAAAATAATATATACATATATAACAATTAATATTTATAATATATTTAAATTATAATATCTATATACTTATTTAATTTGATTATATTAATAATTATTATAATAATTTAATTATTATTAATTATTAATAATTATTAATTATTAATAATTATTAATTATAATAATTATAATAATTATTATTATAATATAATATTATATTATATTAAATATAGCATTCAATATAAAAATGTAATATAATATAATTATTATATTATAATAATATAATATTAAATATTTTAATACTGATTATTATAATGATTATAATAATCATAATTATTATAATAATCATTATAATAATGATTATAATAATTATGTATAATTATTATAATTATTAATAAAATAATTATTAACAATACTGATTATTATAATCATTATTATAATAATGATTATAATAATAATTATGTATAATTATTATAATTATTAATAAAATACTTATTAACAATACTGAATATTATAATCATTATAATTATTATAATAATAATGAATCATTATCATTAAATGATTATAATAATGACTATAATTATAATAATTATTATAGTAATTATAGTAATGTTTATAATAACTTATAAAATAAGTTTATTTAATTAATGTATTGCCAATTTTGTAATAGTATTATTTGTACATACAAGTAAGTAAGACATCCGACACAAGTAGTAGATATCATATTTTATATATATTTCGTTGTTTTATAAATGAATCAGAATTATCTTAAACGAACGTATGTTATAGTTTGTAAATATTTATACTTTATATTTTCGAATATATATTTGCTTTAAATAAATTATCAATCTATCAATCTATATTTTATCTGTATCTTTATTATTAATTTATTCGTATATTTTATATGTATATTTATAGTGAGCACTTTATACCAATCAGGATTTATTTGTTTTTCAATTAGTTTTTTCGACAGTTTTTACGTTTTTTTTTTATTTTTATATTTTTTCGGTTTTTTCATTTTTTTAAATAATTCAACTTTTATATATTAAGTTATAATATAAGTTATACTTAAATTATTTATTTTTTCAATACATTATATTTTATATCATGCAGTAGGATACTCATATCTAATTACACCTACATGCCTACGATTCAATGATTATGTGATTACAAATTTAATTACGCCACCTTTGGCTGAATATTCTAATTATGAATTTTTTATATATTGAAATGTAAAAATAGATAATTTTTGTAGTAATACATTATCACTAATAGTAGTTATATTTATATTTAATAGTAAAATATTACCAAACTTAATCATTTTACTAAATAATATAAAGTAAAGTACTAGTTTATTATAATGTAACTTATCCTAACATAATATGATCCATTTATCATAAACTTTGGTGATTTTAACTTATATTTTCGATACAATTTATTATTTTATAATAATAAATACATTATTATAATATTATATAAATGTTATAAATATGAATCAACAATATAATATCAAACGTAATAATATTATATGATTAATTTTTTTTTTATTTAAATAGATAACTAATTATATCTAAATTACAATATATCATAAAGAAAATTCATTTATATTATAAATAATAAATTAAATATTATACATTTTATAGTGGTAAATGTAAGTGCTACAGTAGTATCGAAATCACTGAAATATATTTAGGTTTTACCCGATTTTCATATAATAATTTTGTCATTGTTCTATTAAATTTAATGCAATAAGTTAGATTTTACTCACCTTATATATATATAGCATATAAAACCAAATTATCATATTGATTTGTTATATATTAGTAATGAACACTTATTTTTCATCATATAAATAATAATTTAAAACATATTTTATTTACATTTCAAAGTGTATTATTTGATATTAATTAACTTTATAAACAACAAATTTATCCGAAAATAAAACCTATATAAGTGACGCTGATCATGTTTTATCTAAAAATTATAATTATAAAAGAGCAAGTGTGTTATATATTTCTTAACAAAATATTTGATATAGTTTACAAGTATGTCCTTACATATAATGTGTTAGTAAAGAAAGTGCATTGCCTGTTAAGTAAAAGTCTTGTTATTGCATCAGAATACCAAGGTCAATATTATCAAGGTTAAAGATAAGTCTAGTAAAACTATTTGTGTAGGTATACCTATGTCAATATTATTAAGAAGGTAGTCGACAACATTGAATTGTGTTGTTTTCGATAGTCAGATTGATATATATATATTGTGAGTTAGTTTTATTAAAATTTTCTGTTACTTGTAAGTTATTAACTTGTTCAAATTGTAGGCTAGTTGGTAGATGTGATATATTCTATAGTTGTATATGTCATTAATGTGAAGATTTACCTTTTTAAGACATGATGTTACAGAAGTGTCTTTGATATATCATGGTATATTAGATATTTATATAATATCAGTAAGCAGTTGATTAAGCATTGGCGATATAACGTGGTGAATTAATTTTAATATAGATATTAGATTGGGGTCAAGAATAAGTGTGAAATTAGCTATATTTATCTCTTTAAATATATCTATTTCATGGGGTAGTATTAAGTCAGTTAAAGTTGTAAAATCAGTTTGTATCATGTCTTAAATAAATGCATTATAATCTGATAATTTAGTTCTTTTATTATTAATTCTGGTAATTAATTATAATATTAATTATGTTATTAGTGTAGTCAAAAAGCATCATAGATTATATGGAAGTCAGTATGGGTTTCTCAATGTTGATATTTATTATTATATAAAAAACTACGTCGGTAATTTTTGATATCCTTCTTGTATCATTAGAAGTCACCAAGAGTTCATTCTTATAGAAATAATTGTTTGGTTGATATATTTCATAACATAAATTAGATCGTAAGAATTTACATATGATTAATTGTGTATGAGATTAAGTATTTTTAATAAGTCGCCATTGTTTAATTTATTTAGGTGTTTATTATACCATGTGTTATTGTCTCATTTAGTAATTATATTAGTCTTAATAATAGATATATTAGTGTAGTATTGAAATTTGTTATATTCTGTAACTTACAGTATTTATGAAATCATTTTTAAATGTGGTGTAGTCAATTAGGGAAGGTGATCTATATTTTATAGTAATTTTATATCTATAGATTGTTTCGGGTATTTTATAATTAATTTTATTATAAAGTCATTAGCTATAGGAAAGGCTGTGGCATATATTTATATTTGTAATAAATTATTTGTGAATTTATTGTACGTTTTAAATATGTCGTTTCAGGGAGTTGTAGATTCATTTTAACATTAAAATCATAAAGAATAGTTGTACATTCATCGATTGGTTTATTTCTAAATTCAAATATTTACAATATTTGTTAGCACATAATCTCATTAACATTATTTTTTAGTGAAAATTAATAGTACCGTATACTCTATAATATTGCGATGTATTATGATATAAGTGTATTTCATTAGATTCTGCACTATAACATACTCTGTTACCATTCGTACAGGAAGATCCGACTCTGGAGCGATATTTCAAAGGGCATCGCGACTCCATCACCAGTGTGGACTTCAATCCTAATATGAAACAGCTCGGTTTATTGTCGTCTATGTCTATTGTCTACTCTGTCTATTATAGTTATTCATAATAATAGTCTAGAAGTATGCGTTTCTAACATTCAGTTTGTCATAACTCACTTTTTATATATATATATAATAATAATAATATTTATTTATTGAAATTACATATATATATACATAAATATATTGAAGTCAATACTAATAACGGATACAAATGGACCCCTCAAGAAGTCATAGACTTGTACACGTTATAAATAACTGTGAGGGCCCCGTACAATACAATACAAATAGTAACATCGGTTGTGTTTACTAACGCCGCAAGTTAATATGTTCCTGTGTTAACAGCATCAGCGTCTAAAGACTGCGCTCTAATGGTGTGGAACTTCAAGACTCAGATGCGAGCCTATCGTTTCGTAGGTCATAAGGTTCATAGTTCATAACGTAACCTTTACATTATCAATATAGAACTTGTGCGAATTATTCGAAAGCTTACATCCATATGAACGGTATTGATATGGAATGTTATTCTAATATAATATTATATTTTCTTATTATTATTATTATTTTTATATCATCAATATATGATATTTTTGTTATAAATATATTCTTATATAATACATATATAATATATAATATAATGCAAATATATAGCTTAGAATATCCTTATATTATATTAATTATTCGGGAAAATAAATATTCATTCATTGATTAATTCATTGATTGAATGCAATGTGTGTTGTAGGAGCCGATAATGAGCGTAAAGTTCTCCCCTACCGGCCACCTGGTGGCATCGGGCTCTAGGGATAGAACCATCAGACTGTGGATACCCAGTGTGTTAGTACCCTGGCCACACACCATCAACCGTATAGTGTGTGTAGCGTTGTGTATCGGCGTTGTGAACAATGATGTGTGGATCATACAAACAGCATTTTAATTACTGAATATTTACAATATATTAGTTGATATCATTTTTATATTATCTTTAACTATTAATATTATATAATTGTTTGTTAAAGCAAATATATAGTAGAGAGTCTACAGCCGAAATATTTGTTAATGATAACATAATGAATTGAATTTAACGTAATTGAATTAAACAATTAATATTAGGACATTACAAATAAATAACGTAAATCTTTTTATCATTGAAGTCACTATAAACGAAAAATAGAAATAAAATATATTTTAAATTAATAAATAATAAAAATAATTCATAAACGTAATATAATAGAAAATAGATATAAAAATAGTAAAATAAATAAATGGATATAAAAAATAGAAATAAAATAAAATTTTTGATAATTGAACATCTAAAAAAATATCAGTAAATCTTCATTAAACATTTTAAATAAATTGAATACTTATTAACTTTTTAACCTGTAATACACTATTAATCATATATATATAAATATTTAAATGGTAAATTTAAAAATATATATTACAAATAAATAAATAAGTAAATACTTATTTTCTTAAAATCTGTAATAATAGTAAATTATCAATATATTTTAATTTGAAAAAAAATATATAAAAACTAATAATATTACAAAACAAATAAAAAAGAATGCAAAACTTTATCACTTTAAAATCTATAATATATGTAATATTAAATTATTTAAATTAATATATTAATTGTATTATAATAAATTATGATAATAACGTGTCTTTACATGTAAATAGATCACTATACGCACTATTACTATACATCAACATCAATCATTATTGGGTTATTGCCTACATTTTATACAATTATAAACAAGACATACAAAACATAATTTAAGCCGGCATTTAGTGTAAAAATAAATATTAGTATATGTACTTGAAAATACATATTTGAATATAAAATTAATATTTTCTAATGTATAATCTTTCATATATATATATATATATATAATAAAATCTGGCTTTAGATAAATACAATATTGTTTAAACAAATTGCAATTATTGCTCACCTCTCACTATATTAGTTAATATCTCTACGAGATAAACCTAGAATGATAGCTAATAAGAACCATACCTACACGTGAACCCTACGTGATTACAGTAAAGGTGAGTCATCCGTATTTAAAGCACACACCGGAACAGTGAGGAGCGTCGACTTCTCGTCGGATGGACAGTTTGTCCTCTCCGCCTCAGACGATAAGTCCGTTAAGGTTGGCCGCAGCCTAGATCTGCTCATTGTCACTGATAGTTATATAACATTAGTATGAGTATAATTTAAAAAGAATATATTTCAGAATAAGTGAACTAATAAGTATCTCTTCCTCTCTCTCTCACACTATCTCTCTCTCTCACACTATCGCTCTCTCTCTCTCTCTCTCTCTCTCTCTCTCTCTCTCTCTCTCTCTCTCTCTCTCTCTCTATCTCTCTCTCTCTCTATCTCTCTCTCTCTCTCTCTCTCTCTCTCTCTCTCTCTTCTCTCACACACTATCGCTCTCTCTCTCTCTCTCTCTCTCTCTCTCTCTCTCTCTCTCTCTCTCTCTCTCTCTCTCTCTCTCTCTCTCTCTCTCTCTCTCTCTCTCTCTCTCTCTCTCTACAATTTCTCTTTACAATTTCTCTCTACAATACATACATATAACTTACATACATGTAACTAACTATCGATCATCATTTAAATATTGAAATTATGTATTTTCTAAATATAAAAGTAGTATTGAAAATAATCATATATATATATATATATTAATATATGTTAGATTTACGTTATACCCGCATAATCAGGTATGGGTGCTACATCGACAGAAATTTCTATTTTCGTTGAATCAACACTCCAACTGGGTGAGGAGTGCCAAGTTAGTGACAGTGGTATTAGTTAGTGCGCACGCATTCTCACCACCTGATTCCGCCCACATAAACAATAAGCATTACGTTTCGACTGCAGCGCCACTACGGTTCCATACACTATATTCAATGGTGTATCCACTTCCTTTACATGATGCATATGCATACGCCCTCGTTATTATCACCTGCTGCTGCCCCGCTGCAGGTTCTCCCCCGATACCAGACTCATCGTGTCCTGCAGTGATGACAAGACTGTGAAGATATGGGACAGGACGTCTAAGGATTGCGTTCACACCTTCACCGAACACAACTGGTTACACGATATAATAGTATTAATAATAATAATAATATTGATTAGAATAATTTTTGATGTGTTCTGTTAGTTTTCTAGTTTATAATAGTGATATGATTTTTCCTTCTAAAGGGCTTCACAATAATATAGCATATTTTCAATTGTTTTTTTTCAATGATTCTTTACTTCCTCAACAACAATAGATTTAGTTGTACGCAAGATTCAATTATCTGCCCTTTTAAATCCGATAAACTCATTCAATATATTCTTAATACTCTTGAATGTATAAATAAACTCTTAAATATATAAATAAATAAACTACTAGAAATTATATCGTTTTTTTCTTATTTTTATAGTAGATTTAGTCTTGTATATATTTTTAATATTTCTCGAATAATTTTCAACAAAGTAATATATGTTATTTATTCAAATATAAACAGGAAGTATTGAACAGACAAAGATAACAACACATCATTCTTTGGTCATATATTTACAATATTAATTTTGTTAAATATATATAATCAATTTGGGTACATATCGGTCGACAACTATGTATCTGCTATTTCTATGATATCTAATTGTTAAATAAGTTAAATTCTAAATAATTAATATAAATAAGATACATTTTATTGTGTACCCCAAAATTTATATTTTCAGTTGTTTATTTCAAGGATTGTTAATGAATACCTCCCTAGCAACGAGAGATGTATTTTTATGTGAGATTCAATTATCGGCCCTTGATGGAATCCGATAAACTCATTCAACATATACTTGATCCTCTTTAATGTTTAAATAAACTCTTAAATATATAAATAATAAATTATTAGAAATTGAATGTTTTTTTCTTATATTTATATTAGATTTAGTCTTTCTTATTTGTTTATCAGTATGATTCTTTTCAAGAAAAATAACCTGTGTTATCTATTAAAATTACAATCAGAAATTTTGAACCTTCATAGTTTAAACACAATTCTCAACATATATTTATATTATTAATTTTGTAATATATATATAAATATATAATCAATTTGGGTACATATTTGCATTGCAAATTGTGCAATGTTACACTACAGTTAATGATTCAAGATATATCGTATACTCATATACTTGAAGCGTTAGCGAATCTAGAGCGCATATGTTCATCACATTTAATATCAGACCACGCCACCACCGCATAGTTACATGAACGACGTAGCCTTCCATCCGAGCGGCACCTGCATAGGGGCCGCGGGCAGTGACAGCACCGTCAAGGTGTGGGACATCAGGATGAACAAACTACTGCAGCACTACACGAGTTAGGCTCGGGCGATGCTTAGTTATCACGCTATTATTAGTAGTGTGTGTGTGTGTTTGTGCTATACTATGTAAGCTAATTATTTACATTATTTTATAAACTTTATAAATTAACGTGTAGGTGGTTCATGCGATTATAAGATAATGAGAAATGACTTTATCCTAATTATATATATATATATATATATATCTATACAAAAACAGTGAAATTATCTGTATATGTATGTAAATGTGTGTGTGTGTGCGTGTGTGCGTGTGTGTGTATATTGTATTGTAATGTATTTTATTTAGAAAAAAATATGTATGTATTGTATCCAATTAGGAGTGTTAACTTAATATAAATATTAATAATAATAATATAATTTGAATGCGCAGTTAAAACCATCGAACAATATGGCTCCAATGGATTATTTCTTAGAAATAATGACGGATTGTACAAAATCTAATAAAACAATAACATTTATTGAATAAATATCATACGTGTAAATAATTTATATATGTATAATATTTATAATTAAACAAGTTTGTACAGTTATTAAGGAGTTTATTAGTATGGTATATTAAGTAAGTTCTATTTTTTCATTACGAATATGGTTGGGAAGTTTTTTTTTTTTTTTGCAATAGTCAAGTTTAGTAAGTACTAAAGATGATAATAATATTGTAATGTTTATTAGGTTATATTTATTATTGAAAATTAGTTGTTTTCATAGTAATATTTATTGTAAGTTTGTATTTTCTAGCAAATAGCAACATATTTCAATAAATAATTTGTTATTACACAAATAATATTTAATAATCCACGACTACCCCCGCCCCACCCCACCACTACCCCTACCCCAGCACTACCCCCACCCCACCCCATCACTACCCCTACCCCACCACTACCCCTACCCCAGCACTACCCCCGCCCCACCCCACAGAACACACGAGTGCGGTGAACTCCTTATCGTTCCACAACAGCGGTAACTACCTGTTGACAGGCTCAGATGACAGCACTATGCGTATACTAGACCTACTGGAGGGTCGACTGTTCTACACGCTGCACGGACATAAGGTAGAGTGCCACACTGTAATCACTATCTGCCATTGTGATACGTCGCACGTGTAGTGTTTATATAGCTCAACGATTTCAATATTAATTAAACGATATCTAAACTTTTTTCTCAGACTTCTATATTTATGAAATGCTTTTCGCCACTATTAAATGATGAACCTAGAATCTAAGAATGTGATGCCATCTGTGATGAAGTCGTCAATATCTGTTCTGTACATACTGCACAATGACACCCATGATATGTCGTACCACCACTACTATCTGACCTTTATTACTATCTTACCACTACTACTATCTGACCTCTACTACTATATGACCTCTACTACTATCTGACCTCTATTACTATCTTACCATCATTACTATCTGACCTCTACTACTATCTAACCCCCACTACTAACTGACAACCACTTTTATCTGACCTATATTACTATCTTACCATCATTACTGTATTACCTCTACTACTATCTGACCCCCACTACTATCTGACCTCTACTACTATCTGACCTACAGGGTTCGGTATCGACAGTCAACTTCTCACCCAATGGCGAATATTTCGCATCCGGAGGAACTGATGATCAGGTTTAAATCACTGAATGTGTCAGTCATCCATCTGTCAATCACTCACCCGTCCTCATCAATGTTCTGTCCATTACCTCTACCTGTTAATCACTAACTTGTCATATGTTTTCTCTTCAGGCTCTTATATCTATTATCTCTTCACTACTACCCATATCACTGATAACTCAGGGCATCAGATATTAACATAGATATTTAACATCTCTGTAGGTGATAGTTTGGAAGACTAACTTCGATAAGCTGAACTACGGAGACATATTAGTGAATCAGAACTCTAAGGAGAAGTTCAGAGGTCAGGCTATCATCTATATATTAATAGCTTTAACGTATTACAACATGTTATTATGTAATAGTTTATTGTATAAGTATATAAACGATGTTATATCTTGTATACGTATATATTTCAATTAATTATTAAATACCATTGATAATAAGAAGGTGGATAAGCAATTGATGCACACAAATTTACGTAAAAGATAGATATGCGAATGGCACTCTATTAAAATGGCATCAATGATTTTGATCGGATATTTATCATATTATATAGGTCATTATTATATACTGCAATGCCTCTATCGCAAAGTGCCATACAGTACAATCAATTGCTATCCACTTTCTTTACATCGATGTTAAATATCAATATCAAATATAATATCTTGTTGTTTATATTCCGAAACAGATCACAGTCATAAAGATCACACCTCATCAACGAGCATCACACAACTTGCCACAAGTAATAGTTGTAACGTTAGTCTTTAAGGAGATATCCCAATGGATAAATTAACTAATATTAAAAAAAAATGTTTAAATGTTTAAATGTACTATGTAATATTGATTGACGATATGTTATTTAGTAACCGTGAACAAATTATCTATGAAATAAGTTAAGAAATAGCATAAAAAGAATATTTTATAGAACGCTATTATAAAATAAATTTCTTATTTGAAATCTATATTCCTAACTAATATAAATTGTTATATATCTAATATATATATTTTATAAAAATAAAATTTATATATAGATAAGAAAATATAAAACTATTAATTTATAATATTGATTTTATATTAGCTGAATGCATAATGTTATTACTTTACAATTTATTTATTTAATTTTATTGAACGTATTTATTATTGACTTCAAATGCGTTTTACTCTGAATAATTGTGTTGCTATGTTTGTGTATATAAATAAGTGTTTAGGTAAAAGTACTAAAGTGATCTACCTAATTTATTTTGCTATATATATATAACATATGTATGCACAAATCCAGAGAGCCCATAAATATAAATAGTAATGTATTAAAATCAGATACTATTATAAATAAAAGTTCTGAAACAAGTGATACAATATTTAAATGCATATATAATTCAAGAAGTGATTGGCATGGACTATATTGTCAACGCTATTAAATACAGTTATCCGAGTTTTCTATAGGCACGTCCATATTCAAAAATATAATTATATATTGGATTTTTAATAATGGTGAAAAAAAAAACAATTATGTAAAATATATATATTTTTTAATTTTTTAATTTCAATAATTATAGATAAGAATGTCCATTTTATATAAAAAAAATTTAAAATTCAATAAATAGTTTTTTAGCAACACTCAATATATAGATGAAATTCGTTCCCTATCTCTATACATGTACATTAAACAAAATGGCCGTCCTGTGTATATACCCCTTAACAATGATATTTTATAGGGGAGGTTATTAAATATAAAATATTTTATAAATACATTTGTTACATTTGAATATTTGTATATGTTTATTACATAATACCCTATTTACATTGTCTTAAAATCGTTAAATCATTAAACATCATCCATTTACGGGACTTGATATTATTCAAATTACATAAATAAGTAATTATTTAACAAATTTTGTCTAGTAAATTTGAATTACATTAAATATAATGATTAAAGCAATGTAAACATTATATATTTATGTGAAATATTAATTATAAAATAACAGTTTAAAAAAAACACCAATTAAATATAATTAATTATAATGGAAGTGAATATGCTTCAATGAGTGTAAATATTTAACTTATAATAATTTGTATATCTATAAATTAATCTATTTATACTTTTATTTTATAAATATATATCTATATATATAAATTATATATAAATTACTAACTCTCTATTTTATAGAACATGTAATAATTATATATTAATAACTAACTATATACTATATAAAAATTATAAAATAATATAACATCTTTAAACTTAATTCACATAAAATAATTATTTTTTATTTTGTATAGTTACAATAAATGTTACTATCAATTCAATTTTATATTGTTTTATTTAAAATATTCTCTCTATATAAAAAATATATAAATAAATAATATAATAAAATATTTCTCCTTAGTTATGGTTATAAATAATATAAAATGATATATGGTTAATTTTTTAACAAATATTATAATATATTAATTATGAAAAGAATTAAATTTTATATTATTTAGATTAAATCCAGATTAATTTAGATTAAAAATGTAGGGATAAAATATTAATGAAAAATATAAAACCATATAACTATATATTTTTAAATTATTAAAAAACCATAATTATTACATAAGTAGATACGTTTTGAAACATGCTATTTTTCATATACTTTACATGCAATGTAATATATAATATCACTTCCCCCTTAAAAGTATTGAAAAAACTTTAAATTAAATATATTTTAAGATTTAAAGATAAATGTCTAATGTATCTATTTCATTTATGTAATATATATATATATTAGTGTTGTCAAATTTTCTAAAAAGTAAGTCTTAGTATCGTATCAGTATCATTCAACAGCTGTATCAGTATCGTATCAGTATCGTTCGAAACTGTATCAGTATCGTATCAGTATCATTCGACAGCTGTATCAGTATCGTATCAGTATCATTCGACAGCTGTATCAGTATCAGTTGACAACTGTATCAGTATCAGTATCAGTATCGTTTGACAGAAGTCTCAGTATTGTTTGACAGAAGTATCACTATCAGTATCGTTTGACAGCAGCATAAGTATCGTATAGTGATGTAAACTGGTTCGGGTCTTGGAGATATGTGTGAGTATAAAATAGTTGAAAAAAAATCAGGTTTTAATATCTATATTTTAAAATGATGCAATGTGTATTAAAAGTGTCGCGGATACATACGAAGGGCGGGGTAGTGTGATTGACATTGGCGCCTATTCACACGAAGGGACGCTATATTTAGTAAAAGTGTCGCGGATACATACAAAGGGGGGAGTAGTTTGATTGACAGTGACTCCTTTTCACACAAAGGGACGCTAAGCTGAGTAATAGTGTCGCGGATACATACACCAAAGATTTTGCGAAGCAAATATATAACACTCCCTATGCATGCAACGTAATTTAGTAATATCCCCAACCGATGCTAGCAGTAGTATCGAAATCACTGAAATAGATTTAGGTTCGGCTCTGTTTGCATACAACAATGTTTTCATTGCTCTATTAAATTACATGCTATATAAATTAGCTTTTACTCACTAAATATATACTTATAGCATTTAAAACATACATATCATATTTGTTTGTTATATATTAGTAATGAACACTTAGTTTTCATCATATAAATATTAATTTAAAGCATATTATTTAACATTTTAAAAGTGTATAGTTAAATACGAATTTACATTATAAACAACGCATAGTTCCTAAAAGTAACCCGCTATAGGTGGCACCAGGGTATTTTGTATACAAATTCGAATTACACGATTTCGCGTAAGTGTTATATCTTTCCTTCGGAAAATCTTTGCATACACAGAACCGCTATGTTAGTTGAAAATGGCGCGAATAAATATAATCCCAAAGGTAAACATTGGAATGTATTTTAGATATCCAATAATAAATTTCCGAAATAATACGAATATAATATTTAAAGTCCGAAATAGTCCGAATCTAATATTTAAAGTCCGAAATAGTCCGAGTTAAATATTAAAGTACGGTCCGAGTCCGGTCCGAGTCCGATATATCATAAATTATACTGTATCAGTCCGGTATCAATGACCTAAAGTCCGAAGTCCGGGTCCGAAGTCCGGGTCCGAATGACAACGCTAATATATATATATATATATATATATTATTACACGAAAAAATCAAGGATATGTTATCTTCTAATGCATGTTATTTGATATTTTTATTTTACTCTTGATTGATTTTATCGTATTGCATCATGGTCGTAGAATGAATATTTGAATTATAATATATATGTATATCAATGCAAAAACTCGTCTTTAAATTAATTAAAAGCATAATTTAATTAACATTATATTATTAAGAATAACCACATAAATAAGATTAAATATAATAATAATATTAAATAGATTTTCAAAAACTATTATATAAATAATTAATATAAATATTCACAAAACTTAAATTACATATATTAATATATTTAATTAATTTAAAAAAGTTAATAGTACAAATATAATGTTACTTTTTAAATAATTTATGAAACATTTTATTATTTTCATAAAATTGGATAGTTTATAAATATAAAATTGATAACATTATAATAAAATTATTTATTATACATATACATTTGATTAATGATAACTATTAATATGCAGGATGAACCTATCGTTATACAAGATATCAACAATCAGTGCAGCCATACGACCTTGAATTCGGTACAGTATAACCTCTTTTTATTCTCTTATTATATCATTAGTATATATTAAATATTTAATAATGCATTATTTTTAATATAAATTTGTATTAATTTTGGAATAGAATAACCATCATTAATTTCTAATTTATAAATATTATTTTTAATTAATAAAATATATTATATTTATTCTATGGTACATATAGTATTCCTCTTTGAATTATTATACAAAATTGTATCTTAAAATATATTAAATAATATATAAGTGGTTTACATTGAAGTTGGTTCCAGCGATAATTTTCATATTTAATTTCGGTGTGGCTGTTCAAAGATAATTAAATATTCAAATTAAAAAATGTGATCATATAAATAATATTTACAGTAAATATTAAAAAATGTAAATGAATGTATGCAGATATATAGAATATATACATATATAAATATATACTAATATATATCGTTCATTAATATATATTATACAGTGATATATATAGATATTATTTAAAATATCTAAATTTATTCAATATAATTACAGAGATATCGTATGCGAATAAATGAATAGTTATTCAATAAGTATATAAGCTTGAATATTAATTATACTACTTTATAAATTACTTATATTTATAATAGATTATTTACTTAAAAGTTATTTTTAATTTATACGATTTATATAATTAATATTCAAGCGTAAGCTAACTATAATTATAGTCTTATTGAATAGCTGTTTATAAGTTCTAACTAAATTAGACACATAATATTGAATAAAATATGAAGTATATACTAAGCACATTATTTGATAGGCTTACTTCGGAATGTAATACAGCTAAATTAAACAATTCGTAAATATATTTATTAAATTTTAATATTACACATTCTAAATAATATATATACGTATACGCATATATAATATGTTAAACAATTTAATATATTATATATGCGTATACGTATGAATATATTCATCATATAATTGTACATATGTTAAATTGTTTAACATATTATATATGCGTATACGTATATATATTATTTAGAATGTGTAATATTAAAATTTAATAAATATATTTACGAATTGTTTAATTTAGCTGTATTACATTCCGAAGTAAGCCTATCAAATAATGTCTATAGTCAAGCAAATATACTTATTAAATAGTTATTTATTTATTCTTATACGATATAATCATATCTATATTGATTTAATTTGAATATTTAGACATTATAGATAATATATATATATATACGTATCACCGTATAGTATATGTTAAATGAATGATATTAATATATATTGTATATATCTGCATACGCATTACATTCATTTACATGTTTTAATATTTGAATATTTAATGTAAATATGTTTTACATATTCGAATATATGAACTTGAATATTTAATTATTTTTGAATATTTAGCCATGCCAAATTGAATATTAAAATTATCGAAGCAGCCAACATCGTTATGCCCGCATTAAAGTTAATGGTAGATATAATTTTATTAATATAAAAAGAGTATTAACGATCTCATATATTTTAAAGATTTTCATCTTCAGTATATACATATATATATATATATATGTATAATAATTTTACATTAATATATTGTATTCCACAGAATTCTGAAAATTCTTGTAATGACATCAATTTAAAAATGGATTCCATTTCGAAAACATTAGGACACATGATTGGACAAATGGATATACTAACACAAGTTATTACACCCTATATATATTCATATTGATTATTAAACTTTGTATTATTTTATTATTAATATTAACTAAATCATAACATATGATCTTATAGTTTATATTAAATGTATTATTTAATTATGATAATATTATGATATAGTGATTTCAATTATTAAATAGATATAGGTATGCCAAGAAATTATTCATGATTAGGCATAAATTAATATTAAATATTTCTTACTCTGAGAGATTATTGTAATATGATTTTGAGTAAATATATAATGCAGAATTAGTAAATATATTTAGAATTAAAATTGTACTTTATTCTAAAAAGTTAACTCTATTCTTAAGAGCTGTTCACATGAGCAATATATTCCTACAATTTCGCAGTAGAATACTTACGAATTGCAAAATTGTAAAAGTCTGCGATTATTGCTAAATGTTCTAATACGAATTTATTCTAGTTTTTGTGACAATTTATACAATTGGTAAATAAACACACGCACAAGTATACTGACGAGTATTAATACATATGCATTTACCTTTCTAGGTGTCTATTTATAATCGTTTATGATTTAACGTGATTAAGATTAAGTGATTTACGAATGTACGCTCGTATAAAAAATATATAATAATCATAATTAATAATTATAATTATAATATATAAATATTAAATTATGAATATATCTATATTACCACTTTATGATTATATAATGAATATGAGTTCTTAAAATGTATGTATTTTTACGGCGAAATTTTCAAAAAAAAGCAATTCTTACAAAGTATTCTACAGCTAAATCACAGGAATAGATTCCTCATGTGAACAGCTCTTTAGAGAATTTTAGATTTTATAAATAATCTAATTATAAATCTTATTTATATAAATTAAAGACATACAATACTTGTAAATATTTTAATTAATAGAATTATAACTTCATTTAAGCAGCATTTATTATTAATTTAAGAATTTTCCTTAAATTATGAAATTATTAAAATTCATATTATTAATTATTATTTAAATATTAGTATTCAAATTTATTATAATTTTATATATTTTAATTAGAATTATCTAAATGTTATTGAATATTAATATAATATAAATATAATAATAAATATACATATAATATCAATTTATAATTATTTCCCTAATATATTGTATATCATAAATGTATAATACGATAATCTTATAAAAAATATGGTTAATTATTTTTGTATTAGATTACTAAATTAAAATCAAAATGGTATATACTATATTCAAATTTGTAATCAAATTATTTATATATATATTAATTTAATTATTTGATAATATATTATATGCTGATAACAAATAGGATTATTTAATAAATAATTTTAATTAAATATAATTTTAGGATACATAGAATTAAAAGTAATCTGACAAACTTAATCTTAATCAAATCATGTATAAGATTTTAGAAGATTATAAATATTGATTTTTTTTATAAATATAAAAAATATATTTATATATATATATATATATATATTTATCATTTATATAGTGATTGAACTATTTTATTTTAGCTCGGCATATTTTAAATTAAAATATCTTCAATACGTAAATAAATATTTAGTATATAGGCGAATAGCATAGTATATCAAATATATAAAAGCGCTTTCATTAGCATTACGCCGTTATTTAATCGCTTCGTGCACATCGTTCAGACGGTTTCCATACTAGAGGCACGTCTCACTAACACGGAGAACAAACTACGCGAATGTTTAGAATGGCAACACAACCATTCCTCCTCCTGATCAACCACCGACGACCACTTCCTGTGATGCCAATTTAGTTTTATTCTGTAAATAGAATACGTTATTATTATTATTTTCTATATATTTTAGATATATGTGTAGAATATATATATATATATATATATATATATATATATGTGTATATATATATCTATATATTTATCTGCGAGTATTTTTATATTATATTTCTACAACTTACTTTATGAAGTTACCTATTATGTTAAGATGTTATTTGTTTTTATACTATATTTTATACCATACAATAAAACTAATGCGGAATAATATTGTATGTAAAATTGTTAAATATGATAATGAAACATGATGTTTTTTGTTTACAAAATTGTTTATTAATAAGCGAGTAAAATTTAGAAAAATTGCTTTTACAAAATATTAATGTAATGTATATCATGTAATATATTATATAACTAAATTATTGAGAATATATATATATTTATTTATTTTATTTATATTAAATATAATTAAAATGTATTAAATTATAAATAAATATTTATATATTAATTTGTATCTGTAAATAATTTCATTCTGTAACTAACATAGTTAAAATGGTTAAAATAAATGACAAGATTTACAAATTTTATCTAATTTAATATTAAATATTTAATTTTAAATCTTATATATATATGATAGGCATCATCATGTTTGAAAGATAATCAAATGCATACTATATAACGATTACATAATAATTTTAAAGAATAAGAATAATTTATAAATTAGATAGCCTATTAGTATTAAAATAAAACATTCACATATAAGAACAATACAAATGTATACAGACTTTCAATTGATTCATATTAGACAATTAATACAATTGATTCATAGTTATATTTTAAATATCTTATATTTGAGTTAATGATGATGATAATGATATACTGTTTATTAGGCACTAAAATAGGGTCATGTAAACCCCTTCACTCGTGCGGGAAGAATATAATAATATGATAACAAATTAATAATAATAATACGTTGAAGATAACAAAAGACAAAAATAAAAAGTTGGATAATTTAATGATTAGATGTAGAGAAAAGCAGAAGTGATATTTATAAATCTTTTATGGGATCTAATAGAACGAATGGTAGGAGGGAGGGACGGAATTTATAAAAGCTCTAGAATTATAGAAGGAAATATCCATTATATTATTTTATGAATACTAAAAAGTATACATTTCTGATGACATTTCGCTAATAAATATAGGGGTTTAGTACAAAACATTGTTTCGCGATAAATTTTTCCTGAAATTATTAAACATAATTAAAATCTGAAATCACTTTTTTAAATACAATTATATTTAATATTCCAATATCAAATTTATCAAATTATCTAATATTAATGACAAATTTCTAGATTTGAAATGACCTGAAAATAATTAAAATCTTTACTTAATTGTATTCATTGAATGACAATGGAAATATTATAAAATTTATAATAATGAAGTGACAATATATTTAAATGTTGCTAAATAAATTGACTTAAGATGTGACCTGCCATATTAGATAATAATACAATTTTAAAATTCTTTAATCAATATAATGAAATTAATGTATTGACTAAATTAATTAATATAGTTATATTTATCATATGTTTAATAATATTTAATGCAGCATATATGTCAGATAAATATCTATCTTAATAATTTATATAAAGCCCTATTATTCTCAGTGTTTTAAATAATCATATATATGAACCTATGCATCAGTGAGAGAAATACATATAAGCTACTAATTTAAATTAAAAAAGCTCTAGAAAATATATATATATATATTTTTATGTAAACATCAAGTAAATTTAATTAATAGAAAACTAAAATTAAGGTTATAATGTGGATTGACTTTTGGAAATTTAATGAATATAATTTAATGTATAGATACAGTAATAGATTAAGTTTATATATATATATATATATTAATAATATAATATATCCATAAATCCAAAACCAAGCCAAACACATATATATATGTTAAAAAAACAAAAGTAATTTTATTATTTAAAGATGGTGATAGTTATAAACCAGAAACTTATAGACCCATTTCATTGTTACCTCAATTATCAAACTTATTGGAAAAATTACTAAAAGTTGCAAATTTGAAATTTTTAAACAAGTTTAATATAATCAGTGATTCACAATATGGGTTTCGAAAAAATGTATCAACTTCTGATATCCTTTCCGATGTTACTGAAACAGTTATTTTAAATTTGAAACACTAAATAATTGTGCTATTGTGCTATTTATCCATTGACCTGCGACGCTAGTCCTGCGTGAGGATTTCAATATTTTAGATCATGATATTTTAATAGACAATCAAAAACTTAGTATTTATTGTATAAGAGGAATAGCTCTCAAATTATTAGAAAGCTATTGTAAGGATAGACAACAGTGTGTTAGTTTCATGAATACTAACTCAAATATTAATAATATTTCACGTGGTGTAGGGTGCCACATTCGAAGACCTCCTATAACCTCGAGGTTATATATAAGGGGTATACCTATAGGAGGTCTTGCCGCAATGGTTAAGTTTTGGGGCCACTGCTATTTGTATTGTACATCAATGATCTCCCAAATATATCTAGTTCATTTAATCCTGTATTGTTTTTGGTGACACTGATTTTATTTTTTCCGATAAATAATTACTGATCTAAAAACTAATATACAATGTAACTTAAATACGCCTTTTGATTGGTAGAATATTAATAAATTGTCTCTTATGGTCATATATCTAGAGTACGTACTGCAGTACCATGGTAATGTGGTACCAGTGGTACACAACCACCTACTCTAAATCGATGCTTATGGTTAGTAAATCTAGTTTATTATTATTTAATATTCGGAATAAAAATAATATAATATATTTATGTAATAAAACGTAAATTTTTACAATAAGTGTATTTTTTATATATGAGTATTTGTATAACTTTAATTTATAAATTATTAAAAATATCCATACGTATTAATATAAATTGTTAAAGTCATTTATTTGTATTTTAATCTATAGATTTGTATTTTTTAAGCTATACAACTAAATATATAATACATATAGAGTTTAAATACCACATTGGTACTCTAAATCTATGATAATAGGCATAGAGAACGAATAAATTCGTTTTCTATGTTAATAGGCATACAATATTTTCCTTCGGAATATCCTTGTAGGCAAATACGTTATATATTTATAACGCTTTGCCCTTTCCAAGCCTAAGGCTATGCCATGGCCTCCTTTAGCTAAAGGAGGCCATGGCTATGCTTGTAGCAATACCTCCTATAACCTCGAGGTTATAGGAGGACTTGCTTGTAGGTATCTTGAATTACTTTATTATTTCTACAATCAGTGATAAACAAATATCAAAGAGTATTGGAAATATTCTTTGATATATTTAAATTGAAGAATATATCCACATTTTTATTCTTTTATATATTCAATATATAAATATTATATATAATATTGACACTTTTTAAATGGTTATTATGCGAAATAGCAACTATTATAACACATGTGACATATGAGTTGCGGCCACGGGGAAGGGGACTATATAATATGTCAGTACATATGATAACTATAGTCGTAGATATTAATCTTGACATGAATATGAATCTTAACATGAATATGAATGCATTAATTTAATGCATTCATATTCATACCCGATTTCATAAATTTAATTTAGTAAATAATTTAAAATTATTGGCTATACATGTCGGGCGGCACACGGTAACTAGTAAACACTCGTGAGCCTCGCGAGTGAGGCGGGTGTATATGAGCTGATTATTTTCGAGAAGGCAATGTGGGCGTTCTATAATATCTTACTAGTTACGCTCTACTGCATATGCTAATATATTCTGAACGTGTATGTTATCTATATGAATAGAATATAGATACACAGTGTGTATTACACACACATATATGCACATTTATATATATGTATTTATATCATCATGATAATCATGGGTATACTATTATATATATATATATATACTATATAATATTATATTATAGTATTAAATATAGTATACTTTATAATAGTATATACAAAGATTTTCCAAAGGATTTTCCTTTGGAAAATCTTTGGTATATATATATATGTCTAAAGTGATGCCCTTAATGTGTTAATTAATAAATATGATATATATAGTAAATATTTAAATTTAATAAAAAATCAAATTTATGAACACATATTTAATTGTTCGGTTACTATAACGGATAACATATCTATGGAATATATTATTATACATATATAATATATTGATTCTACCTGAAATTAAACGGGAATTCTAAAACTATATCGATATCATGTGTACGTAACATATTCGAATTATAAGCGAATAATATCATATAGTAAATATTTAAATTTAATAAAAAATCAAATTTATTAACAAATATAATTGTACAGTTACTATAACATATCTATATATTATAGTATTATGTATATATGATATATTGATTCTACTTGAAATTAAACGGACATTCTAAAACTATATCGATCTCATGTGTACGTAACATATTCGAATTATAATCGAATAATATCATATAGTAAATATTTAAATTTAATAAAAAATCAAATTTATTAACAAATATAATTGTACAGTTACTATAACATATAACATATCTATATATTATAGTATTATGTATATATGATATATTGATTCTACTTGAAATTGAACGAACATTCTAAAACTATATCGATCTCATGTGTACGTAACATATTGAATATGATATTCGAATTATTATCGAGTACTTTCTGATAGTAATAATTGTAATTAATCAACAAAAAATGTATATATTTATATTATATATAGATATAGATAGTATCTATTAGATACAACCTATATATACTATTATATATATATATATAATAGTAAATTTATAATATATATATATATATATATATATATAATAGTATACTTTATAATAGTATATATATATATATATATATATATATATATATATATATATATATATATATATATATATATATATATACTATATATATATATTTATATATATATATATATATATATATATATATATATATATATATATATATACTATTATAAAGTATTTATAATAGTATTTATAATAAAGTATTTATAATAGTATATATATATATATATATATATAATATATTATATATATATATATATATATATATATATATATATATATATATATAATATATTATATAATATATTATATATATATATACTATTATAAAGTATACTATTATATATATAAAATAGTATACCCATGATATAAATACGTATATATAAATTTGCATATATGTGTGTGTATCTATATTCTATTCATATAGATGTTACACGTTCAGAATATATTAGCATATGCAGTAGAGCGTAACTAGTAAAATATTATAGAACGCCCACATTGCCTTCTCGAAATAATCAGCTCATATACACCCGCCTCACGCGGCTCACTCGCGAGGCTCACGAGTGTTTACTAGTTACTGTGTGCCGCCCGACATGCTTCCCCAAATTATTTAGTAAATATAATTATTATCGTCGGTATGAATGCATTATTCACGAATACGAATTTATTATTCATACTTGTATTCACATATACTAATTATATTAATAATTATATAATTATTATAGTTAAAATAATAGTATTAATTTAATAATTAAATAAATTTGTAATTATTAAAATTTAATATATAATTTATAATAATTAATAATAAGTTATTATTAATTATTAAATAATAATTAAATTATTATTATAATAAAAATATAATTATTATATAAAATTTAATAATTGTCATATATTAATTATTATTTAATAATTAAATATATACTATAAATGTTAGTCTATAATTTATAGACTATAACTTATAGTTTATAAGGATTATGGACCATAATTTATGGTCAACATCTTTGCGATTTTAAAAAGTAAACTATCCACTAATTTAATAGAATTATCTGAAAGAATGTTGTTATTATAAGAATGTCAGAGTTAAAAGTGGCCTGTACTTATATATGCACTACTGCACATTATACGCATTATAAGATATTTGATAGTAACAGAATATTGTATATGCTCACTTGGGGAGATAATGCAGCTAAAAAAACAGCAAAATAAAACCAAAACAAAGAAATCACACGACCTAAAAATAAAAATTGAACTCTGACATTCTAATAATAATCGACGGCCTGCTTTCAGATTCACGATTTAATATTAATACGTCCGTAACATTCTTTATTCAAATTAGTGGTTGTATACGTCTATTGAATGATTTTTTGTAATGATTAAATGTAACATTAATATATATATATATATATATATATATAAATTATTTATTTAATAGTATAACTATATTGTATTCATATTATTTATATTCATTATAATTGTATAACCATACTAATATTAGTATTATTATTATATTTATCAAATATAAATAAAATTACACGTTTTTAATTTAAATAGTATTTGTGATTTATATTCTTGAGATTTTGATATATATATATATATATATATATGTGTGTGTAGTTTCGCATTATACAATTACTAATTCAGAGAAACAATTATGATAGAGTTCAAATAGTATTAAATTAAAAAAATGTATCAAGATTTTGACTAGTTAACTTAGGTAACTTACCTATTATAATAATATATTTAATAATTAAATATTTATTAATATATGATAATTATTATAATTAATATAATAATAATTATTATAATATATTAATAGATTATAATAATAATTAGTATATAATTTTTATTATAAACATTATTTTGACTATATTTCTGTCTATAGCGAATATCGGAACTGTTTGTTTTTATTACGATTTACAAGTTTAAATTTAAAATTATCATTTTTTTAGTGGATAGTATATAACAATATAAACTAATTTTAATAAGCTTTGATATGATAAGCTCATTAGAGTATAACTTATATATATATATATATATATATTATATATTATACATGATATAGTAATCAAATAGGATTATAGTGAAAGGCTTAATGATACAATTCACGATCGAACACAGCTATTATATCTAATTAATGATTTTGTATACTAATAATATTCCTAATCTATTAAATATGTCATAATTTGATGAATTATTTGGTAATATTTTAGTAAACTAAAGGTAATAATTCATATAATTCAACCATATGGGGCACTATTTGATATACAAATATTATATTACTTTAAAGCAAAATATTTACTTGAGATCAAGAAATATCACTTTCTAGTAAACATTTCTGAACATTATTTCCGGAAATACTGGTAGTGGGATACCCCTTTATAAACACGAATAACAAAATAATTCTAAATAATCAAACTATTTACTGCGTAAAATAATATAATTGCATAGGTATTTACATTGATAATATATTAAACATAACTAATTAAAGTATAACAAATCATTTATCTAAAAATAGCTAAAAATAGCTAAAAAAGTATCTTAAACATTTCCTTTATAATTGGTACTAATACCAAAGATTTTGCGAAGCAAAGATATAACACTCCCTATGCATGCAATGTAATTTAGTAATATCCCCAGCCGCTGCTAGCAGCAGTATCGAAATCACTGAAATAGATTTAGGTTCGGCTCTGTTTGCATACAACAATGTTTTCATTGCTCTATTAAATTACATGCAATATAAATTAACTTTTACTTACTAAATATATACTTATAGCATTTAAAACATAAATATCATATTTGTTTGTTATATATTAGTAATGAACAATTAGTTTTCATCATATAAATATTAATTTAAAGCATATTATTTAACATTTTAAAAGTGTATAGTTAAATACGAATTTACATTATAAACAACGCATAGTTCCTAAAAGTAACCCGCTATAGGTGGCACCAGGGTATTTTGTATACAAATTCGAATTACACAATTTCGCGTAAGTGTTATATCTTTCCTTCGGAAAATCTTTGCTAATACTTTCCCGCTAATACCATATTACTATTATATAATTTTCTATTAGTATAACTATATGTATTGTTTGATAATCTGGGTAATTAATTATAAGAGTAATCTTAATAAAATAATTATAAAATAAAAACAAATAATGAGATTAATTAATACTCTTTATAAATTTCATAATACTGATTTGTTATTTAACAATTTTTTAAATATATATGATTTAATTAATTAGGTATCTCTTGAGGCTATGTACCTGTATCAAAATAAATTAATTTATCATTTTTTTTTGTGATTGAATTAGAATATTTAATATATTATTTACTAGATGTTAAATTTGTGAATGTAAATATTACTTAAAAGTGTTAAAAAAAGCGTTTTAAACATGTACTTTAAAAATTTCAAGAAAAAATATCAAGAGAAAAATATGTATATCGACCTCATCCTCTACCATATTCCACTTTCGTATATATTCCATATGATATATACACACATACCATACATATAAATATAAAATACTATACATTATAATATACATATACATATACTATACATATATGTATATATAAATATATATATATATATATATATACACAATAATATACATATGTATATATATAAAGTATGTGTAAGATTTTGCATATATGATAGACATACTAAGTTAATTAAATATCCAATCATATTATAATCAGATTATAATGTATCTCTACTTATATGTCATTATTGCCACCATTAAGAATTACGACCGTAAAATAGGATTATATCTATTTCAAAATACCTGTTATGAAAATATAAATTCATAGATTAGACCTGTATATCAGCTCTATAAACGAAACTATTCTAAGGGTGTACAAGTTTTACGACCTAATTAGAAAACTGGAGTTGATAAAAGCGGTAAAAACCTATCTCTACCATGTTAATTTATGGTAAAAACCGGTAATAACCGGTAATTACCGGTAAAAACCTAGTACTCATAAAATATAATACCTTTAAAAACAATTTTATATTGAAATTTAAAGTAATATTGATTCATTTATATATATATAAATGTTATGGCTATTTAATCTAGCAGCTTTATTTGAAAATGTGTCCAAACAGCTTTAATTATGCCATTTATATATATATGTACATTTATTTTTAAAAATCCAACTGGTTTTTGAGGTCTGCCACCCTTATATTGTAGATTTAACAAGTTGATGTAATTGGATACATTTTATAAATGAAATAAAATAAAACTGCTATATATTCATAAAATTACACAGTGAAAATATTACTAAATAGTTATACAGTATTGTAAAAAATATATGTTTAACTATATTTAATTTCATATATATAAAAATAAATATTCTATTCAGTATTTATATATATATATATATAATTAACAATATATATATAGATATATTTAATATATTTAATTAAATATCATGGTATAAAATCAAATAATGAATACATTCAAATAATTTCTCAATGAAAATATTAGTAGTTCTATTGTTTAATATATATATTTTATTTACAATATTTTTTACAATATCACACCGAAAAAGTCGGCCGATTTTTCACCGATATCGTACAGATTTTCTCTCTCTGTGTTTGACACCCCTACCGATATATCACCAATATATCACCGATATCGTGACAATATCACTATTCATAATTTGGAGATATCTCTAAATATTTAACGATTTCTCGATGATTTCGTTACTACGTATATCGGTGAAAAATCGCCATTTTTTTTGGTTTGAATGGGGTTTTACCTTTTACTAATACAAAAATAAATAAATTATTATATTCAATATTTTATATATATATATATATTAAAGTATTTACTCATTTATTTAAATTTCAATATCATATTATTTATTAAAAAAAATTTTCTTTACTTAGAGTCAAAATTAATAAAGATTGTTTCTAAAAAAATATAAACAAACTTATAATATTGATTTTAATGTAGTATTGTTTAACTTTATAATAGTATATTATCTATTACATATAACATCTATAAATAATATATAATTGTAAATTTTATATACAATAGTAGGTTTAATATATTTTAGATAATATTATATTTAATTATATAGTGTTTAAATATAATCACACTAGGTTTTTACCATGGTAAAAACCTGTTTTTACCGGACAGGTTATTACCGGTTATTACCATAGGCGGTAATAACCTATGGAACACTGTACACAGCAAATAATTGACATTCGTATATAAATTTACAAAAGATTATATAATATTTTATCATAATTCACAGAAATATTTTATTTATATCATATATCATATTTATATATATTATTTTTGAATTGAAATT
This sequence comes from Osedax fenrisi, assembly GCA_964019155.1. NCBI lineage: Eukaryota > Metazoa > Annelida > Polychaeta > Sabellida > Siboglinidae > Osedax > Osedax fenrisi. The sequence continues at coordinate 31,887,246 of OZ025241.1, read as the reverse complement.
TGTTTATTAAGTTCATGTACAACAATACTATTTCTGCCAAAGTATAGTAACAGTGATCTAGTAATATATGCTCATACATAGGGTAGTCTCCATATAATATATAACTATGTATATATATATATATATATATATATATATATATATATATATATATATATATATATATATATATATATATATATGTGTGTGTAACATATATTATATGTGCATAGAGATATGAATAAAACATTCACGTATCATATTATATATATATATATTAAAATCATCAAATATACTTTTATATACAGGTACATTTTAAATAAGATTTACTGTTGATGTTCTCTTAATTATATAATCTCTTATTATTAATAAAGCAATCTTAGAAATTATTCTATACAATTCAATATGTAATTTCAGATTATCATGGACGAATCTGGTACAATGGGCTCAATAATGAAGAATAGAAGAGAATTAACAACGGAACAACAGGAGAAACTAGACAATGATATTAATTGTATTTCAGATTTCAAGCAGTTGAAATTCGAGCACGAAGCCAGAAAGAACTGGGATTTATTCTATAAAAGAAATACTACGAAATTTTTTAAAGACAGGCACTGGACTAAAAGAGAATTCAAAGATCTTTGTCGAATTGAGGTTACATGTTAATTATGTTTAGACTTTTTATATAAATTATTTAAATAATTAAAAATTATTTTAATATTGATATTTTAAAATTACACTACCAGAGATATATCAGTAGTCACTATTTTAATCAATGTATATAACAAAAATTGTAAAATTAATATATTTTATATATTTAAGGGAACACATAATGTGTTAAAATATATTTTATTATTTTTTGTATTTTTTTATATTCAATTTATGAATGTATCTATTATTTAATGAATAGTTTAAAATTTAAAACAATTCATTATATACATTCATTAAAATAGTGACTACAGATATATCTCTGGTGGTGTAATTTTAAAATATCAATATTAAAATAATTTACCAATTTATCGTGTACATTTCACGTATCATAGTCAATGACATTTTAGATATATAGGTAAATAGATAAATATTTAGTGATGGTATATATTTGATTTTAAATATATTTTTTACATCTCCAAATTTTAATATTATCTATATTATTTTTTTAATTTTTATTTATTAATATGAAATATGCATGTCTAAAATATTACTAAAATAATTGAAAAGGAATATATTTTGGCCTACTTTTGCAAATATATAAATTTCATATAAAAAATGTACACAGATAATTGTTATCATACAAGTATTTTCTAATTATATTGAAAATCTAAAGTACAATTATTCAATATTAAAAAGTTATAAGTTAAGAGTTTTAAAGCATCCTTATCTTAAGCTTTTTAAATATCCCTGTCAATTTCCCAGAATGATGAACACAACGTATAATATCTATAACTTTTATAAGTGCATCAATAAATATTGTACTTTAAAAATTATTAAAAAATATATTAGAATATAGAAAATTAAATATTATATATAATGGGCCATATACGTATAATGTATTATATACTTTAAATGCCTCCTAAATAATTAGATTCAAAATATGGGCGAAGCAACCAATATGAATTAGAATTTCGTTATGTTCTACAGCCATTTTTACACATTTAGTGATATTCTGCGCATCATTTATCAACTATAAAGGTGTATTAATTATTTTTATTTTAGTTCATAAGTTAATTTATTAATATGGATGCTTTGTGAGCAAATAAAAAATGGTGCATATACACCAATCTCCACTAATAATTATAACTTGTTTAATGTACACCTAAAATAAAAAATCCACCAATAATTACAATCGTTGTACACACAATATAAAAATGTTACCTATAAATACTTATTTTTACCACATATAATTTAGTTATGCCTAGAATTAAAATGTATATGATATAATATCTATAAATATATCAAATCTACAAATATAAAAATATATATAATTAAATACAAAAATAATATATATTCATGAGTGAAATTTTCTCTTACAATTTTTTTATTATTCCTGTTGGCTATATATAACTGTCTACAGTTTCTCTGGTGGTATTCGATCACTGTCTGGTGGTAGCGTATATTTTCTACTCGGGCTTGGATAATGTCTGCTCGAGCATGATACTTCCTATAGTGAATACAGAGATATAATTATGAAAATAATTATCGTAATATTAGGATATTATGTAACGCTATTTTATATATTATATACACTAATAATTATAACTTGTTTAATGTACCCCTAAAATAAAAACTCCACCAATAATTACAATCGTTGTACACAGTATAAAAACATATACACATGTATAAAAACGTTGCCTATAAATACTTATTTTACAAAATATAATTTATTTTTTATGTATGCCTAGAATAAAAATGTAGTTATACACTAATTTATTACACTAATATAATTCAATAAATGGTAAGAAAATATGTTAATTTATAAAATAATTTTATTTATAATTTAAATATCATTTATCATATTATCATCATTTTTCGTGATCTTCATTATCATTAATCACATCTCTAACATCATTACCATTGCTATCAACGTCACCACATTATTTAGAATATTCACCCTGCTTTTCATATAAGTTTTCATACCACCCATTAATATATAGTCAAATATATTCTATAACACAATACAATTATTTATAATACATTTATTATTATTTATAATATTTATATATATATATATATATATATATATATATATATATATATATATATATATATCTTCTATAGATATGGCTTAATTAGTTTGAATTAATATCCCTTGTATATGTATTATTATGTGTAAAATATATAAATAACATTAAGAAATTATATAAATTAATTAATGTAACTTAAATAAATATTGGTAATATATATTAATTAAATAAATATGCTAACAATTAAATATTTAATATTATTTTATAATATTAAAGATTTTAATTTTAAATTATTTATATTTAAAAAAACAATTTTACTTTGTTTCTCCATTAGTTGTTCCATGTAGTTGAGCAGTTGTTGTGCGAAGTCTGGATCTGTGCGTTTAACCTGGGGTCTGACTGTGTTGTTATTTTTATCCAAGCGGTCTCACTCTCTATCTTCCAATGCAAACTTGTCAAATATGTAAACAAATCAAATAAATGTAAACAAACTCCAGTACATAGAAGTCTCACTATTTTGGTCTCAAACATCTTCATTTTTCAAAGTTTTTAAAACATGGTCGACGGAAAGTTTTTTGACATCATTTGAAAACACATTTGAAACAAATAGGTCTCAAATACATTTTTTAAAAACCAGCTTAATATTTAATTATAAAACATATAAAAACATTTGAGACAAATATGTCTCAAATACATTTGTTAAAAACCAGCTTAATATTTAATTATATAATAAATATAAAAGAGTATAAAAACTCTAAAAGTCTTTTATAATTAGAAGAATATAGTCAAGAAAGTAAAGAAGATGTTTTTACAGTTTATTAAAAACAAAATTATTGATTTACAGAATTAGTACAACTTTAGCAGCTCGAAACGGCAGTTAACTCTTTTGCAGTTTGGCATGGATCTGTTGGGATAATAGATTTAAATAAGAATACTCTTTACAACCTTATTGAATTTCATTGAGGATTATTTTATAGTTAATAATTGATAATAATAATCATTATAATAATTATATAGAGTTACCTCTTACTGATATAAATCACTAGTTCAATTACGACTTGACATGTTATGCAAACTTTTTAGCTGCTAGATACGGCAGTGAACTCTTCAGCAGATTGGCACGACAGGCGATCTCTTTAGTAATTCGAAACGACAGAAGAACTCTTTAGCAGCTCGACATCGCAGGCGAACTCTTTAGCAGATTGGCATGGATCTGTTGGGATAATAGATTTTTTGAATATATAAAAAGATTATTATACAACGTTTATTTTAAATTTAAATAAGAATACTCTTTACAACATTATTGAATTTCATTGAGGATTATTTTATAGTTAATAATTGATAATAATAATCATTATAATAATCATTATAATAATTATATAGATTTACCTCTTATGGCGTATAGGCCTACATGACATGACGTATGAAAACTGATAGCAATCACGAGTTCTATAATGGCTTAACTTTTTAGAAGATTGGCTTTATAGGCTAGACCCGGCAGCAAACATTATTTAACAGATTAGAAAGACATGCGACCTCTAGCAGCTCAACATGGCAGAAAACTCTTAGAAGATTTAGTTTATGCCCACACAAAAAATGTTACCATATACAGATTAACTACAAATAAACTGTGTATATATATATATATATATATATATATATATAAATAAAATTTATAAATATAAAGCTATATCTATTCAATATTATATCATTCCTAGTGTCTGTACTTGAAGAGTGATTTCCCAAAATGGTCTCAGTTGTTCCTTATATCTACTGGACTAGTTCTTTCTAATAGATCCTCCTCACTACCTAAACTACCTCTATTCACCACTTGATAGTTACTATTTCTAGTTATAAATATATTTATATATAAATAAAAAAATGTTTATACAAATTAATAATAAAGATTAATAATTTATTGTAATAATTGATCATTTTTTTTAGATCTTACTTTCAAATTTCGAAAATAATGATCAATAGACTTTATTATAGTTTGCTCCCCTAATCCCTCATGCATTACCATAATAGTGTCTGAAAAGAAGTATACAATTAAGATTTTAATATAATTACATATATATATATATATATATATATATGTATATATAATATATATTATATATAGTTTATTAATATAACATATAATTGAATGATTTTTAAGACAATTAGAGGAATCCGATGTTTGTATATAATTATATTTAAAAATACAATTGAAATGTATCGATAGTTGGAGTTGTATTCAATTAAGCATATACTTACGTATGATTAGCTGCAACGACTTTTCATATTTTATAAAGAATTTCCCCCTTGTAGTCTTTAGTAAAAACTCATTAGCAAATAATGTTGATAGAACTTTTGATATAGAATTTCGGAAAGCTGACATTTTAAAACGACTTAAGTATATTTTCTGTATTACAAGATTATATATTTATATGTTATTTAATGATTTTGTAAATTACATACCATATTTCTAAAGTGTTATGTATCTGCAAGCCCATTATTAAATAAAATCATTATCTCAGTATCCGTTGTTATAAAAAAATAGAGTCCACTTCCGTTGAATTTTTTTTCAACTGAGTTAAAATACTCTGAAATTGATATTAATTCTTCGAGCTTTACCTCCATCTTAAATATTCTCTCTAAATGTTTAAATATACATTATACAAATTTTAGAATTATAATCATATATAAATAAGTTGTTATACTAAATATGAAAACTAATTTATTTATAGATAAATAATATCATAATTCAACTAACTATCATTTTCATTAAATCTTGCGTATATTGCATTCATATCTATAGTTGTTTTAGAATGGCGAGCTACAATAGATATTAGCTTACATTAGCTTTTTCTCTTTGATGCATGCATATCCATATTTATATATGGCGAATGATTGGCTAAATATATTTATAGTAATATTAATAACAAATAATGTGGAAGATATATTAATGGAAAATATTATATACATAAGTAATTATTTAATTATAAATATAAACATTTTAATTAATCAAGCATCTATGCCCAACTAATAGCTATTTATAGTTATATAACTACAATATTAAATATAAATAACCAGAAGACAGGTGACATATCTAAAATTAGATGCTTCCTCAGTTTCAGATGATGAACTAATAGCTAAATATATTTATAGTAATATGAATGGAAAATATTATATACATAAGTAATTATAAATATAAACATTTTAATTAATCAAGGATCTATACATTATGCCAAACTTTTAGATAATACAATTACACTATTATTTATAAATAACCTGTATAATCACTTTTTTTGTTGATGTGATGCGAGTGTATCCATATTAATAGATGGCGAATGACTGGCTAAATATATTTATAGTAATATGAATAACAAATAATGTGGAAGATATATTAATGGAAAATATTATATACATAAGTAATTATTTAATTATAAATATAAACATTTTAATTAATCAAGGATCTATACAATATGCCAAACTTATAGATAATACAATTACACTATTATTTATAAATAACCTGTATAATCACTTTTTCTTTTTTGATGTGATGCAAGTGTATCCATATTAATAGATGGCGAATGACTGGCTAAATATATTTATAGTAATATGAATAACAAATAATGTGGAAGATATATTAATGGAAAATATTATATACATAAGTAATTATTTAATTATAAATATAAACATTTTAATTAATCAAGGATCTATACATTATGCCAAACTTTTAGATAATACAATTACACTATAATTTATAAAAAACCTGTAGAATCGTTTGAAAATATTAAACGCCTCTTGGTTGAGGGTGACTGTAATGCTGTGTTTATTGGAGATAATATAATGGTTAAAAACAAGGAATTATATTGTAGATCACTATTCATAATAAATTGTAATACGAACAATCAGTAGTCGACTCATTACTTTTTAGTTTGTCTTTTAAATATTTTTCTGCCTTTGAAAAATCATCTAAATACATATTAATTACGATGTAATAAAAAACACAATTATTATATATATATATATATAATAATTACCATATCTAGCGTAGATTTTTCAAGGATGTGCTATCCAATCATCTTCAGGAAACACATTTTTTTTAAATAATTGTCGTAATTTAAGGGTATTTGGTGCACTTTTTAGCCATAGACAATTCCATTTCTATGAAGATATTATTATAAAATATTTTTATAAATTATAAACTTTTATACATATAAATCATAAATATAAATCATTATTTTAATCTAATTTAAGATTCATAATAAAATGGGAGGTAGTACATAGTATATATTTTATTACTAACAGAATTAACATCTTTACAGCGGACAAGCCAATTAGAATGCGCCATTTTAATCTTACTAGTTTTTTTAAATTTAATTATAGCTAGCATCTATAGAATATATAAGAATATATAATAGAACAACAGAATATATAAATATATAAAATAAAATATTAAAGGATATAAAGTATCGAAAATAAAATGAAATAAAATATAAACTATATTAGGTTTGATTTGTTTGTTTAAATTCATAAATCTAAATAATTATATGTAATATTAATAAGTATAACTATCATATCGGCAACTTACCGATACATCAACAAATATATAATAATACAAATAACGATATATAAATATATAACATATAATAACTAAGTTATAATAACAATATAAAATAAAATAATACCATACATTAATTAGTTGTGAATGAAGTAATATTTTATATGAAGCATGTACATTTATATAACTAATTTACATATGAAGCAAATTCATAAAAATAGAAGAATCATCTAACTCAATAATAAATCCTTTAGATATTATTTTATTTTTTTCTATGGCTACTATAATGCTATTAGATTTTTGCCATGAATGTATCCAATTCATCAGTTAACTAAAATAATGATAAAGTTAATTTTATAATTTGAAAAAATAAAATGTATCTCAAATGATAATCATAATAATTATTAGTCATCATTATTTATAATTCAATTTAATAATTTTTTCGATATTATTATATATATATATATATATATATATATATTTAATATATATTCAAAGGATGGATTACATTTCTACAAACCATATTAGGTTTTACTCTCTTTTTACGAGTACCGAGGAACATTTCCATATCTGTTGCTATACATTAATTCTCCATGGCAGGGGTGGTCGTAGACAGATGTAGCTATTCAACATTATAATAAATAAATATAGAGAATATTATCAAAAGTACTTACGCTTAATTTTCTAAGATAGGAAATTGAATATATTTTATTGGATATTTCTATATGTGAATCTTAGTATAAATTATAATTTTAAATTAGTAAGAAATTTGAATAATAATAATAATCATCAAAATATCAACATATAACTAACATTATCATTGATAATAGATTCTTTTATTGATTGTATCTTTGCACTATCAAAACAACTCCCCATAATGTGTGGATCCAACAAGGAAGCCTTCTACAAGAATTTCTCTGTCACCTCATCTTTGTATCTAGTGATGAATTTGTAATTTGTTAATTTGAAAATAAGCATAAATGGGAGTCTAATTTAGAAGTAAGAAGCCTATTAAATATGGCAATCAATATTAAATGTACATGTAAAGTTCTTATAGGGAGTATCCCACTACAAGTATTATCAGCAACTTGCCATAAATATTGTAACTTTATAGGGGGTATCCCATTACAAATTGATAGAAAATGGTTTTAAAGATCAATATTTTCAGAAAGTTTCCAGAAATACTTGTAGTGGGATACCCCCTTAATACATAAAGAAGATATTTAAATTAATATTTTCAACATGTTTTTAATGACAACTTTTATAAATTTATAAATCATACATGATGTTTTATTGAGTTGATACTAACTTTTCTCCTAAATAAGTTGACATTTTATTTGAATATTCCACCAAACTTGGTTCATCACAAATCTGCAGACATCGTATCAACCTCAGCTTAAATGGTATAATCAGGGAAGCTGTCGTACTTTTCCCTTTGCAAAGTTCCTATAGGAACAAGAATAAAAGAATAACATAATTATTTCATTTCAAAAAAATAACTATATACAAACCATAGTTAATAATTTGAAAGGTTTTAAGAAATCTTTAAGAATGGTCAGTTCTCTGACCTCACTGTCATCTTGAATTATACCTGGATACGAATCCATAAAACACAAATCTATATGGTCTTTTATCAGAAGATACCTCTCTATCATATAGTAAGTAGAATTACATCTGTTATTAATATGGTGTCAATTTTACATCTTAAAATAATAAATATGTATATATTAAAAAAACCTTGTCTGAACATCAATTTTAATTGTTTTCCCCTTCTTAACTCATTGATAGACTATTAGTAAGCTTTGATGAATGGTGTACACTTGAGCACATCTTCCTAACTTTCTTTTGGATATCAGCAAACTCTAGATTTTTAAGCGTTAAATGTAATATTTATATATGTATATTATACATATTATAAATCATTAATAAACCTTAAAGACCATCTGCACCATAATATTGCACCTAATATATGTTCGAAATATCCAAAGTGACAAGCTATCACCTTATTAGCTACAGCTATTCTGCAACATTCAACCATGTTAGCAGCGTTGTCGGTCGTCAACTAGATTTATAAAATAAATGTATATTATTCAACATTATATCGTTATCAACAATGAGTACCGTAGGTAAGAGAGTGTTCCATATACCCCATTCCTTCATCGTTTGCTCCCAAAGTCGGAATAAGTTAATACCAGTGTGAGATACCTGTTATATAATATATCAGGTACATTTTAAGTATTGACTAGATAAATTGTGATATGTTTATTATACAGTATATACTTTACACTGTATATCATAATATATCCCATATATATATAAATACATTATTAATATAGGATTTATATATACTTAATTATATCTATTTAAATATGTAAACTAACGTAGCATGATCTGGTCTGTAATACATAACTATGTAAATTACCATTATAAAGGTATGTAATAGTAGTTATAATAAAGGATAGTTGACTCCGTGATGTCCAGACATCCGTAGTTAGGTTTACGCAATCACATTTAGAAATTTCATCTTTGAGTCTTAGACAACCCACTTTATATAATTCTTGTAGATTAATTTTAATTTTATATGAAGATGGCACTTGATAAGTTGGATTTGCGCGCCTGAACATTTCGTGGAATCCATCCGTATCAGTCAATGACAATGGTATATAATGGTATATATTTGATGATATAAATAGAGCTATAATGTAATATGTATATATATTTATATTAAATATATAAAATCTATAAAACAAACCAATTCCTTCATCAATATAATTATTATTTTACACCCATTAATATATAGTAAAATCTATTCTATAACACAATACAATTATTTATAATACATTTATTATTATTTATACTATTTATATATATATATATATATATATATATATATATATATATCTTATAGATATGGCTTAATTAGTATGCATTAATATACCTTGTATATGTATTATTATTTGTCAAATATATAAATAAAATTAAGAAATTATATAAATCAATTAATGTGTAACTTAAATTAATATTGGTAATATATATTAATTAAATAAATATGCTAACAATTAAATATTTAATATTATTTTATAATATTAAAGATTTTAATTATTAATTATTTATATTTAAAAAAACAATTTTACTTTATTTTCCCTCATTAGTTGTTCCATGTAGTTTAGCAGTTGTTGTGGGAATTCTGGATCTGTGCATTTAACCTGTGGTCTTACTGTGTTATTATTTTTATCGGACACATGTGTGTGTTTTACCTTTTTAATTTTGAATCTATTTCCTTTAACAATATATATAAATATTTTCTGTATTTCTTTTCTGATAGACTTTCCAGTGCTTTCTGTTTTCAGACTGCAGTATAAAGGCTTCAATATCAATAATTTATTATTGATAACGACGCTAAAAGACATGTGTAATTTTAGTGAAGTGTTCTATTTAGTGTGTATACCGGATAGGGGTTATAAGTAATGCACACACTGGTACCATGTCTGAGGACATTATCTATAGCCTCCATCTCCTTATGATATTTCTCCTTTTCTCTTTCATGTCTCTCATCGTTATGCCCTATCTCCTTATTAATAAGTTCTAATTGTTTATTTATATATAAATGTTTATCCTTGACTATTAGTACCTCACACTCCATTATTTCACTAATATTTGTATTATTACTGTTTGAGAATAGTTTTTTTTGTTTTTTTTTTGTAGGATTTATATTTATTTGAGTATCTATTGATGTGTCTATGTCAAGTAGTGAAATAATTGTGGGTGTAGTTTGTAATGTATCAATGTTAATGGATATTATACATTTTAGGGTTTAAATAATATACCATTAACATACACCTATTGATACTTTTTTTAATATATTATTATATGCATGGTAAATTATATAAACATTATCATAAATTTACATAAGTTATATAGAATTTTAGCTGTCCATTATAAAGTATATATAAATAATTATATTAATAAAACTATATTACTAACTATATTTATATATATATATATATATATTATAATATTTTGTAATTAATTTATTATTTCTATAATAAAATAATTATAATTATAATAATAATAACAATAACCTGAAGCTAGGAATCGCAGTGTTATAGCTAGACGGTACTTCACTGGTATTGCCGTCCTATAGTTTGTATTTTTGTTGGATATATGTGGAGTTACTAAATTAGCTAATTTTGTAAATGTATCTAAATCCATTCTTATATAATTTAAAAAAAACGTAGGATCCTCCACTGCCAATTATATGCATATTGATTTGAACGATTTTTCAGCCAATTGTAACTCCACATCCTTCTTCTTTTAGATATATACTTATAATTTCGATATTTTGAGCTAACAATACAAATTCTCATATATGTTTTTTAGAAACCATTTTATTGTATTTTATAATATATTATATATTTAAATTTCACATTTAATTTTAAATCATCTTTTCAAAGATAATAGTAAATATAATGATCTTTGTTTTCAAAGATACTAGTGTTTTCAAAGTAAAGAGTAAATAAAATTATATTTTTTTTCAAGTTGATTTGGTGTGAATGTTCATTGTATTACAAGCAAGTATCGTGCAATTTCATAAACAAAATTGCAGATGAAAACGAAATGAAAACTCGGTGTGAGACCGAGGGGGTTCGGTTAAATTACTTATATTAAAAGTTTTAATTCTTCTAGCAAATGTAACCATTATGTCTTCTAAACCTGTATCATCGTTCTCCTCCTCAATTTTTCTTTCTAAAGATTTCATCTTTTCAAAGAACTCTTTATCTTTATCTTTGTGTTTCTTGACCCTGACATTCTGTGAAAATTTGTTATCTAAATTTTCTAAATATTTAATAAAAATATATTATAATATATTTTAAATTATTATTATATGTAAATAAGTAAAATAAATAACCTCTTCATTACATTGATTGGCCGCTGTGTCGACGAGGAAGGTTGTGATGTTGTCGATGTTGACGCCATAGAAAAAGGTTCTGATATTGGAACATATAACGTAGATGCCGATAATGGTGTGACACTCAAAAGTGGTGACATCAACACCACACTTGAAGCTGGTGACATCTGCGCTACATATGAAGGTGGTGACGGAAGATAAATCTATTTCTTCCTCATTTAAAGGTGTATCCAAATTGATATCATAGATGTCATCTAGTAAAGTATATTAATAGAAGACAATATTTTTGTATTTATATATATATATATATATATATATATGAATAATAAAAAGGCTTTTTAAATATTATATTTATTAGATTGAACTTTAATTTTTATTAGATCTATCAAATTTTATTTTGATTTCTTTTAATATAATCGATATTAATGGAGATGTAGAATATTGAATTGATATCTAAAATAATAATTTAATTATTAATATGTAGAGAGGAAAGTATGAAGATTTTGTATATATAAATTATATTAATATTATTAATAATTAAATACATTACTTATGTCAAATTCATCAATATTATGTCAAGAAATATTGGACTACACAGTAAAAACTAAACGTTCATTAGACTCTATATTATAATGAACGTTTATGCAAAAACGTTCATTAGACTCTATATTCTGAATATTTTATATTATTAATATGCTTATAATTATATATGTATTAGCGGAGATACGTTCATATTAGTATTTAACTTGTAATGACTTATATATTACAATATTATATAATTACATATATGTTATATTTAATACATGAATTTAACATTAATAATATTTTTAATATTAAATACAATGTTTCAATATTTAATATTGATAAATCATTATAACATTATTTCAAATTTATATTATCTTAATTATCAATATAATTATGATTATAATTATTGTTGATTATTATAATTAAGTTGATACATAAATGAAATTATGATGATATCAAAATAACATAGATACTTAAAGAATTTATTATTTTAAAATAGTAACTTTATTTATTAAATCATAATATCAACTTAAATATATAAATAAAATAATAATTGATACTTAATTCCATTAGTGCTAAATTAAATCAATTTAACAAAATAAAGAAAAATTAAAATATGATATTGTATCTATATATAAATAAATAATCTATGCGAAAATTAATATTATTGGCAAGAATTTTTTAAAAATAATTCTGTATTTAATAATATATCTAAAGGTTCATTGGAATTCAAATGTCTAAAGAACGTTTATATACCGTTGATAAACGTTCATTACACAACTATATTTCATGAACGTTTATTTTAAATTTTATAATATTAAAGGTTCATTGGACTCTGAAATGTCTAAAGAACGTGTATACACCATTTATAAACGTTCATTACACAACTATATTTCATGAACGTTTAGGTTAAATTTTATAATATTAAACGTTCATTAGACTCTGAATGTGTCTAATGAACGTTTAGTTTTTACTGTGTAGGCTATGTGGAGAAATCAGATTATTGCCTAGAAAATATTACCTAGATATAAAAATAATCTAATAATATAAAATTATCAACTAAGCGCAGTTTCGATCAAGCAAGCTTTAACTGTATATATATATATGGTAATAATAATCCTAGTTTCATCTAAATAGATATTTATTCAGTGGTTATTTATATATATATAGTTGTATAGTTATTTATATATATCTGCCTCATGGAAGATAAAGGAGGTCATGTTATTATATATTAAATGATGCTAACCATTTAAAAGTAAATTAAGTCTTGGGAATGTAGATCTAAAGGAAGATTTACCCTGATCACCTCCCCCTGCAACATTAAAATTCATCCATATTTCTGGAGATGCAATTTTTATAAAGAAGACCCTAGTTAATTCTTTAGATGATACAAAGTTTCTTTTTAAAAATATGTTTTTCTGAAATTAATTAATAGATTAGATTAAAAATATTATTAAGTATATAAATTGGTATTGATATTTATATGACAAAACTCCAGGGAAGATTAGTGAAGCCAAACCTTATATAATATTTATCAATCCTGCATTAATATAAATTAATTGTGTACTACATAAAATGCAATAATTAAATTAATTTAAATTATTGATTCAATATATAATTTTTTAATAAATTATTTTAATATTACAAAATTTAAATAACATATAATTATGTAAATATATATATATATATTTATTTATTTTATATGTATACTAAATACTCTTATAATAATCTTATATAATATAAAAAACTAACAAATTTCTCAAAATGTACTTTATCTTCTAGTAATATTTCAAATTCTTTAATTTGTTTTCTATTTTTACAATAGAATTGAGTCAGATCATTGTCATTTAATGAATCCATTTTAATATTTATTTTTTCAGTTTTAAAGTATTTTCTGAAAATAAAAATTTAGTAAATTGTATATATATAAAAGGTATATATATACCATGTATATATACATATATATATATATATATATATATATATATATATATATATATATATATATATATATATATATATATATGGTATATATATAAATGGTATATATATATATATATATATATATATATATATGGTATATATTATTGATGGGACTGAATTATTTCATTTGGTTTCCTAAGACTATTGTACAAAATATGGATAATTATTTTAATTAATTTTATAAAAAAAACATGTGTTTGAATAGTTATTTATAAATATCACGATTTAATAATTATAATAATACATAACTATTGAGGATTTTTGCTTCCCCTTAAACGTATATAAACATATATATATATTTTATCATTTTTGCTAGTATCACAAACTTTTATGGATATCATATATTTGATGCAACATTGTCATAATTTCTCCATTTGTATGTTCCTCATTGGGAGGTAGCCAAGTCGGTGGTATATTATATGATTGAAGTATATTGTAAGTAGGTTCTGGAGTTTGGATATTGTAAGAAGGTTGCGGAGTTGATATAATGTAAGTGGGTTGTGGATTTTGATTATTGTAAGTGGGTGGTTGAGATGAAACTGAAATAATTGTGTTATTGTCGACGAGGAAGGTTGTCGATGTTGACACCATAGAAAAAGGTTCTGATATTGTAAGATATAACGTAGATGACGTTGACGCCATAGAATTAGGTGCCGATAATGGTGTGACACTCAAAAGTGGTGACATCAACACCACACTTGAAGGTGGAGACATCGGCGCTACATATGAAGGTGGTGACATCACGGAAGATAAATCTATTTCTTCCTCATTTAAAGGTGTATCCAAATTGATATCATAGATGTCATCTAGTAAAGTATATTAAAAATTATATAAAATCAATATTAGTTTGATATATATTTAAATATAGAGTTATTAGTTAAAATTATATCTAAAAATAGCATTATTTATAATTAAAAATGAAATACTTTCCTAAATAAACAATATTTCGATTGCTCATAGCAAGCTTCAGACACAAGTTACATAAATTAAGGTATTTTATTATATTCTCCAGTAATTATACAAATATTGGTAATGGACACAAGCGAAGTTAACTAGTAGATTCAGATGTACTTACTAACTGCAAAGTTTTAATAAGGCTTAATGCCGACATATATTTACATTATCTAAATTATATATGTAATATAGAAATATATGATCCGTTTATATCAGTGAAGATAAGAGTTGAATCTGTACTAATGGTCCCTGTTTTTCCATTACACAATCCAAAAACTGTAAACCTTATCATGAAATGAGATATGAGAGTGGAGAATGGGAATATATAATATTACAATTAATAGTACAAGTCATTCAATAAAAAATTTAGGATTAGTTGTCTTGGGAAGGCATAAATATTAAAAATCTATAATATATATGTCAAACTTATACCATGTATATTGTTTTATTGTATATTGTTTTAGCATTGGAATAGAGTATTTTCGGTGTTATATAATGATGAAATTTATAATATTTTAATATAAAATCAATATTATTATATTAAAATGATAAGTACTTACTATTGTAATGACACCAAGTCGGTACTAGAGGCTGCTTTAGATCACCAGCAATACCGCTAACTCGTGTAACTTTATATACCTCCTTCTCATACTCCTTCTTTAGCTTGCAGTAGTAATTCCTGGCATTTTTAATTTTTTTTTTTACTTCGCTACCTATTTTATTGTAAAAATAAGGTTATATTATAATTAGTGTTGGAAATTTTCAGATTTTTCACTCATTCGAAGGTTTCGAATACTAAATAAATACACTTCGAAGGATTCAAATAGTATTATTTTTATTAAATTAAGTATACAAAGTTTTCTAATAGTTAAATTATTCATTTCTAAGGTGTAAAATAGTAAATAAATACACTTTAAAGATTTCAAATAGTAAATATATTTAATAATTATAAAGAATAATAATTATTTATTTTGAAATATATATTATAATAGTATGTAATATAATAAAAAAGGGTTATTAATTTTGATTAATGAATATCAATAAGTATAATTTCTCTGGACATAATTTTGAAAGTTTTGTTGTTAAAATATTTGAAGCCATAGAAAATATTCTTTCGGCAGGAACAGAAGATGACTGCCCAGTTAAATATTTTTTTTCAATCTTGGAAAGAATAGTAAATTCCTTATCGTGGTCAGACCACCACATTAATGGACAATCATTCCTGTAAATTCTCGGTTTATCCAGATATAATTTCAGTTCATCTTTTTCATTATTAAATAAATATGAATTAGATGATAAGTATAGGTTATATACCTACTTATCATAGAGGTATACCTCGTCAGAAATTATTGTTATATTCGAAACAGATTCTATGTTTACAATTTGTGAGCAAGGTTAAAAAGTTAAAACGGAAGTAAATAGCCTAGGGTAAATAGTATTAAATTATTTGTTTATTGTATAATAAAATATATGTATGCCTTTTATCATTTTTTTCTAATAGTTAAATTAAATATACAAAATTTTCGAATAAGTTCATTTTAATATTCAAATTTTTCGAATAATTAGATTTAGGTATTCGAAATTTTGAATAATTAGATTTAGGTATTCGACATTTTCGAATATCTGTCAAATTCAAAAATTTACTATTTGAAAGAATCGAATATTCGATTCGATATTCTAAACCGTTTCCAACACTAATTATAATATAAGTATATACAATAATATATACAATAATGTAATTCTTTAATACTATACTTTATAGATAAATTATAGTGGATACATTTATACTATGTGAAAAATAAATGTCTATTAAATAATATAACAACAGATAAAATAACTAAATAAAGAATATAAAGCTTTATAATGGTGAATTTTTAACATCATGCAGAATGCCATATTACAACCGCACTATCGTGTTCAAATATATCTTGCGATCACCTTCCAATACAACGTACTGTCACGTTACATCATTTCGTACTATCGCGTTACATCATTTCGTACAATCATGTTCTAATATATCTAGCTATCACCTTCCAGTAGTATTCGAAATGAACTACTGGTGCTTCGAAGCTTCACTCAAAAAAAATGTTAGTTCAAAGTTCGTTTGTAAAATAATGCAAGGGTTCGAACTTGCTTCATAAATAAGTGGAAAAGTTCGAACTTGCTTCGAAACTGGAATAAGATGAGTGAAGCTTCGAAGATTTATTAATAAGATTGTTATTGTTATTCTATTTGGTGGAGTCATTCCTTCCCATTTAGGAACTTAGATGATGTTTTCACTTATGACCATATGTCTCTAATCTCTCTGCGAAGCCTCTCTCAAGTTAAGGCACATTTTTAACGAGAGCCGATCATTTATTTATATACAATTATATAAGAATTCTTATTATATAAAACTTCTAAATATATTGTAAGATCTATTTTAATGGTACGGAGTGGACTTATACTCGCTAACTAATTATTTATTTAATTCAACTTTAAAGTATTTGTCAAAGCTCTATTTTAAATAAATATGATAAAATTAACTATACAATACAATTTATATAATAAAGATAATACTAATATAATGATTTATTTATATTTAAAAATGTTAGCATATCTATATTTTTATCTATAGACGGTTTCTTTTATCGGTAATCATCTCGCCAGTTTTAGAGAATATCCTCTCGCTGTCTACAGATGTAGTCTGTGCTGTTAAGTAGCATACCGCTATTCTCTTCAATATAGGCATCTTCTCTTTAGTTTGCCACCACTCTATCGGAGACTGATTGAAATCAGTATAGCCATGATTTTATCCAATTAACTAAAATAATGATAAAGTTAATTTTGTAATTTGAAAAAATAAAATGTATCTCAATTGATAATCATAATAATTATTATTCATAATTACTTATAATTCAATTTTATAATTTTTTCGAAATTATTATATATACAGTGCGCTCTCGATATACCGGCACCATCGGGAATGAGGAATTGTGCCCGTATATCGATCTAGCAGAAAATAAAGAATATATGAAGAAGAATATTAAATATTATGTTTATTATAATGGTATGAACACGTATAAATGGTATTCAATATTATTATAAAGGTATGAAACGAATGCAACATAAAATAAAATGAACTACTTTTAATTATTATAATGGTATAAATAGGTATAAACTCGTATAATATGGTATACAATATTATTATAATGGTATGAAACGAATGCTAAATAAAATAAACTATTTTGAATTATTTATAAAAGATAAAATAGTTTGCTTTTTATTATTAATACATAATATATCCAAACGTTTAGATAATTAATTTAATAAATGTATATCATTTGAATCTTTGGAGTAACATTCAAAGTATTCCGTTAGTGATTCAAACCCCTGTATTGCTTTCTCTGATGATGGTGGTGGATCAAATCCAGCCTCTTGTGTGTCGTCGCTATCTTTATTATTATTTGTTAATGAATCTATAATTTAAGTAATATAATCTATTTCGAATATTTCAGAAATGTCATCGACTGACGTAATTTCTTCTAAAGTGAGTCGATCATCAATATCAATATTGCATTTATTATAAATTTCATTATTTATTTCATAATAAAAACAATTACTCGCAATTAAGTATGAATTATAGTGAGCAATTTTGGGAAATATGTATATATATGCCGGTATATCGATTACAATTCGACTTTTGTGACTAGATATTAGGCGCCGGAGCCGGTATACGAGTGCCGGTGCATCGAAAATTATTATCATTGAAGAGATAGGAAATAAATCGGTCATTCAGAGATGTACCGGTATAACGCGTTTGCCGGTGTATCGAGAGCCGGTATATCGAGAGCGCACTGTATATATATATATTTAATATATATTCAAAGGATGGATTACATTTCTACAAACCATATTAGGTTTTACTCTCTTTTTACGAGTCCCGAGGAACATTTCCATATCCATTGGTGTACATTCATTCTCCATGTCAGGGGTGGTCGTAGAAGGATGTAGCTATTCAACATTATAATAAATATATATAGTGAATATTATCAAAAGCACTTACGCTTAATTTTCTAAGATAGGAATTTGAATATATTTTATTGGATATTTCTATATGTGAATCTTAGTTTAAATTATAATTTTAAATTAGTAAGAAATTTGAATAATAATAATGGTCATCAAAATATCAACATATAACTAACATTATCATTGATAATAGATTATTTTATTAATTGTATCTTTGCACTATCAAAACAACTCACGATCCAACAAGAAATCCTTCTCCAAGAATTTCTCTGTTACCTCATCTTTGTATCTAGTGATGAATTTGAAATTTGTTAATTTGAAAATAAGCATAAATGGGAGTCTAATTTAGAATTAAGATGCCTATTAAATATGGCAATCAATATTAAATTTAAATGTAAAGTTCTTATAGGGAGTATCCCACTACAAGTATTATCAGCAACTTATCATAAATATTATAACTTTATAGGGGGTATCCCATTACAACTTGATAGAAAATGGTTTTAAAGATCAATATTTTCAGCAAGTTTCCAGAAATACTTGTAGTGGGATACCCCCTTAATACATAAAGAAGATATTTAAATTAATATTTTCAACATGTTTTTAATGACAACTTTTATAAATTTATAAATCATACATGATGTTTTATTGAGTTGATACTAACTTTTCTCCTAAATAAGTTGACATTTTATTTGAATATTCCACCAAACTTGGTTCATCACAAATCTGCAGACATCGTATCAACCTCAGCTTAAATGGTATAATCAGGGAAGCTTTCGTACTTTTCCCTTTGCAAAGTTCCTATAGGAACAAGAATACAAGAATAACATAATTATTTAATTTCAAAAAAATAACTATATACAAACCATAGTTAATAATTTGAAAGGCTTTAAGAAATCTTTAAGAATGGTCAGTTCTCTGACCTCACTGTCATCTAGAAGCATATCTGAATGAGAATCCATAAAACACGAATCTATATGGTCTTTTAATAGCAGATACCTCTCGATCATATCGTAAGTAGAATTCCATCTGTTATTAATATGGTGTCAATTTTATATCTTAAAATAATAAATATGTATATATTAAAAAAACCTTGTCTGAACATCAATTTTAATTGTTTTCCCCTGCTTGACTCATTGATAGACTATTAGTAAACTTTGATGAATGGTGTACACTTGAGCACATCTTCCTAACTTTCTTTTGGATATCAGCGAACTCTAGATTTTTAAGCGTTAAATGTAATATTTATATATGTATATTATACATATTATAAATCATTAATAAACCTTAAAGACCATCTGCACTATAATATTTAATATATGTTCGAAACATCCAATGCGACAAGCTACCTCATTAGCTACAGCTATTCTGTAACATTCAACCATGTTAGCAGCGTTGTCGGTCGTCAACTAGATTTATAAAATAAATGTATATTATTCAACATTATATCGTTATCAACAATGAGTACCGTAGGTAAGAGAGTGCTCCCATAGCCCATTCCTTCATCGTTTGCTCCAAAAGTCGGAATAAGTTAATACCAGTGTGAAATACCTGTTATATAATATATCAGGTAAATTTTAAGTATTGACTAGATAAATTGTGATATGTTTACTATACAGTATATACTTTACACTGTATATCATAATATATCCCATATATATATATATATATATATATATATATATATATATATATATATAAATACATTATTAATATAGGATTTATATATACTTAAATATGTAAACTAACGTAGCATGCTCTGGTCTGTAATACATAACTATGTAAATTACCATTATAAAGGTATGTAAAGTAGTTGTAATAAAAGATATTTGACTCCGTGATGTCCAGCCATCCGTAGTTAGGCTTACGCAATCACATTTAGAAATTTTATCTTTGAGTCTTATACAACCCACTTTATATACTTCTTGTGGATTAATTTTAATTTTATATGAAGATGGCACTTGATAAGTTGGATTTGCGCGCCTGAACATTTCGTGGAATCCATCCGTATCAGTCAATGACAATGGTAGCATATTTGACGATATAAATAGAGTATAATGTAATATGAATATATATTTATATTAAATATATAAAATCTATAAAACAAACCAATTCCTTCATCAATATAATTATTATTATTCTTCGTCGGTCTAACATAGGCTGCCATTGAAGGCTGATCACTTGGCCCTACACTGTAAAAAATAAACCCTATCCTAAGCTACCAAAAACCCATACCAAACGTTTCAATTTAGTTATGGGTTTGAAGCCATTACTAGAAATTTAACAGCTAGTTATGGGTTTTCTACTTTTCTTATAATTATGGCTTTTGGTAAAGTTGATAGTTATGGGTTTTATCCATTTATGTAGTTATGGGTTTGATCCATTTATGTGGTTATGGGTTTTATCCATTTATGTGGTTGTGGGTTTTATCCATTTATGTGGTTATGGGTTTTATCCATTTATACGGTTATGGGTTTTATTCATTTATGTAGTTATGGGTTTGATCCATTTATGTGGTTATGGGTTTTATACATTTATGTGGTTATGGGTTTAATCCATTTATGTGGTTATGGGTTTTATCCATTTATGTGGTTATGGGTTTGCTCCATTTATGTGGTTATGGTTTCTATCCATTTATGTGGTTATGGGTTCTATCCATTTATGTGGTTATGGGTTTTATCCATTTATGTGGTTATGGGTTTTATTCATTTATGGAGTTATGGGTTTTATACATTTATGTGGTTATGGGTATTATCCATTTAAGTGGTTATGGGTTTGATCCATTTATGTGGTTATGGGTTTTGCTGAATTGAATAGGCCACAATTCTGATTCCGGATATAAGAAAAACGATAGTATTATAACAAGAAAACTAACTACAATTAATATAGTCTCTTTTTACATAATGAAAATAGAAATATTAGAATAAGAACTAATTATACAGTTATAAATTATAATAGATTCTTTATAGTATATAATGGAAATAGAAATATTATAATATATGTTAGCTTTCTAGTTTCAAAAGTTACAAAGAATAAATAAAACATGTAGAATAATATTTATAATTTATTATATAATCCTCTTACAGATCTTGGAATATTTCCAAGATGCAATTTAAATATATAATTATTAATAAAAATACAAAAATTGTTTATATTATTTTCAAATTCAATACAGAATAAATAATGATAAGAATACCATGCCATGAAGGACTTTGAGAATAATCTAGAATTAAAAATAATAATATTTTCTATGTAGACCTTGTATTCTCCATTCAAATTAACAATAACTGGATGTGGAGTCTTTATTTCCTAAAATAAATTTTATATATAATATATTATATCTATAATATAATATAATTATGTCAACAATTATTCAGAATAATTATTATACTTACAAAGGGATTTTCACTGATCAAATATTCTAAATTTTCACCGAAGATTACTACCAGACAACATAATCCGAATTGTAATGCTGCATCTATATTGTTATAGATATAGAATATAGAGGTAGCAATAGTATATAGAGTTAGAAATAGTATATATATATATGTAATAATAGAGTATAGAAGTAGCAATAGTATATAGAGGTAGAAATAGTATATAGAGTTAGAAATAGTATATATATGTAATAATAGAGTATAGAAGTAGCAATAGTATAAAGATATAGCAATAGTATATAGAAGTAGAAATAGTATATAGAGGTAGCAATAGTATATAGAGATATCAATAGTATATAGAGGTAGAAATAGTATATAGAGATAGCAATAGTATTAAGAGGTAGCAATAGTATTAAGAAGTAGCAATAGTATATAGAGATAGCAATAGTATATAGAGGTAGAAATAGTATATAGAGGTAGAAATAGTATATAGAGGTAGCAATAGTATATAGATATAGCAATAGTATATAGAGGTAGCAATAGTATATAGAGATAGCAATAGTATATAGAGGTAGAAATAGTATATAGAGGTAGAAATAGTATATAGAGGTAGAAATAGTATATAGAGGTAGCAATAGTATATAGAGATAGCAATAGTATTAAGAGGTAGCAATAGTATATAGAGATAGCAATAGTATTAAGAAGTAGCAATAGTATATAGAGGTAGCAATAGTATATAGAGATAGCAATAGTATTAAGAGGTAGCAATAGTATATAGAGATATCAATAGTATTAAGAGGTAGCAATAGTATATAGAGGTGGAAATAGTATATAGTGGTAGCATTAGTATATTGACATTTCATTATAATATCAATATATATTGATAATTAATTTACCTTTTTGTTTGTCCTCTGATAGAATCGTATCAACTTCTGAATAATAATGTTACTCCAATATATCATGAAATTTATTGCCCTTATTTTTTTTGAAAATTTCAATAGCTTACTAATATATGGATAAATAGAATCCAATTATTTCTTTATATTTTTATTAAGCTGCTCTTCTATTTCATCAAGTAACTGAATAATAAAATTATAGTTGTAAATATTATAAATTTTAATTATAATATATAATTTATAATATAATATTTTATTTTAAATGTCAAAATATAATATTAATATAATTAAATATACTAACAACTTCAAATATTGAGAAAGCTGGAAATTCGTTTACAAAAGATTTAATATCAATCTCCCCATTATTCAAGCAGTTAAATTCTCCATGTTTAGATAATATCTGCATAGAAGATCTAAATATGTAAATAAATAAATTTCCTAAATAAGTTGACATTTTATTTGAATATTCCACCAAACTTGGTTCATCACAAATCTGCAGACATCGTATCAACCTCAGCTTAAATGGTATAATCAGGGAAGCTGTCGTACTTTTCCCTTTGCAAAGTTCCTATAGGAACAAGAATAAAAGAATAACATAATTATTTCATTTCAAAAAAATAACTATATACAAACCATAGTTAATAATTTGAAAGGTTTTAAGAAATCTTTAAGAATGGTCAGTTCTCTGACCTCACTGTCATCTTGAATTATACCTGGATACGAATCCATAAAACACAAATCTATATGGTCTTTTATCAGAAGATACCTCTCTATCATATAGTAAGTAGAATTCCATCTGTTATTAATATGGTGTCAATTTTACATCTTAAAATAATAAATATGTATATATTAAAAAAACCTTGTCTGAACATCAATTATAAATTTTAATTGTTTTCCCCTTCTTAACTCATTGATAGACTATTAGTAAGCTTTTATGAAGGGTGTACACTTGAGCACATCTTCCTAACTTTCTTTTGGATATCAGCGAACTTAGAACTCTAGAATTTTAAGCGATAAATCTAATATTTATATATGTATATTATACATATTATAAATCAATAATAAACCTTAAAGACCATCTGCACCATAATATTTAATATATGTGCGAAACATCCAATGTGACAAGCTATCACCTTATTATCTACAGCTATTCTGCAACATTCAACCATGTTAGCAGCGTTGTCGGTCGTCAACTAGATTTATAAAATAAATGTATATTATTATACATTATATTGTTATCAACAATGAGTACCGTAGGTAAGAGAGTGTTCCGTATACCCCATTCCTTCATCGTTTGCTCCAAAAGTCGGAATAAGTTAATACCAGTGTGAGACCTGTTATATAATATATCAGGTAAATTTTAAGTATTGACTAGATAAATGATGATATGTTTATTATACAGTATATACTTTACACTGTATATCATAATATATCCCATATATATTTTTATTTTTATTTTATTTTAAAATATTTTATTGACTACAAAATCACGTGGTGGTTATGGGCGTCATGAGAAGGAAACAAAAATAAAATAAATAAAGTACAATAAAAATAAAGGAAAAGGTAGGTTACAATGTTAATAGGTGCGTGGAGAGTTTACATTTAAATAGTGACAAGGATTTCAAACACCTAATGTCATATGGTAGAGAATTCCAGTATTTTGGAGCTACCACAGAGAAAGCAGATTCAGAGTGAGCAGAGATAGTCGAGCGTTGCACAATTTTCATCGTGTGACATTTCCTGCGAGCTCGACTAAGGGTATGCATACTGATCAAGTCAGCTAGGTACTCGGAAGATCTAAGATGTATCACCTTATGGGTGATGCATAGTAGTCTGTACCTGCAGAGATATCTAAACTTAAGCCAGCCGAGTGATCGCATTAGAGTCGATATTGATACTATTGAAGAGAACTTCAGTTTATATAGGGTGCGTATAGCACGTCGTTGTATCTTCTCAAGTTTAAGCATAAGCTTTAGGGATAGATTGCATAGAAGTGAGCAGCGTATATGAGTCTACTGAAGACTAGCGAGTGTATTAGACTTTTAGTCATTGAAAAAGTCAATTTATTACGTGATTTTCTAATATTGTAAAGAAAATAGTTGGCATTGCGAATCATTATAGATATGTGGTCAGAGTAATCTAGGTGGGAGTTGATGGTGAAACCAAGAGTTGTTATGGATTGTGATGTAGGGAGGGCTAGTAGAAAGGGGTGGGTGATGATTAGGGGGTAGGTAGGTCTGGAGATAATTATGGTGTCAGTTTTGGTCATGTTAAGTGATAGGGAATTATGGGAGAACCAGTCAGTAAGTTCTGTGAGGCAGTTAAAAATAGACAGTTGAATTGAGTTGGAGTCACAGGAAATGGGAAAAGAAGTATAAATTTGTAGATCATCTGCAAAGAGATGGTAGTGGATGTAAGGATATTTACGAAATATGGATTGTATGGGTAAAATATAAATAATAAAAAGTAAAGGACCAAGCACGGAGCCTTGTGGAACACCATGAGTGCTGATAAACGGGGTAGAGAAGGATGAGTTGATTTTCACTGAAGAGGACCTTAAGGAAAGGAATGACATAAACCAGCTGTGTACTTGACCATGAATACCGATTTCATTGAGTCGTAAAGAAAGAATGTCATGGTTTAGAGTGTCAAAGGCACTGGATAGGTCAAGTAACACAAGGTAGCACGGGGCTTTGTTGTCAAGGGATATTAGTAGATCATTAATGATAAGATTCAATGCTGATTCAGTGCTCCGATGGGGTAAGTAAGCACTTTGAAACTTATCAATAGTTGAATTGGTAGTGATATAGTGAATAAGTTGAGCAGATACAATTCGCTCTAAGGTCTTAGAGATTGATGAAAGCTGGGAGATGGGTCGATAGATCGACAGGTTCGAGTGGCTAAGGGTAGTTTTTTTTATAATTGGGGTGATATATGAGTGTTTCATAGACTTTGGTACGATCGATGTAATAAGGGACGCATGCATGATCATTGTTATGGGTTCAATTAGCAATGGCGAAAGGGTACGAAGTAAAGTAAGGGGAATAGGGTCGAGTGGGGAATTGGATTTTAGGGATGCCATTAGAGAGAGCACATATGGACGAGTAGGGAGAGTGAAGGAGGATCAGTGATTATGGGAAGCTAGTGAATATGAGTTGAGAGTGAGGATATCAACATTCACATTGGGGAGAGCAGCTATGATGTTCGATACTTTATTCTGGAAGAAATTAGCAAAGGAGGAGCAGAGGACTGTATCCGGTTGGTCAGGAAGGTGCCTGGGTTTTGATTTACCTACTAAGGTGAAATATAGGTTGTAGGCTTGCTTAGATGAGGTGCCATATTTACAAAGCAAGTTAGTAAAGTATGATGATTTAGTGGATAGGAGTTTTTTCCTGTATAATGAGCGACATACTTTAAAGGAACACAGGTCTGAGTTCATTTTAGTAGAAGCATAAATGGACTGTAGACGACGAAGTGACTTTCTCATATTGGTGAGTTCAGTGTTGAACCAGGGGGATTTGGGATGATTACGGTGGGTAAGAGTAGTTGAGGGAGCATAAAAGTCAAGAGAATTAGATAGCGCCGTGTTGAAGGCGTCAAAGAGAGTGTCAGGATCAGAGAGCGGAGATGTAATATTATTCATATGATCAAACACGGAGTTAACAAACAAGGGTTGATTTATAGAGGAGATGTTTCGAAAGTATCTTAGAGGTCGAGTATTGTGCACTACTGATAACTGTAAATCAAATAGGATAGCGAAGTGATCAGAGATTAGAGTGCTTTGGGTGGGAGAGGAAATTAAATTGGAGTCAGATGGAGATAAAACAAGATCAATGATGTTACCATTAGATATAGTTGGGAAATGAATGTGTTGTGTTAAGGAGTGCTCAAAAATAAGTTTCTTAAGAGAAAGGGAAGCATGATTATCAGTATTCACTTGAATATTAAAGTCACCAAGAATAATTGTGTTGTAAGAAGACATGGATTCTAAAATGGTAGAGAGATCATTAAGGAAAGACCGAATGCTGGATGATGGTGGGCGATAGATGATTATAAACACAATGGTAAATAGGGAGGGGTACTGAATGTCACATATCAGCATTTCACAAGAGGAGAAATTAGGGGTGGAAGAGGAAATAAGTTTGAGCTCAATGGAGAACAACAGGGCAAGACCACCACCACGGTTAGGTGTGGGTCTGTTAGCGAGTAGTACTGTGAAGCCATTGGGAGTTAATTGAGATGCTAAAATATATATATATATATATATATATAAATACATTATTAATATAGGATTTACATATACTTAATTATATCTATTTAAATATGTAAACTAACATACCATGCTATGGTCTGTAATACATAACTATGTAAATTACCATTATAAATGTATGTAAAGTAGTTGTAATAAAGGATATTTTACTCCGTGATGTCCAGCCATCCGTAGTTAGGCTTACGCAATCACATTTAGAAATTTCATCTTTGAGTCTTAGACAACCCACTTTATATAATCTTGTAGATTAATTTTAATTTTATATGAAGATGGCACTTGATAAGTTGGATTTGCGCGCCTGAACATTTTGTGGAATCCATCCGTATCAGTCAATGACAATGGTAGCATATTTGACGATATAAATAGAGCTATAATGTAATAAGTATATATATTTATATTAAATATATAAAATCTATAAAACAAACCAATTCCTTCATCAATATAATTATTATTATTCTTCGTCGGTCTAACATAGGCTGCCATTGAAGGCTGATTACTTGGCCCTATAAGTTAATAATATTAATCAAGATGATCTTTTATAAAATATTAAACACTCACTTTTCAATAGTATTTTATGAGTGTTATAATGACGTACTAGACATGTTGTACTCCAGCCACTGCATGCTATAAAAATGCTGTTGCCTATAAATACTTATTTTTACCAAATATAATTTTGTATGTATGCCTAGAATACAAATTTAGTTATACACTAATTTAATACACTAATATAATTCAATAAATGGTAAGAAAATATGTTAATTTATAAAATAATGTTATTTATAATTTAAATATAATTTATCATATTATCATAATTTTCGTGATCTTCATTATCATTAACCACATATCCAACATCATTACCATTGCTATCAACGTCATCACCATCTTTAGAATATTCACCCTGCTTTTCACATAAGTTTTCACACCACCCATTAATATATAGTAAAATCTATTCTATAACACAATACAATTATTTATAATACATTTATTATTATTCATACTATTTATATATATATATATATATATATATATCTTATAGATATGGCTTAATTAGTATGAATTAATATCCCTTGTATATGTATTATTATTTGTAAAATATATAAATAACATTAAGAAATTATATAAATCAATTAATGTGTAACTTAAATTAATATTGGTAATATATATTAATTAAATAAATATGCTAACAATTAAATATTTAATATTATTTTATAATATTAAAGATTTTAATTATTAATTATTTATATTTAAAAAAACAAATTTACTTTGTTTTCCCTCATTAGTTGTTCCATGTAGTTTAGCAGTTGTTGTGGGAATTCTGGATCTGTGCATTTAACCTGGGGTCTGACTGTGTTGTTATTTTTATCGGACATGTGTGTGTGTTTTGCATTTTTAATTTTGCATCTATTTCCTTTAACAATATATATAAATATTTTCTGTATTTCTTTTCTGATAGACTTTCCAGTGCTTTCTGTTTTCAGACTGCAGTATAAAGGCTTCAATATCAATAATTTATTATTGATAACGACGCTAAAAGACATGTATGATTTTAGTGAAGTGTTCTATTTAGTGTGTATGGATGGGGGTTATAAGTAATGCACACACTGGTACCAGGTCTGAGGAAATTATCTATAGCCTCCATCTCCTTATGGTATTTCTCCTTTTCTCTTTCATGTCTCTCATTGGTATGCCCTATCTCCTTATTAATAAGTTCTAATTGTTTATTTATATATAAATGTTTATCCTTGACTATTAGTACCTCACACTCCATTATTTCACTAATATTTGTATTATTACTGTTTGAGAATAGTTTTTTTTTGTTTTTTTTAGTAGGATTTATATTTATTTGAGTATCCATTGATGTGTCTATATCAGGTAGTGAAATAATCGTGGGTGTAGTTTGTAATGTATCAATGTTAATGGCTATTATACATTTTAGGGTTTAAATAATATACCATTAACATACACCTATTGATACTTTTTTTAATATATTATTATATGAATGGTAAATTATATTACTTATCCAATGAATCATTATCATAAATTTACATAAGTTATATACAATTTTTCTGTCCATTATAATGTATATATAAATAATTATATTAATAAAACTATATAACTAACTATATTTATATATATATATATATATATATATATATATATATATATATATATATATTATATTTTTTTTGTAATTAAATTTTTATTTCTATAATAAAATAATTATAATTATTATAATAATAACAATAACCTGAAGCTAGGAATCGCAGTGTTATAGCTAGACGGTACTTCACTGATATTTCCATCCTATAGTTTGTATTTCTGTACTAATGGTCCTCCTTTTTTCCATTACACAATCCAAAAACTGTAAACATGAGCATGAAATGAGATATGAGAGTGGAGAATAAAAATATCAAATATTATAATTATTAGTACAAGTCATTAAATAAAAAATATAGGATTAGTTGTCTTGGGAAGGCATAAATAAAAAGTCCTGGCATTTTAAAATTTTTTTTTTACTTCGCTACCTATATTATTGTAAAAATAGGGTTATATTATAATTAGTGTTGGAAATTTTCAGATTTTTCACTCATTCGAAGGTTTCGAATAGTGATCTAAAAATTCAAATCTTTGCTTGGCTTCGAAGACTTTCAAATCACTAAAAAAATGTTTGGAGACATCAAATCTCTACCAAGTCATGGCTTCGAAGACTTTCAAATCACTACAAAAATGATGGTGACTTCAAACTTTAGTAATTTCATACCCAATTCAACCTATTTTAAACCTTTGTTTAAAGGAATATTATACAAAAAACAATTATATATTTTATATATAATATTTCTAATATTTTTAAAAATAAATGTAAAAAATAGTTAAATACATTTATTAATTATAAATTTATATATAAAAATATTAGCTTATCAAGTTTATCTTCTGCAAGCCTATTTCTCGTGTCTGTTAGAATATGACTTGCAGAAGAAAACAGTCTTTCTGATGGAACCGTGTGCAAACAAAGTACCTTGTGCAACTAAATATTTTTTGCCAACGTGGCAAGATTTTCACAAGTAGAACAATTTATCTTTCACCAGTCCAATGGATTAATCTTGAAGTTTGCACTTAAAGAAAGGTATCTTTGTACCTCATCACCCTGTATTATAATTGTATATTAAATATGACTGAAATATCAGGGCAATTGATTTTAAATCATTTATTAATTTATGAATTACAAATAATACATTATAAGAGGGATGCCCACTAGGATTTATCGTGAAATATTAACTAATATTTTTTATCATGCATTTTATTGAAAAATCCTGGTATGCATACTATGTATTACGCTATAGATTGAATTACATTTTAATAATAGTGATATAATTTGTAATATTTTCATATTATTTATATATGAATTATAAGGAAATGAATCCTTATTTTATTGGACACAATTATATTATTATGAATAACCTCAACATTATTATTATTATTAATTTCTTCATCATTAAAGAAGGCATCATATTCCTCAATTTCCATGTTATTCAAATAATTAATATCATTGATTTGTACCTATTAAATTAACAATCACACTTAGCCTTTATAAATATATTATTATGTATTGATATATACATATATATATTATCAATATTATCGATTATACTATAAATAGTAATATAAATTATTTAAATTATAAAATTTGTAATCCGGTCCTGTGGTTGAAATAACCACTTTGTTGGGGAGGTAAATGTAACTATTGTGCCAGTATTTAATATTAATATACGTATTTAATATTATATAAGCAATAATATTTAAATTGTAAACTAACAGATCCTATCAGTTCGTGTATTTTAGAAACAATATTATAATCCTTGAAATGATTCCCATTTTTAAAACGAGGATCTAGAAAGGAGGCAACCATCAAGAAATCTATTTCTTTCTTCGTTGCATATCTATATCCAATATTTAATAATTATAATATAAATAATTAGCAATATTATATATATATAATCTATAAATTAATGTTACAACTTAATTATATATTCTTAGTTAATGAATATGGGACGGAAGGGGGTAGTGGCCGATATTATATATGCCTTAGAAAAATTATGATATATCGATAACTGCTGAATTTTAATATATATTCTGTTTTTATAATATAGTGATTTCATTTATATATATAATTCCTATTACGAAATAATATTAAGGATTTATTAAACAAATCATTAAAATAATGCAAGTCGGTGGTAGTGGTCGATGGTAAGATTATTTAATAGGTGTGGTACTTAAATTACGTAATAAATAGATATTTAAACAAAATAATTTACTTTATATTATAGACATTGTGATTATCTAAATATTTTATATAGAACTTTTTATCCTATCTATAACCATTTAAGCATACTTTAAAATGACCACTACCCCCTCTGGCCCACCAATCCATTCTATCCCCTAGGTGTATTGATAATTATATTATTGATTAACCTTTTTTCTAAATTAGCACATATTTCTGTGACAAATAATCTAATTGATTCGGATTCGAATTCTAATGATATCTTCTTCAAAGTAGTTAAAATCCTATACTTTAATGGTAATATAAACGATGCTGTAGGAGATCCAGATTCTGATATCATCTAGTGAAAAATGAAAAATGTATAGATATTTGTATAACTATATATTAATAAATGTATTAAATTAAGTATACAAAGTTTTCTAATAGTTAAATTATTCATTTCTAAGGTGTAAAATAGTAAATAAATACACTTTGAAGGTTTAAAATAGTATTATTTGTATTAAATTAAGTATACAAAGTTTTCTATATAAGTGTTAATATTTAAATTATTCATTTTAAAGGTTTAAAATAGTAAATAAATACACTTTAAAGATTTCAAATAGTAAATATATTTAATAATTAAAAAGAATAATAATTATTTATTTTGAAATAATATATCAATAAGTCTAATTTCTCTGGACATAATTTTGAACGTTTTTGAAGCCATAGAAAATATTCTTTCTGCAGCAACAGAAGATGACTGCCCAGTTAAATATTTTTTTCAATCTTGGAAAGAATAGGAAATTCCTTATGTGGTCAGACCACCACATTAATGGACAATCATTCCTGTCAATTCTCGGTTTATCCAGATATAATTTCAGTTCATCTATTTCATTATAAAAAAATATGAATTATATGATAAGTATAGGTTATATACCTACTTATCATAGAGGTATACCTCGTCAGAAATGATTTTTATATTCGAAACAGATTCTATGTTTACAATTTGTGAGCAAGGTTAAAAAGTTAAAACGGAAGTAAATAGCCTAGGGTCAGAAATGTCATCTTAGACGACGCACTTTGTATAATTCTTCTAGTTTAATTATAATTTTATATGAAGATGGTACTTCATAAAATCCATCCGCTTCCTTCATCTATTGAACTGTTGTTCTCCCCAAATACTTATTAGTAGTATTAAGTATTATATGATTGAAGTATATTGTAAGTAGGTTCTGGAGTTTGGATATTGTAAGAGGGTTTACGAGTTGATATATTGTAAGTGGGTGGTTGAGATGAAACTGAAATAATGTTGTTATTGTAAGAGGGTCGTGGTGGTGTTGCAATGTTAGTGAGATTATGGTAGGTCTTGTTATGTTATACCTGTGTAATTTAATATGGTTAGGTATGTGTGTGTATCCCGCAGCTTTCGAAATGATTATCAATAGGCAAGGGGTCCAGTATCAAAGTTTATTTAGAACAACAATGTATCAAAGCGGGCGATACGTTATATACTATTGGTGGACGGGGCTTCGTGGGAAGCGCTCAGCCAATAGGAAGCCATGCACGGTGTCATGGTCTACGGATTGCATTGCGGAATGCAGTTTGCCAATATCGTATGCCCGTGTCTTATATTTAGGATACACGTTATATAATAGTGGATATCTAAATCGGAATATCTATATACATATATGCGTACATACGCAGATATATATGTATATGTAAATACATACATATATATATATATATATCTATATAAGTTATAGTAACATATAGATATGTATATCTGTACACATTTAGATATATATGTATATGCATATATATATATATTATCATAGTACTACGTGGATATATATATATATATATATATATATACGAATACATGGATATATATAAAATTATAACAGGTCTTACTACTCTTTGTAGGAAATTTGGGTAAATCTATTCTTGCTTGTTTTGATACTGTAAACAAATAAATAATAAATAGTTTAATATAATTATGTGTTGATATAATAATAATGTTATTATAATTGTGCTTTGATATAATATTAAAATAATACCTCTATTAACTGTGCCATGCTCATTTTCTGAATTTATTAAGAGAGAATTAACATGAGACTTTGCCTCTGTCAAGCTTTCTGAAAAAATAATAATAATTATATCTGCTAATAAATTATTTATATATAAATATGTTATTGTAATAAATTTGTTTTTACGTTACTATATATAGTAACTTAATACTATTAATTTGATTATATAATGATAATTAATATTGCCGTATACTTATACGTATTACTAAACAAATATGATGGACACAACACCCCAGTATTCAAAACTCGTGTTTAACTTGGATTTATCTCGAGTTTAAACTCGTGTTTAGCTCGGTAATTTGGTAACACTTTTAACACCAGCTAGATCCAAGTTTAACTCGAGATTACTCGAGTTAAATCCCAGTTAAATCCAAGTTTAACTCGAGTTAAATCCCAGTATATAGAATAGAGGATAATACAAATTCATGACCGGTTAAATCCAAGGAAGTTTTCAGAAATCAGTTTATTTAATTATAAGTTAGCATAACGTTCAAAGAATATATACATATATATCAACATTTCATTATAACTACTCTACTAAAATAAATATTTATGTTTATAAATTAAAATATATTTCAATATATATTATAATAATAATACTATATTAATATTTATTATTTTACTACTAAATATGAATATATTATATTTAATTTGAGTTAAATTAATATAATTGTTAATAAATACAAAATGTAAAACATTAATTTATTTGTTAACCCTTTTATTATTTTTTAAAAAATGTTCTATAATATTAGTTGTTTCAGTTGAAGTGGCTTCCTTGTGAATTTGGGATGCAGCTTCTGTAAGTTGAATTAAATTAATAAATATGAGAATATGTAAAACAAATATAGGAATGTAAAATTAATATACAGAATATATATATATTGATATCTTATTAGTTTTATAGACATTGTTGTGCCATATAAAAAATAAATACACTTCGAAGGTTTCAAATAGTATTATTTTTATTAAATTATTCATTTTGAAGGTTTGAAATAGTAAATAAATATACTTTGAAGGTTTTAAATAATATTATGTGTATTAAATTTAGTATTAAAAGTTTTCATATAGTTAAATTAAGTATTTGAAGGTTTTGAATAGAAATAAATACACTTCGAAGGTTTTAAATAATATTATGTGTATTAAATTTAGTATTCAAAGTTTTCTAATAGTTAAATTATTCATTTTGAAGTTTTGAAAGAGTAAATACATACACTTCGAAGGTTTTAAATAATATTATGTGTATTAAATTTAGTATACAAAGTTATCATATAGTTAAATTATTCATTTTGAAGGTTTGAAATAGTAAATAAATACACTTCAAAGGTTTGAAATAGTAAATAAATACACTTCGAAGGTTATAAATAATATTATGTGTATTAAATTTAGTATTCAAAGTTTTCTAATAGTTCAATTATTCATTTTGAAGGTTTGAAATAGTAAATAAATACACTTCGAAGGTTTTAAATAATATTATGTGTATTAAATTTAGTATTCAAAGTTTTCTAATAGTTAAATTATTCATTTTGAAGGTTTGAAATAGTAAATAAATACACTTCGAAGGTTAATAAAATTAATAAAACTCATAATTACCTAATAAAATTGAATATAATTCTAAAGACTTAGTGGGCTTATTTCCCCTCTGTCGGGATTTTGAATAATTCTTCCATATTTCATCCGTACAAAGGAGACTCATCATGCGTGGTACAGTAGTCTTTATTGAAGGTGTCGCACCAATTCGTATAATATGTGATAACTGTAAATTAAATTATAAATATATTTATTGATTCTATAAGTTATAAAGAGTTAAATATGTTACTAACTATATCAGTTCGTTCTTTTATATCCTGTTTTAGTAAGGTTTCTAAAGTTTGTAGATCTTCAATTTGGAATATTTGTTTATAAATATAAGTATTTGAATTTTCTTCTGTTGTTTTTGTATCCAAATTAATTTCATTAAATACACCATCAATTTTACTTAAATAAGTGTCCATCATGTTTGACAAATATATTTCTAAAAATGGTTAAAATATAATATTTATTTAGTAAAATAATAATATATTTACTTTGTTTTTTGAATTAATTCTGAATTTCTTTCATCATTTGATCATTTGTCATATTATTATAATTACCAAAATTCACCTGACTCTCGCTTACAGTACTGGAATCTATTTTAAAATAATATGTGAAATATATATATTATTAAATAGTTATAAATATAAATTACCTGTAGAAATATCATTTTTTTTTATCATTTTTTCTAATTTCTTAGATGCCTTTGTGTATGAATCTAAAATAAGTAATATTAAATATAATAAAACATTATTAAATAATAATAAGTATATAATAATTACTAGTTGAATTAAAAACTATAACGACGATACAAGTCTATAGCAATTCGGTTTTACTCTCTTTTTATGAGTAATAAGGAACATTTCCATATCCGTTGGTGTACATTCATTCTCCATGTCAGTGGTGGCTGTAGACAGATGTAGCTATTCAACATTATAATTAATAAATATAGAGAATATTATCGAAAGCATTTTAAGCTTAATTTTCTAAAATAGGAAAAAATTTGTTAATTTGAAAATAAGCATATATGGGAGAGTTTGAGTTAGAATTAAGATGCCGATTAAATATTGCAATCATTAAAGCTGGCGTACTTTTCTGCCGTACTAATATATGTTTTTTAGAAACCATTTTATTGTATTTTAAAATTAAAAATATTTCGATTGCTCATAGCAAGCTTCTGACACAAGTTACATAAATTAAGGTATTTTATTATATTCTCCAGTAATCATACAAATATTGGTAATGGACACAAGCGAAGTTAACTCGTAGATTCATATGTATTTACTAACTATGCAAAGTTTTAATAAGGCTTAATGCCGACATATATTTACATTATCTAAATTATATATGTAATATAGAAATATATGAACTGTTTATATCAGTGAAGATAATAGTTGAATCTGTACTAATGGTCCCCCTTTTTTCCATTACACAATCCAAAAACTGTAAAGCTGAATATGAAATGAGATATGAGAGTGGAGAATGGAAATATCTAATATTATAATTATTAGTACAAGTCATTCAATACAAAATGTAGGATTAGTTTTCTTGGGAAGGCATAAATATTAAAAATCTAAAATATATATCTCAAACTTATACCATGTATATTTTTTTAGCATTGGAATAGAGTATTTTCGGTGTTATATAATGATAAAATTTATAATATTTTAATATAAAATCAATATTATTATATTAAAATGATAAGTACTTACTATTGTAGTGACACCAAGTCGGTGCTAGCAGATGCTCTAGATCACCAGCAATACCGCTAACTCGTGTAACTTTATATACCTCCTTCTCGTACTCCTTCTTTAGCTTGCAGTAGTAAGTCCTGACATTTTAAAATTTTTTTTTTACTTCGCTACCTATTTTATTGTAAAAATAGGGTTATATTATAATTAGTGTTGGAAATTTTCAGATTTTTCACTCATTCGAAGGTTTCGAATAGTGATCTAAAAATTAAAATCTTTGCTTGGCTTCAAAGACTTTCAAATCACTAAAAAAATGTTTGGAATCATCAATTCTCTACCAAGTCATGGCTTCGAAGACTTTCAAATCACTACAAAAATGTTGGTGACTTCAAACTTTAGTAATTTCATACCCAATTCAACCTATTTTAAACCTTTGTTTAAAGGAATATTATACAAAAACAATTATATATTTTATATATAATATTTCTAATATTTTTAAAAATAAATGTAAAAAATAGTTAAATACATTTATTAATTATAAATTTATATATAAAAATATTAGCTTATCAAGTTTATCTTCTGCAAGCCTATTTCTCGTGTCTGTTAGAATATGACTTGCAGAAGAAAACAGTCTTTCTGATGGAACCGTGTGCAAACAAAGTACCTTGTGCAACTAAATATTGTTTGCCAACGTGGCAAGATTTTCACAAGTAGAACAATTTATCTTCCACCAGTCCAATGGATTAATCTTGAAGTTTGCACTTAAAGAAAGGTATCTTTGTACCTCATCACCCTGTATTATAATTGTATATTAAATATGACAGAAATATCAGGGCAATTGATTTTAAATCATTTATTAACTTATGAATTACAAATAATACATTATAAGAGGGATGCCCACTAGGATTTATCGTGAAATTTTAACTAATATTTTGTATCATGCATTTTATTGAAAAATCCTGGTATGCATACTATGTATTACGCTATAGATTGAATTACATTTTAATAATAGGTGATATAATTTGTAATATTTCAATATTATTTATATATGAATTATAAGGAAATGAATCCTTATTTTATTGGACACAATTATATTATTATGAATAACCTCAACATTATTATTATTATTAATTTCTTCATCATTAAAGAAGGCATCATATTCCTCAATTTCCATGTTATTCAAATTATTAATATCATTAATTTGTACCTATTAAATTAACAATCACACTTAGCCTTTATAAATATATTATTATGTATTGATATATAAATATATATATTATCAATATTATCGATTATACTACAAATAGTTATATAAATTATTTAAATTATAAAATTTTTAATCCGGTCCTGTGGTTGAAATAACCACTTTGTTGGGGGGAAAATGTAACTATTGTGCCAGTATTTAATATTAATATACGTATTTAATATTATATAAGCAATAATATTTAAATTGTAAACTAACAGATCCTATTATTTCGTGTATTTTAGAAACAATATTATAATCCTTGAAATGATTCCCATTTTTAAAACGAGGATCTAGAAAGGAGGCAACCATCAAGAAATCTATTTCTTTCTTCGTTGCATATCTATATCCAATATTTAATAATTATAATATAAATAATTAGCAATATTATATATATATAATCTATAAATTAATGTTACAACTTAATTATATATTCTTAGTTAATGAATATGGGACGGAAGGGGGTAGTTGCCGATATTATATATGCCTTAGAATAATTATGATATATCGATAACTGCTGAATTTTAATATATATTCTGTTTTTATAATATAGTGATTTCATTTATATATGTAGTAAGGCCGGAATGCCTCTTTGTCGTTTTGTATTAAACAAAACGTGAATTGCTTTAACAACTTTATTAAACCAAAAACCGTGTATATGTGGTTCGAATAATGTAGTACATATAGCGTATACAATTTAAATGTTACAATTAGAATATAACTATACCTATACGTTACTATCAGAATATCAACTGAATGATGTCACTGCACTAAACATTCTATGTTATAGGTGCACGACGCTAATTGGTTGATTCTACGTGACGCACTGATGCGTGATATGCCACGCTATATCGACAGATTAGTGCATTATATGCATATTCGCTGGGTCTTATATATTGCGTAATATCACTATATAACATCCACCCAACCTCCGAAGAAAAATTTGCCCTCAAATTTCAAACATTACCAACAACTAACTTTATATTTTCCCTATTCTCTACTCTAGTATTATCACCATATATAATCTTATATGCCGATGTCCCCTTTACCCTTCCTTCAACTTTCCACAATTCATCTCCCCAATAATTTTCTAGTTTCCTTCTCCCTAATACTCTATTTTTTATACGTACTACACTACCTTCCTCTAGTATATCCTCCCTTTCAATATCTAATTTCCTATTTTCCTCTTCCACTACCTTAGCATCCATAATCTTTTTATTCATTTTCAATACCCTATTTTTTGTATCTACAAGCCATTCTCCTTCCAATTTATTTGCCATGCCACTTAACTTCCTATCTATCGGTAACCTCTCTTCTCATCCAAACATCAACTGAAATGGGGAATAGCCAGTCGTCGTATGTTTCGTTATATTATAATAGTAAACTACCCTTTGCAAATGTTTTGGCCATTTTCTTTTTTCTTCTACACTGAGTACTCTTAGCAGACTTATTATTATCCTATTCATCCTCTCACATTGCCCATTACCCTTGGGATGATATGGACTCGATCTATTTGTTTTATACCAAATAAATTACAAACTTCACCAAACCTGCCTGGAAATTACGTCCTTGATCGGTATGTATTCGTTCTGGTATTCCATAATCATATACCCATTCATTTAATAAAATCTTTGCTACGGTTTCAGCACTCTGATCTCATGTTGGAATTGCTCTTGCAAACTTGGTATATGCATCAGTCATTACTAATACATTTTCTCGATTATCTGTAGATTTATCTAAAGTTACGAAATCTAAAAATAGAAGTTCTAATGGTCTACTAGCCCCTAGACTACCTAATCTTATTATCGGTTTTCTTACTATTCCCTTGGACCTACTACATACCTCGCATTCGTTGACATACTTTCTTACATCTTCATATTTACCTTTCCAGGTATACCAAAGATTAACCCTCGCCATGGATCTCTCAATTCCCTGATGTGTTTACTTCTGCCCCTACTCCAATTCAATTCACAAACTTCTGTGCCTCTACTCTTAACTCTGTAAACCCAGCATCCTTACTAGTATTTGATAAAAGGTGATATATTACCTTTTCATATATTAAATTACTTCTAAATACTTCTGCCATTAAATCCTTCCACCCATCTACTTCCTTAACCCTCATTCCCAATCTAAACAACTCATCCGAAAATTCCATTATACATTCTCCTAACCTCTGTTTCCTCCCTACTAACTCCCTTAATCTTTCCCCTTTAGACCCACACGACCCATCCCTATCTCTCAGTACTTTAAATATTTTGTCTATACACGTGACAACCTCTATTTGTGAGCATAATTCTAGTTTTGCCCCCCCTTGTATATGATATAGTATATACCCGGCTGCCTCATCTCCTTTCATACCTCTTAGCCTAACGCACTCTTCCGCCCTCATAATCCACCCCTCTACATCACTCTCATCTATATAATTATCCAGCTTAACATAATTAGTATCTCGTTTGGGAGGTCTACCCAAGGGTTTGGTGGATTCCTCAGTCATGATAAGAAAAAAATATTTATAATTAAATTAAAGATAAAAAAATGTAGCCCAGCAAATAATATAATACAACGCACTAACCCGTTCGACGTCTTCAATTTCTCCCTCCAGTCGACAGCTCCAGTCGTTCGACACGTGGCCTTTTCTTCTGCTTCCGGGTACCGAGTGTACTTCCTGGTTTCACAGCCCTCCGTTGGCGAATATACACGGTTAATTGGAGTTTAAAAGCAGGATCCCGCCGCTGTCACCAATGTAGTAAGGCCGGAATGCCTCTTTGTCGTTTTGTATTAAACAAAACGTGAATTGCTTTAACAACTTTATTAAACCAAAAACCGTGTATATGTGGTTCGAATAATGTAGTACATATAGCGTATACAATTTGAATGTTACAATTAGAATATAACTATACCTATACGTTACTATCAGAATATCAACTGAATGATGTCGCTGCACTAAACATTCTATGTTATAGGTGCACGACGCTAATTGGTTGATTCTACGTGACGCACTGATGCGTGATACGCCACGCTATATCGACAGATTAGTGCATTGTATGCATATTCGCTGGGTCTTATATATTGCGTAATATCACTATATAACATATATATAATTCCTATTACGAAATAATATTAAGGATTTATTAAACAAATTATTAAAATAATGCAAGTCGGTGGTAGTGGTCGATGGTAAGATTATTTAATAGGTGTGGTACTTAAACTACGCAATAAATAGATATTTAAACAAAATAATTTACTTTATATTATAGACATTGTGATTATCTAAATATTTTATATAGAACTTTTTATCCTATCTATAACCATTTAAGCATACTTTAAAATGACCACTACCCCTTCTGGTCCACCAATCCATTCTATCCCCTAGCTGTATTGATAATTATATTATTGATTAACCTTTTTTTAAATTAGCACATATTTCAGTGACGAATAATCTAATTGATTCGGATTCGGATTCTAATGATATCTTCTTCAAAGTAGTTAAAATCCTATACTTTAATGGTAATATAAACGATGCTGTAGGAGATCCAGATTCTGATATCATCTAGTGAAAAATGAAAAATGTATAGATATTTGTATAACTATATATTAATAAATGTATTAAATTAAGTATAAAAAGTTTTCTAATAGTTAAATTATTCATTTCTAAGGTGTAAAATAGTAAATAAATACACTTTGAAGGTTTAAAATAGTATTATTTGTATTAAATTAAGTATACAAAGTTTTCTATATAAGTGTTAATATTTAAATTATTCATTTTAAAGGTTTAAAATAGTAAATATATTTAATAATTAAAAAGAATAATAAAAAGTCTAATTTCTCTGGACATAATTTTGAACGTTTTTTTGTTAAAATATTTGAAGCCATAGAAAATATTCTTTCTGCAGCAACAGAAGATGACTGCCCAGTTAAATATTTTTTTTCAATCTTGGAAAGAATAGGAAATTCCTTATAGTGGTCAGACCACCACATTAATGGACAATCATTCCTGTCAATTCTCGGTTTATCCAGATATAATATTATATATATAAGTTCATCTATTTCATTATAAAAAAATATGAATTATATGATAAGTATAGGTTATATACCTACTTATCATAGAGGTATACCTCGTCAGAAATGATTTTTATATTCGAAACAGATTCTATGTTTACAATTTGTGAGCAAGGTTAAAAAGTTAAAACGGAAGTAAATAGCCTAGGGTCAGAAATGTCATCTTAGACGACGCACTTTGTATAATTCTTCTAGTTTAATTATAATTTTATATGAAGATGGTACTTCATAAAATCCATCCGCTTCCTTCATCTATTGACCTGTTGTTCTCCCCAAATACCTATTAGTATTATTAAGTATTATATCATTGAAGTATATTGTAAGTAGGTTCTGGAGTTTGGATATTGTAAGAGGGTTTACGAGTTGATATATTGTAAGTAGGTGGTTGAGATGAAACTGAAATAATGTTGTTATTGTAAGAGGGTCGTGGTGGTGTTGCAATGTTAGTGAGATTATGGTAGGTCTTGTTATGTTATACCTGTGTAATGTAATATGGTTAGGTATGTGTGTGTATCCCGCAGCTTTCGAAATGATTATCAATAGGCAAGGGGTCCAGTATCAAAGTTTATTTAGAACAACAATGTATCAAAGCGGGCGATACATTATATACTATTGGTGGGGGGGCTTCGTGGGAAGCGCTCAGCCAATAGGAAGCCATGCACGGTGTCATGGTCTACGGATTGCATTGCGGAATGCAGTTTGCCAATATCGTATGCCCGTGTCTTATATTTAGGATACACGTTATATAATATATATATAATAGTGGATATCTAAATCGGAATATCTATATACATATATTCGTACATATGCAGATATATATGTATATGTAAATACATACATATATATATATATATCTATATAAGTTATAGTAACATATAGATATGTATATCTGTACACATTTAGATATATATGTATATGCATATATATATATATATTATCATAGTACTACGTGGATATATATATATATACGAATACATGGATATGTGTAGACATATAACAGGTCTTACTACTCTTTGTAGGAAATTTGGGTAAATATATTCTTGCTTGTTTTGATACTGTAAACAAATAAATAATAAATAGTTTAATATAATTATGTGTTGATATAATAATAATGTTATTATAATTGTGCTTTGATATAATATTAAAATAATACCTCTATTAACTGTGCCATGCTCATTTTCTGAATTTATTAAGAGAGAATTAACATGAGACTTTGCCTCTGTCAAGCTTTCTGAAAAAATAATAATTATTATATCTGCTAATAAATTATTTATATATAAATATGTTATTGTAATAAATTTGTTTTTACGTTACTATATATAGTAACTTAATACTATTAATTTGATTATATAATGATAATTAATATTGCCGTATACTTATACGTATTACTAAACAAATATGATGGACACAACACCCCAGTATTCAAAACTCGTGTTTAACTTGGATATATCTCGAGTTTAAACTCGTGTTTAGCTCGGTAATTTGGTAACACTTTTAACACCAGCTAGATCCAAGTTTAACTCGAGATTACTCGAGTTAAATCCC
Organism: Osedax fenrisi; assembly: GCA_964019155.1. NCBI lineage: Eukaryota > Metazoa > Annelida > Polychaeta > Sabellida > Siboglinidae > Osedax > Osedax fenrisi. The sequence continues at coordinate 31,842,666 of OZ025241.1, read as the reverse complement.
AGTTAAATCCAAGTTTAACTTGAGTTAAATCACAGTTTAACTCGAGCTAAATCCCAATTAAATCCAAGTATAACTCGAGTTAAATCCAAGTTAACTCGAGTTAAATCCAAGTTAACTCGAGTTAAATCCAAGTTTAACTCGAGATTAATCCAAGTTAACTCGAGTTAAATCCAAGTTAACTCGAGTTAAATCCCAGTTTTACTCTAGCTAAATCCCAGTTAAATCCAAATTTACTCGAGTTAAATCCAAGTAAATCCATAAATACACTTCGAAGGTTAATAAAATTAATAAAACTCATAATTACCTAATAAAATTGAATATAATTCTAAAGACTTAGTGGGCTTATTTCCCCTCTGTCGGGATTTTGAATAATTCTTCCATATTTCATCCGTACAAAGGAGACTCATCATGCGTGGTACAGTAGTCTTTATTGAAGGTGTCGCACCAATTCGTATAATATGTGATAACTGTAAATTAAATTATAAATATATTTATTGATTCTATAAGTTATAAAGAGTTAAATATGTTACTAACTATATCAGTTCGTTCTTTTATATCCTGTTTTAGTAAGGTTTCTAAAGTTTGTAGATCTTCAATTTGGAATATTTGTTTATAAATATAAGTATTTGAATTTTCTTCTGTTGTTTTTGTATTCAAATTAATTACATTAAATACACCATCAATTTTACTTATATAAGTGTCCATCATGTTTGACAAATATATTTCTAAAAATGGTTAAAATATAATATTTATTTAGTAAAATAATAATATATTTACTTTGTTTTTTGAATTAATTCTGAATTTCTTTCATCATTTGATCATTTGTCATATTATTATAATTACCAACATTCACCTGACTCTCGCTTACAGTACTGGAATCTATTTTAAAATAATATGTGAAATATATATATTATTAAATAGTTATAAATTACCTGTAGAAATATCATTTTTTTTATAATTTTTTATAATTTCTTAGATGCCTTTGTGTATGAATCTAAAATAAGTAATATTAAATATAATAAAATATTATTAAATAATAATAAGTATATAATAATTACTAGTTGTATTAAAAACTATAACGACGATACAAGTCTATAGCAATTGTGTTTTACTCTCTTTTTATGAGTAATAAGGAACATTTCCATATCCGTTGGTGTACATTCATTCTCCATGTCAGTGGTGGCTGTAGACAGATGTAGCTATTCAACATTATAATTAATAAATATAGAGAATATTATCGAAAGCATTTTAAGCTTAATTTTCTAAAATAGGAAAAAATTTGTTAAAATAAGCATTTATGGGAGAGTTTGAGTTAGAATTAAGATGCCGATTAAATATTGCAATCATTAAAGCTGTCGTACTTTTCTGCCGTACTAATATATGTTTTTTAGAAACCATTTTATTGTATTTTAAAATTAAAAATATTTCGATTGCTCATAGCAAGCTTCTGACACAAGTTACATAAATTAAGGTATTTTATTATATTCTCCAGTAATCATACAAATATTGGTAATGGACACAAGCGAAGTTAACTCGTAGATTCAGATGTAGGTAGTATCCTACTTACTAACTATGCAAAGTTTTAATAAGGCTTAATGCCGACATATATTTACATTATCTAAATTATATATGTAATATAGAAATATATGAACTGTTTATATCAGTGAAGATAATAGTTGAATCTGTACTAATGGTCCCCCTTTTTTCCATTACACAATCCAAAAACTGTAAAGCTGAATATGAAATGAGATATGAGAGTGGAGAATGGAAATATCTAATATTATAATTATTAGTACAAGTCATTCAATACAAAATGTAGGATTAGTTGTCTTGGGAAGGCATAAATATTAAAAATCTAAAATATATATCTCAAACTTATACCATGTATATTTTTTTAGCATTGGAATAGAGTATTTTCGGTGTTATATAATGATAAAATTTATAATATTTAAATATAAAATCAATATTATTATATTAAATGATAAGTACTTACTATTGTAATGACACCAAGTCGGTACTAGCGGCTGCTCTAAATCACCAGCAATACCGCTAACTCGTGTAACTTTATATACCGCCTTCTCGTAATCCTTCTTTAGCTTGCAGTAGTAAGTCCTGGCATTTTTGAATTTTTTTTTTACTTCGCTACCTATTTTATTGCAAAAATAGGGTTATATTATAATATAAGTATATAATAATGTAATTCTTTAATACCGTACTTTAATCATACTTTATAGACAAATTATGGATACATTTATACTATGTGAAAAATAAATGTATAGACGACATTATTATAGAGGAAGTTTATAAATTTATACAAACCGTATTCGGTTTTACTCTCTTTTTATGAGTAATAAGGAACATTTCCATATCCGTTGGTGTACATTCATTCTCCATGTCAGGGGTGGTCGTAGACAGATGTAGCTATTCAACATTATAATTAATAAATATAGAGAATATTATCAAAAGCATTTTAAGCTTAATTTTCTAAAATAGGAAAAAATTTATTAATTTGAAAATAAGCATATAATGGAAAGACTGAGTTAGAATTAAGATGCCGATTAAATATTGCAATCATTATTAAATTTAAATGTTAAGTTCTAAATACATAAATTAGACTTTTGAATTAATATTGTCAACACGTTTTTAATGAAAACTTTTATAAATTTATAAATCATATAAATATGTTTTATTGAGTTGATACTAACTTTTCTCATAAATAAATTGACATTTTATATTAACATTCCAACAAATTGGTTCTTCACATGCCTCTAGACATCATATCAACCTCAGATTAAATTTATAAATGTATAAGCCTTAAATGATATAATCAGGGAAGCTGTCGTACTTTTCTCCTAGTTCCAAGTTTAGCATAGGTCCTACAATAATAACAACTATTTCATTTCACAAAAATAACTATATACTATATACATAGTTAATAATTTGAAAGGCTTTAGGAAATCTTTAAGAATGGTCAGTTATATGACCTCATCGTCATTTAGAAGTATACCTGGATACGAATACATAAAACACAAATCTATATGGTCTTTTAATAGCAGATACCTCTCGATCATATCGTAAGTAGAATTCCATCCGTTATTAATATGGTGTACATTTTACATCATAAAATAATAAATATGTATATATTAAAAAAATAAGCTGGAATAATTGTAGCTAACCTTCTCCATCATTTTTAATATGTTGACTGTAAAGATTAATTAATTTCCAATATTCACAGCTACATTTTGCATTCTTGCATATATTATATAATTTCCTATATAATGATATACACCTCGAACTTCGCTTAAACTCCATTTCTGGATCCATTCCACTAAGATTATAATATTCTTGGTATATCTGGATCATTATTTTTTTAAATTATATAATATTTTAGACATTTGAAATAATATTATCTTTATATAATGTAATATATTTATTTTTAAGTATATAATTATCTTCGAATATTTAGAAAAGCCTGTATTACATATTAAAATTATCTGTATGGTCAACTTCGATATAACCACCTTTTTGGTATGTATCGAACATAGCCCCATTTATTTTGATTACGATTTAATGGTCAAATTTAAAATAAAACTCTATATAATTGACATAGAGGAAATTAACTGAATACGGACACGGACACTCTCGGATCATTACAATCATCAAATCATTACATAATTTCAAAAATAGTACTTTATAGCATGTTTATTAAAATTATCCAACCATTTTAAATAATTTATGTTATATTTTTTTAATATAATACATAATTTATCTTATGCTGTTTTCTAAAAAAAAGTAAGAATGATTTTAAATTTTGAGACAATGATTTTATACTAGTGTGATATATAATAGTTTGAAATATAATAGTTTGAGATCAACTTATTTTTTAATATTTAAATATTTTATCACAATTATTTTATTGATTTTGATGATTTGAGATTATATATTTTTATTAAATGTTATAGTGATTATACTAATTACACTAATAATTATATTAAAACTAACATATATATTATTTTTCAAGTATGGATAGTAGCGTAGAACATCTTTCACCATCCCGTAATCCAAGATGATTTTTCGTCTCAAATAGAATGTTTTAATCATTAATGCTTTTATTTTATCAACATTTTGATTAGTTTGGGTGTAGTGTGTACAGAGCCAATCGCGAAATATCGATAAGGTATCCACAGTATCTCCAATAGGTATATTTGGAGAATAATTCGTTAAACCGTATATGTTTGGTTTATTTGAATTTTCCGATCTTTTCCGTTTTCTGCATGGAGAATTCATTTTCCCCCTGTCCTTCCTTTTCCGGTAGTTACAGAAACATTCCACGATTAATCAATGATATCTTTTCTGTATATTGAATAAAATAATTAGTATATATTGTAACTATAGTTAATATATACTAATTATAGCCTAGATATTAACCATGGCCCAAATAGATGCATTTTCACCATATCTCTCACTTTCAATTAGAGAAGGAAATTCCAATAATAATCCTTTTGAAATTATATCATATTCAAATGATGTCGGATATCTGAATAATAATTGAATATTTATGTATAATAATACAATAAAATGAATATTATGAAAACTAATTAAAAAATGTAAATATATATTATATGAAATAATCTTACTTAATATATGTTGTTGTCTTAACAAATCTTACTAACAAAATAGAGAAAGAAACATCTGTATAAAGTATTCTTAATAATTTTGTTACGTCACTTGATGAATATTTATAATCTTTCGATTTTAATTTCATAATAAATTCATTATCTAGTTGATCAGCGGGAAATTTATAATTCATCAATCTATAAATATTATATATTATTAATAATTATTACTCATCAATAGTACTATATATTAATATCAAAGATTTTCCGAAGGAAAGATATAACACTTACGCGAAATCGTGTAATTCGAATTTGTATACAAAATACCCTGGTGCCACCTATAGCGGGTTACTTTTAGGAACTATGCGTTGTTTATAATGTAAATTCGTATTTAACTATACACTTTTAAAATGTTAAATAATATGCTTTAAATTAATAAGTAAAAGTTAATTTATATTGCATGTAATTTAATAGAGCAATGAAAACATTGTTGTATGCAAACAGAGCCGAACCTAAATCTATTTTGTGATTTCGATACTACTGCTAGCAGCGGCTGGGGATATTACTAAATTACGTTGCATGCATAGGGAGTGTTATATCTTTGCTTCGTAAAATCTTTGTTATATTTAACTTAAATAATATCAGTACATTATCAATTTTCTAATATTGTATACATATACATATACCAGTGTTCATTATAGGTTTCAGGGCATTATTATTATTTAAAATCATCTTCAAAATCTTTCTCAGATTCGTTTTGATTACCTACACAGCGTTTTGTTTTCCTGCCATATATTTAGTATTATTATTTTAGTAAATAATATATATACAGTAAAACCTCTCTATAAGAAACTATTTCTTTTCAGTACTTTTTTTCTTATAGAGAGGTTTTCTTATAAAGAGGTTTTTACTTTTCCAATGATTTTAAGAATTAATTTATAATTGAAAATGCATTATATATAACCTATAGGTTATATATATATAGTATATTTATTTTATATACTGTTATAAATGTATAATGTATTGTTTGCGCTTAGACATATGTTAATACATAATGACATTTTATTAGATTTACATTAGAAATTATAAATTATGAATCATCATTGATGAATATAATATAATGAATATTATAATAATCTATTATTTAACAATTAATTGCATAATATAATAAATTGTATCATCAATACATTAAGGATATAATAACATGTATTAATTAATTTAATACATTTATGGATATATAATAACATTTATTAATTAATATTAATAAATTCAAATATAAAAATAACATTTATTAATTAATTTGAATAAATTTATGGATATACAATAACAATTATCAATTAATTTTAATTCATTTCGAGCTATAATATAATATTTAAAAAAAAATATCTTATATAATAATTAATTTCTATAATTTGTATCAATATACAATACTTCTATTTATATATAATTATTTTGTATACAATTAATTTCTTATAAAGAGGTTTTTCTTATATTTTTCTTATAAGATTTTCTTATAAAGAGGTTTTTTTAATGTGGAAAAGGTTGAATTCCAACCAAATGTGTGAAAAATGTTCTTATAAAGAGGTTTTTCTTATAAAGAGGTTTCTTATAGAGAGGTTTTACTGTATATATATATTAGTGTTGTCATTGAACCTTAAATATGTGCATATATGGTAACTATAGGTATTAAATATATTGATTTTAATTTCTTAATTTATAATGTATCATATTAATTTAATAATAATTGTTACCAATCTATAAAACAATTAATTAATATATGTATCTATATATGTGGGTCAATACATTAAATAAACATTAAATCTACATATATATAATACATAGGTAATATATATTATTTACATCTTCATTAAATGTAAATGTCAACAAATATATTTATATATATATATTGTTATTATTATTGTTATTTTTATTTGGTGGAGTCCTTTCATCCCATCCAGGAACTTAGATGAAGTTTTCACTTATATGGCTCTAATGTCCCTTCGAAGCCGCTCTCATGTTAAGGCATCCATGGTTTTAACGAGAGCCGATCATTTATTTATACATAATTATATAAGATCACTTCTAAATAATATTTTAAGACTAATTTTATAAAATTAATTAATGGTCCGGACGAGGGTCGAACCCGTGTCCTACTAGCTTGTGTGTCTGACGCCTTAGCCACTGAGCCACACAGGCAGTTAATATACATATATCTAATACTCTTATCCCAATATTGTCTTATTTCAATATTTCTTAATATATGAATATATAAGCTATATTTAAATTAGTTTTAAAATAGTAAAATATACTATTAAAAACCTTTCCATAGTGTCTTGGTCCCAAATTCTTTTAAAAGAATCGAGAGTTGGTTTGATTCTTCGGGGTATTTAGTTCGTATTCAGTCGGTATACAATGCGTATTTACATATATCTAAAATATATATAATTGTTATTATTATAACATTATTTATATATATATATATATATATATTGTATACAATTTAATTTGATTAATATCTATGAAATGATGAATAAATATACGGAAGAACTAGCTTCATACTTTTTGTTTGTTTAGTGACATTCCTCACAACATTATAACAACTCTTACCAATATCAACCGTTGCTGTATCTAGTAGAACTATTCTTCCTAGACTTTATATTTTTTAAGTTCTTTCTTTATAACAATTTTTCTGTATATTTTAATGTTAAATATACCTATATTTATTAATACTTGTCTATACACATTGATATTATAAAAATAACATAATATTTTACTAGAAATTTACTAACATAATTGTTATTGATATCTTTATCTTAATTAATTATTAAAAATCAACAATACATCATGGGATTCGTTAATTTTTAAAATTGATTTAGATTTTTGCCTAGTATGTAACAATAATTCCTGCACAGAATTAGATAACTCCTTATTTGAAATTTTTAGTTTTGCTATTTTGTATTATATATTATAAATATTCTATTAAATTTTCACAATTTTAACATTTCTATAAATATACAACTAAAATAACATATTGAAATATTTGAAATCACAAATGAAATAATTGTAATCAATAAAATACTAATGTAATTAAAATAATATATTTAATTATATCAAATAAATAAATAATAAATTAGTATATTATAGTATTATAAATAATACTAATTCAAACCACATTTTTATATTTTTCTATGTATAATGAAAACTTCTTTCTTGAAGAAATTGATTTTTAGATAGTTTTAGTATAATTAAATATATTATATTATTAGTTCAAATAGAATATATTGTAAATTCCATATTGAGATAGAGTAATATAAATCATAAATCATAATACTTATTTATATAATAAGGTATACACCATACATATTCACTATATATGAATTATCGAAAAGTAAATTTGTTATTTTATAATACTTTTTCAATCATTCAATAATATAAAATATATTATAGATATTATTAGATATTTAAATTATGAAATATTTAGTAATTATTATGTTAGTAATAATGTTGATTTTTTACATTATATTAATTTTTTAAACGCTTGTATTTTGTATTAATTGATCGTTTTATATTCTAATTTTTTGACATATTTATTATAACCTATTTATCTTACAAAATTTATATTAATATTAAATATTTTTTTTTTAAATTTAATATCAAAAAAAATAGGCGCACCTGCCATTAAGCATATCTTGTTAAACTTTTATTTTTCGCTTGAGTGATTTTATCGTATTGCATAATGGTCCAGGAGTACACATTTTAATTTTAATTTGATACAAATATCAATACAAAATATCGTTTTACTAAATTATTTCAATATGATTATATTAAATTTATAATATAATTTAATACACCATATATTATTTGGAATTTCAACATAAATAAGATAAAATATTATAAAAATACAATAACACCAATGAGACGGTAGTTATCGGTGACATTTTTGTAAATAGATTATAATGTATATAGACTAACAGACACGTTATTTTAGCAATTTTTTAATTCTAAATCTGAAAATGTATTATATAGTTACTAGTATAACTTAATAATATGATATACGTTAACTTAAATTATCCATAGTATATAATATTTGTGTATTTATTTATAATAATATATGTATTAAGTTAATACATTTATAATACAATTAATAAATTTAATAAATATAATAATCTATTAATAAATTGATTTGTCTGATATTAAGACTCTTTTTATAAATACTTCTAGTCAAGTTTATAATATTAATTTAAATATTATTTATTATTGAATTAATATTTTTAACACATATATATGATGATGACTGTAATATCCACTAGGAGGGTAGTTCTCTAGTCCTTCTTGAGGTCGGTTGCGGTGTTGGTAATTTCATATTTCCGTTGTTATCTTGCGAAAATAGTGGAAGATCAAACGGAAATTATTTCTATGCTTGCGACTTTTCTAAAAGGGCTGTGGATTTCGTAAAAGAAAATCCGGCCTACAACGAAAGTCTATGTTCTGCCTTTCAATGTGATCTAACAATAGATAATTCACTCAAAGGTAATCAAATATACTTTTAATTATTACGTTTCACAAGTAATCATAATTTAAAATAATTAGAAAATATCATAAAATTATCAAAACTAATTTATATTTAAAATATATATTAACACTAACCTTTAAGTCCCAGGCAACAATTTAAACATGTAATTAAAAACAATTATTTTTATATTTTAGTTATTTTTCATGTATGTAAATAAATATAAAATAAATAATATTACAATATATACATTTTAAATTAAATTATCTTTCATGTAATTATAGATATTTACTTAAATAATCAATTGGATATACAAATTAAAAAAAAATTTAGATTAAAAAGTATATATAAATACTATAAATATTTATAATTTGTAATTAATAATACTTACAAAAGTATTTATTATATTATATTTTTTTTTTAAATTACATTGTAATCATAATTTAAATATAATAATAACATTATAATATTTAAACTTTTTGTAATCAACAAATTAAATTAAAATATTTTTTTTTAAACAATTAGTATCTATTAAATGTAATGGGGTGAAAATGTTAAATCCGAGATATAAGTTATATTTTAATAACTTAATAGTATTTCTATTTTGATCAACTTTAAATTTGATTAAAATACATGTAATATAACTTTAAAAATGAAGATATATGTTTTATTATTAAGCCTAACATAGAATCTTGATGTTTTAGCATACACAATGTATACGATATCGGGGCTAGTGTTCATCTACACTACGATGCTAAGCTTAATAAGCCTATTATATTAAATAGATACCATCACATAGCTAACATAAGCAGAGGCGTAGACATCATCACATGTATATTTGTGCTGTCAGCGATACACCCCGACAAGATGTCTCAAGCTGTAGCCAACATGATATCGGTTAGACATTCATCGTTTGTATACAAATATACGCGGTAATCATGTTCATTAATCGTTGTAGGTATTGAATCCGAACGGATGCGTATTATTTAGAGATTACGCAGTGAATGATCATGCAATGTTAAGGTATAGTAATGTATATTATATGTACGTGTATTCATTTTTTGATTTCTTAATTATAAAATAATTTAAATAAATATTTATAAAAATATATTTATAGATTCAAAAAGGGTCACAAATTGAGCGATAGATTCTATGTGAGACAAGACGGTACGAGGGCTTATTATTTTGAAAAAGGTTTAAAATCTCTATTTATTACACTATATATGTACATCTTTAAATCATGATCCTCTAGATGAGCTGTCAGCTTTATTTATACAACACGGATTGGTACTGGAATCATGCGACTATATCGAACGTAAAACTGTCAACAAAAAAGAAGATATCGATGTTGTTAGAGTATTTCTGCAGGCAGTTTTTAGAAAAGTATAACTGTTATGATTACATTTTTTTTAAATTTAAACTCGTTAATTTATTACTATTTCGTATAATGTTATTTTATTTATAGTGTGACCTTTTATCCATCCATTTCACTCATAGCCAAATAGAGCTACTATGTCCACTGGAATATGTATATATGTATATATATAAATTATTAGGAATATATTTTGAATATAAGAATTGCATTAATCAATATATAATAAATATTTAAATAATTTAAAATATAGTTTTTATTTCATCACAATTTTAAATAAATGTATTCGAATACACATTTGTGAATAATAGTAAAAAAGTAAATAATAGAATTAAAATAGTACAAATTTGAAAAATAAAATTCTAACTATATAATATATGTATAATATATGTAAGTATCACGATAAAATATAAGTAATACTAAAGAGATAGTGTGTAGTGTAGTGTAGTATAATAATATGAACGAAAGGTAATGCAATCATTGAAATGTTTGGTAATCGTTGTCAGCTCTATAGATTCTAGAGGTGTGATCGTCCAGCCGTTCTAGGATTTCACCCGTGTCGTACTTCATCTGCTTGTATACCCACAGCTTCATCGTTAGGTAGTTCTCGATGCCTAGTGCCTGGTGGAGTATACGGGGTATTGTGTATGTGCTAGAAATGCTAGATATAATTAGGAGAGTGGGAATATTGTGTATGAAGTAGGAAAGCTAGAAGGCGTATTAACTAGGTACTAACCACGTATAACACGAATAATAGATAAATGAACATGACCACAGATGCAATAGTATAAGCCCACCAATGTTCAAATTCAGACTAAAATGATAAGCGTAATTAATATAAAATAATAATGTATAAATAAACTTTATATATTAATAATAATAATATCAGAATTTGGTAATAGCCTAGATAAATGAAAAATTATAATTTATCTAATTATAGATCACTAGGATAACAAAAATTAATATAAAAGTAAGTTTAAATTATGGTATTACTAAAATTAATTTTTATTATGAAAACTTATAACCTTTAGTAACAATATTAAAATAAATTTATTTGTTAACTATATAAATTATTTTGTATTCTTATTATAATCATTAATCTTAAAATATTGCATAACTGGGGTCACTTGATAAACAACAGTTTTCTGTGTATAGAATTCTATTAAATAGAGAGTTAAATCTTCACCTTGAATAAATTATGTAAGTTTGAAGACAGAAAATAATATCTTGCTCTTAACATAAATTGTTCAGTATTTAATTTAATAATATCATTAAACTTTAATATATATAGTATACATTTCATCACAATTTTAGGGGATATTACACCATTTAACATTAAAGTATTACATAAACTATTAATAGTCTGGCATGCAGAATTATATTCATTGAATCAATCTGTTTTTTATTAATATATGTATAATACATGTATAATACATGTATACTAATTATATAATAATATTCTTATTAGAGAACCAAATAATCATTTTAATATATATTTATTTAAAATAATAATAGCCATTAAAAATGTTAAACATATATAATCGATTTAGTTATTTCAGTATTATTTATTTTAATAATTACTAGCAGAAATTTAAATTGTGTGAGTGTTTTAAATTCTTTATTATCAATTTTAATAGTAAATATATATTATAATAGATATAGATAGATATATATATATATATATATATTGAGAGTTTTACATGTTATATTAGGATGTTATTGTTATATAATACAAACCACATACACGAATACCAGGTACATATTGATACCCAGAACCACGATTGCCATAGTCCATATCACTGTCTTGATCATCCTACATAGGCATAGGCATGATTAACAATAACATAGATTCACGATAAGAGATAATCATTACGAAACCTTCCGTTCTTGAAATCCGACATGATTCGCTCGCTATTGGTGAAATGTAAGACTGGCAACAGAGCAAACGGTAGCTGTATACTTTGTAACACATTCAGCCAACTGTCAATAGATTTCAACATTAGTCATGTATTATGTATCAGAATTAGTATGAAAGTTTAGCTTAATCTTTAAAATCAATAGTTTCTCTTTTTGTTAATGGTACGCGACCACCTATACTTTTATACATGTAAAAGATATACAGTGAAATAGTTTTCAAAGAAAAATAATTAGCAATTATATTTTATCGAAAAAAAATTTGTTTTTATATATTAAATATTGATTTTTCTAGGAGTTTTTACAAATTTATTTAATTATAAAAGAATAATATAAAGATTGTTTGAAATAATGTTACATACATTATGTGAATGCATCTGGGAAAAATATGTGTTATGAATAAATGCAGTTTTAATTAGATGTTCCCTATTCATTGAACAAATAAATAATGTACTGAAATATATATATATGTTCACATAACAAAATATAAATATTATATTTATAAAAACTAAAATAATTAGTATAAATAATACTATTTTATATATTATTATAAATAAATAAATATTATTATAAATATATATATATTAAAAATTAATTCTAATATTATTAAAATATGTTAATGATAATTTTAGTGACATATTAAAATGCTTATTCTACGAGTTCTATTTCATATATAAGCATAATGTACGCTTTATATTTGATATTTTATTTATAAATTATAAAACATTAACACAATGTTATATTCTGTTTAATAATTCTAATTTATAATTAATATATTATAAAATATAATATATATAGAATAACATCATTATAATACTTTAATTATTAATTCACATATATTATTTGAATAATAAATATGTTATTAATTAAGTATAGTTATTATGTTAAATATAGGGTAACATATAAATAATTATACACTTACCTGTTCATGAAATCCAGGTCTCTTGCAGCGAACAAAGCAACCAATAGTGTTGGAGCAATAGCTATGGATCTTGTTAATAACACTCTTCTCCATTTAGGCCAATGAATGTTCAAAAATCCCTATTTTAATGACAATAGATATAGCTATTATATTTGTAAATCTAGATTAATGATCATTAATTATATTTCTTGTTTAAATTTGTTTTATATTAATTTACAAATAATATAAATACTAACTGACATCACAAATTGTCCAGAATAAGTACCCTGTATAAATATAAATTATATATTAATTATATAATTGAGATTTATGTTATATTTTATTTACGTTTAGTGTTTTAATTAAGTATGAATATCATTATCTACATGGATATGAAAATAAAAATAATTATCATCTTTTCTTTATTTAGTTTAGTTCAATATATATATATATAATACTCCTAGACTTATATAATAATATATATATATATATATATATATATATATATATATATATATATAGTATTAATATGCTATATAGAATAATATAAAACCACTGTATAAAATAATGTATACATTATAATTATCAATATAATTTTACTATTAAAAACTAAAACCTGATATTGTCATTATACTATTCTTTCCTACTTACACTAAAAACATACAAAAGTTAAATTCTATTAAATATATATTGTACACATTTTTAGAATATATAGTTGATAATTATAAATATGCTGGTTGATATTTCAATAAATAATATTGAAACATGTATAATTATTTGATATAACTATATTAAATAAAATAAATTAATATTATTCATAATTATAATATTAATATTGCAGCAATTGCTGCAATAAATTAAATACATACAATTGAAGTACAACACAAATCAAGTATTATATTAAAATATTATAGTATACACATACTATATATATACTAATATAATATAATATATATATATATACTTTACTATTAAAGTATATATATATATATATATATATATATACTATACTACTATAATATATATATATATATACCAAACAAAATGATGCGATGATCTACATGTAAATAGGAATGATGTTAGCATTACATAATAAGTCTATCTTTAGCATATAGAACCTATGCGTCCTATTTATGCTAAAATATACATCTCATCCGATATCATTTAATGATTTATATTTATTTATCCTTATTATAACTTCACTTTATCAATCAATAATCCTTTACGTATTCATCATTAATATTATTAGATTATATATCGTAATGTGTATTTTGTTATTCGTTTTCCATTTTTTTTTTTGGTTTTTTATTATCTAACGACGCATATAATCATCATGTGTTGTGAAGTCAATAAACTATATATAAATAAAAATAAAAATAATGAACTATAATTTCTTTATATAACACGTGTCATGAATAGGTACGTACCGTCATAGTAGAGCTCTGGCCGGCTGCTAGAATACCTATGCCCCAGATAATCTTCATACCGAGACCGTACCTCTCTTCTAACCATATCGCCTATCGTTATAGATAGATAGATAGAGAAGTGATTACAAACGAAGAACACTAAGAAAGTAACGATAAGTAACATAACGAGACGCGAAATAAGAACGAAAGTAGAATTCCGTACATATTTAAATAGCTAACATGGAACGCGCTTAGAGCGAATATTAAATATTAAGTTAGTGTATAACATAATTATATTCGTATAAGATAATCGTAATAATAGATTAATAATATGATTAATAATTATGAATGAATGTATGAATGAATGAATTTATTTACCGAATATTGGCTATAATAATCGGAGGGATACCCAGAGCTATGTTTAGCTTATACTAGCGGATGCCCTCGATAGATCGGTACTCGCGATAGTAACACAGTGCTAGTGTGAAGGACACGTGTGAACTAACCGCTGTCCTTATGCTGGCGTTAGTGTATTCCCCGCCCCCGGAGAAAGCTGATGCGAACACACTCACCACGAACAGGTTGATCACGAAGGAGATCAACAGAGCTACGGCTATAGGCGGTGTGTTATGATAATAGTGTACATTAATAGTGTAATAGTTTGTTGATTCGATAATAAAAACGATGAAAAAAAAGACTAGGAAAAATGGATACCGGTTGTCTCGTGCTTAGTGATTTCGTACGGAGTGATCTTGTGCGTAATGATATTACATATTAATGTACACAATTATTTATAAATAGTAATATATATAGAGTGAGAGAGGGATATAAAGAGAGATAGAGAGAGAGAGAGAGAGAGATAAAAAGAGAGGGAGAGAGAGAGAGTGTGAGAGAGGGATAGAAAGAGAGAGAGAGAGAGAGAGAGTCAAAGAGTGAGAGAGGGATAGAGAGAGAGAGAGAGGGAGAGAGAGAGAGAGAGGGAGGGAGGGAGGGAGGGAGAGAGAGAGAGAGAGAGAGATAGAGAGATATGTTTACTGTGCATTTCTATACAAACAGCTCTCGATTGCGTAGTAGAAGTTAGCTTCCTTTATTCTACCTTTCTTACTTCTGTCAATGTCCCTAGACTGCATAATATGACAGCGTTTAAAACAAATTAGTTTACGGTGGGTAAATAATAGTGAATATGCTTATATTGATGATATACACAAACAAGTTATTACAATTATATAATAATATGAAGTATATCATTACTAATTAGTAAAAATAATATTATTATTATTAAAATATAACAATAGTAATATTAATATTATAAAATATTAAAATATCAAAGCAGAATTATTAAGATAGCTATGAGTGATGCGATGTGTAATATTTAAATCAATATTGATATTAGGAAAATATAATTGTTGATAATTATCCACTACTTCACTATTGTATTCTAATTAAACTTAGGTAAACATACATTAACAATAATACAATGAACAAACACACATATTTAATTCTAAATAATATATATACTATACGTTTATAATAAAACTAAATTCATATAATGTGGTAAATACTGACTAATGATAATGTAATGTTGCAAATTGCTTATATAATGAACTATGAAATGGACTATAGTCCTTACCTACTCAAATAGTAACAACAATGCTATTTAATAGGGGATGATATCATATATACAAAGCACAGTGATAGATCGAATTGAATTTAATAATAATATAATGTTTGACAAATAATACTAGGTGTACACACCAACATGTGATACTAATACACATTACCAAGATGTTACTTTCACATAGTTATATATTATTGGCTTATATAAGCTTACTTTCGATAAACATCTATCATTTGTTATTTCTGCCCAGGAATAAAAAGCTTAATATTAACAGTCTATACTTTTGCTGTAATAATCACAGTAATAATAAGCAATGTACAAAGTATAATGACTAAGTGGCATGGGGTGCGTGTGAGCATGCATTAACCACCATTGTTTATAGATATGCGTAATCTATTAATATGCTTAAATACAGTAATTCACGTAACTAACGATTAATTCGTTTACGTAATAAATTCGTTAAATACTTAATGTAAATTACTGAAATAAAAGTGTTTTAGTGTAATTTTTCGCGTAATTTCATAAACTTCGAATACTACTTATTATTCTTAATGCTTATCATTATGAAACCTCTGCAACACATATTCAAACAGTCTCTATTAAAATTATACTCTACAAGGAGACCTTAAATAAACTAGAATTGTATTCAATGATAGTGGCCATCTAGGAATTAATGCTAATAGTTATAACTTATAATCGTAGGTTGAGTCTATCAGAATAATAAAGTACTCATTACAAAATTGCCATTTAATCTTATTGAACCAAATAATGCGCAAATCTTCTGTAGGTTTTATCATCAATTATGTATAACTATATAATGATTAGTGAACACAAATATCTATATGAATAATTATATATATATATATATATATATATATATATATATATATTTATATACTTAAATAACAAATAATGAATAGGAGTATAATTAATGGATTAAACAATAATGTTACAAACTATATTAGTTAACGATATCGCGATTGAATTAAATACAATTGACAAGCATAGAAAACGTAGCCAATCAAAACTTACGGTAAGGTAATAATAATATCATAAAGTGAATCGCTACATTAACATAGCACCCACACGGGTCACACACTTTGCGATAGGCTAAGCGACTAACCAGAACGAGGGCGCTGTGAAGGTAGAGATTGTGGGGCATGATCACCGCTCCCACTATTCCGACCATCTGTAGGGTGCCGCTCCGTCCGCAGTTCGAACACCACGGTATCACGAGGCCTTTGAGGATCTCCACCTGATCGGGCTTCACCATGATGTACTGTGTGCGGTGGGGTAATGTATAATGGCAGCCGTCGTAATGCATACATTGTTAAGCTGTAACTTTTTTATGCTACACACAAAAAAAATAGCCCACTATCGTCGAATATATAAATAGGTCATTGGACATTGCATGCCTTATACACGCGTTTATATATAAATACCTATTGAATCGTTGACTTGCCCGGTATCGGGTAAATATTTAAAAACAACAATAATCGGGCTGTTTTTTTGTTATGAAAGCACCTTTACATGCTATTTTATTATTTTATGGTATATTATTATTATTATTCTATATTACTGGTTTATAAGTGACAACACATGTAATTGGACACTATTTACATTAACTTAGATAATCTGATAAGTAATAGGTTTACCTATAAATACTGCTATTATAAATCATTAAATATCATTACAATAATTATCATAACCTATAAAACTTGTAAATAGAACAAACTCATAATTTGTATTTAAACTATATTGTTATTACTATTATGGTTTTGTGAGCTTGATATGAATATACTTATCAATATTAATAAATATACATTAGATATTTATTTATTAATATGGTGACTTATTTAGAAATATGAACTAATTAAGCCAAGTATATCATTTTTCAGGTTAAGAACATTATATAATTTACATACAGCATGAAAAAGATACACAAAACTAAGACATTTTGAAAAATATACCATTGTAAACTTTACAATTTAAATTAACAAAATAGAAAATTAATAAAATATATCTGTTGTTAAATTTTAATCAATATTAATGTTCAATTGTATATCTATGTATATTTATATATTTAAATTGGATTTTAAAATAATATTAAATTATAATAATAATAATATATTATATTCTTATAGCATGTGTTGTTAAGCATGGCATTGTGATAATAATTATTAATGCTGTGGTCAATGTATAATGCGACCTATTTATATCAACACTGCCCTATTTTAATGACTATAATATATATATATATATATATATATTCTATTTGCATGTATCACTTTGAGGTTCAATTATTCTATTGTATTGATGATGAGTTGCAGAATAAACAACAATAGGCAAGTACTACTCTGTATATTCTCAATATTTCACATATATATATATATATATATATATATATATATATATACAAACATATATGTATGATATATACAAATCAGATCTACATTTATGTATGTAAAATATATTATAGCATATGTTGTATATATATATATATTCTTATACAAATAAATATAATAAATACTCTATGCAATTACCATTCATTAATATTATTAAAATTAAAGTTTTTAATACTTATAAGTTATCCTTCAATATTTCAGACCAAAGATGTATATGTGTTATTAGATTAGGTTATGCAATATTAATAATTAATAATTAGTAAACTTCTTACAAAAGCATAATATATTACAATTATTGACATTTTATGATATATTACTAAATTTAGAATATAATAAATAAAAATTTAAATATGGAGACTATCTATTAATCTTCCTAATGAATCATCAAATTGTTATTGTAGGTTTAGCTGTTATCGTTGAATCACTATATATCTATGCAGTGTACAAACCATGTACATGAAAGCAGCTGCCATAGTGGTTATCAGCGTTCCAAACAGAATCTCTAACTTGCGGAGTCCGGCACTTTCTAAGAACAGAAACGTGAACGTATCCACTATTGTGATGAGACAGCCGGCCCAGATAGGTACACTGCGGGGGGGTGGGGGTTATTAGGGGTGAGGGTGAGGGTTATTAGGGGTAAGGGTACACTGTGGGGTGAGGGTTATTAGGGGTGAGGGTACACTGCGGGGTGGGGTGAGGGTTATTAGGGGTACAGTTACACTGTGGGGTGATGGGTGAGGGTTATTAGTGGTACGGGTACACTGTGAGGTGATGGGGTGATGGTTATTAGGGGTATAGATACACTGCATGGTGATGGGGTGAGGGTTATTAGGGGTACATGTACACTATGGGGTGGTGGGGCGAGGTTAATGAGGTATTTAGAAAGTTTATCAGATGTGCACTTGAAGATAGGTATTGTGATGGACATGATTGAAGTTAACACAGTATAGGTGGTGATACTAACTGTCCTTGCGAGAGAATATTGATAGCGATGGCTGATCCAATAACTTCCTGTATATCACTTCCAATGATAGCAATCTCCACCATTATCCTGAAATTCAGTATTGTTATTTGGAAACTATATAAATACATTTATATATATTTCAAATTTACTTATACATTTAATACAACTAATATTAGTACACGTATAAGGAATATAAATCGTAATACATTATACATAAGGATATAAAATGAATATATTATTAATTCAAAAAAATACATTAATAAAGTTAACTTCCATAAATTAAAAAAAAAACATTATTATAACAATCTATATAAACTAACCATAGAATTATTCTAGGAGTTTTAGGATATTCGCGTTTGCAGATCTCGGCCAAATTCATACCTTTGAAAACATATATAAATTAACGATATAATACGACGATACAAAGATTATAGGCCGCTAACCCGTCGCTGTTCCGAGTCTGACAGACATCAGCTGAAGTATTAGACCAATCACAGTCGACCAAAACAACACCCATAGTAACTACTCTCGGTATCGTTGGCGGTACATTATATTATACATCAATGATAATGAGGTGATGATGGTTAACCTTGTACTGCGCGACTGATCCCGTTTGAAGGTCGGATTCGATATTTCCGGGGTCCAGGTATGCGATACTCATGAGAAACCCGGGTCCTGTGAAGGCCCATAGCTTCTTCCAGCTAAACTTGAACTATAGAATCATTAGGTAATGGAATGAACGAATCTATTGATGAATCATTAATAAATAATCAATAATCAATCATTAATGAATCAATTCCAGAATATTAAAGATACCAAACAGAAGGATATTCAAAGCAATAAATAAGCCTACATGTGATACACAATAAATGGATATTCAATTATATATAATAAATATTGATTAAATAATATTATAATAGGAAAATAATAATTATTATATGAGTGAATTAAATAATCAAATTTAGATTGAATATATGTGTTGATATTGAGGTATGTCTTATAGAATTTATAAGTGAATAGTTTAGGATCACATATAGCATAACATTATGCTTATTATCATTGGGTCAATATAATTCAAATTGTTCTTATTAAATATATAGTGAAGAGTAATATTAATAAATATAATAATAGTTTTCATAATGACTCATTTGGAATATATTAGTACTATATATAATACTTGTAAAATGCACAATATTGATGTATTAAAATATGATTATATTTTAAATGAAAGCAAATTTTATTATTTAATTTTAACCTAGAAATAATAATTATGTAATAAGTTTCCAAATATTCATAAGTTTCTAAAAAATATGATTATCATGTTATATACAGGGAACATTAACATATATATATATATATATATATATATATATATATATATTTATATATCAAACATCGAAGATTATGTTATAATAGTATTTTTGTACAAAGTTTGAAAACAATATGTTAAAATCTCCATTATATATATGAATTTAAATATTAAATTAAATATAAAATATAATATTCTCTTAGTATATAGTTAGATAGTTAAAAATAAAAGATAATTTGTTAATTAAACTATTTATATTAGTGAAATATATAAATACTTATAATTCACTGATTAAAACTAGATACTGTACACAATAATGTCATCGTAAACATATAAATATGAAATGTTTATTAATATATAAAGTACACATGTTTATTTACATACAATTAACTGTACACATAATATCGCTAGCACCTGGATAATTATAGGGTAAACATTGTAATACATTAATATATGTAAATTATATATAATAATAATAATAAAAAATATCATAATGAACACAGTAATGCATATCCTGTATATTATATATCCCTTATGTTTGTTTTACAATAAAAAGTGTACTTGATATAATTATATGTTATTCATATAAAAGATATATATATAAATATATAAGAAACCCATCTAAATATATCCATTACATTATTTACAAATATACATAAATATCATATTTTATTAATAATTAGATTGTATATAATACGCTCTAAAATTCATAACTGACAAGTTTCTATTTTATATTTTACATTATTTATTTAAAATACTAATTCCATTTATGTGTGTATTTACTTAAATAAATAGTTGAGCTATTAAAACTTACAAATCTAATAATAATAATAATGGCCATATATTCATAATAATTATTAGGTAATTTGAAATATAATTAATGCGGATACTAATTAATATTTAATAAATGATATGTAATATCTATAAATAAAATAATATTGGATTTGATATCATTATAAATACCTAGGTGGAATAATTATATAAGGGTTGGCTGAAGTATTCAGTGTGCTTTGTGGAGTGATGTAAATGTAGCCATTATTTATAATATCGAGACTTGAGTAATGAAATATTGGAAAATTACTTTAAACAACTGACCTTGTGATGATCTTCACCATCTTCAGGAATGTGCACAAGGTCGGGAGATGTTTCAAAAGGGTGACCTATGACCTCGCAGTGGTCAGTTGTTGACATCTTTAAACTTATTGATTCGTCACTCTATAATATATATGTATATATATATATAGAAACACACAAATATATATATATATATTTTTATATATCATGGTATTTTTTGACTAATTGACTAATTACCTCAGATTACCATTAAAATACGTGTGGGAGTAAGGATACATTTATTGATGACAAGTATAGCCAGTATTAATATTCCTGGTGCAAATATTATCCTCTAGGAATTACAAACTCACAAACAGAAAGCTGATGCTATTATTATATATTTAATTATCTTTTTCTAAATGATAATTTTTACCATAAATGTATTATTAAAATAAATGTAGATTAAAATCTAAAAATAATTACAATTACATAAAAAACTCTATATATATAAAACTAACTGTTTGGCTAAGTTAGCTAAGGTGTCAGACATACAAGCAGTAAAAAACGGGTTCAAGACTAGTCCGGACCATTAAAATAGGTCTTAAAATATTATTTAGAAGTTATTCTATATAATTGTGTATAAATAAATTATAGGCTCTCGTTAAAATCATAGATGCCTTAACATGAGAGCAGCTTCGAAGTTACATTAGAGCCATTTATGCTTATACGTGAACACTTCATCTAAGTTCCTGGAAAGGACTCCACCAAAATAAAATAACAATAAATATATATTTATTTTGTAGTGTCCAATAAAATTCTACATTTATAATGATCAAATTTAAATTTATTTAAAATTTATAACTATTACATGTTTTTGTGAAATTCTTCTATTATTAAACTAATAAATTTTAATATTTCTTTCTAGTAACAAATATTATTCATGTATTTATTTATATCTACTTACAAAATTGAATACTACTTTAACGTAATATATATATTCATGCGCATATATTACATATAATACATCTCTTAAGTGGAACTATATGTACTCTATATTTAACTCAATTTACAATGCATCACATTCAGCTAAATAATTATTAATTAACCTACATAACTTTATATATATATAAGTACTTTCTTATGTTGATGTATTAACTATAATAGAACTTACAATACATGATCATGAGTGAATACAGTACATCACTGATTCATTTATTATACTTACTGAGTGAAGCGGTAATGAATCATTACCGTCTCATTAAGTAGGTATAACTATATCATATTAAGATGCAACTATATATGTGATACTGGTTTGTATTAGTTATAACCGGTACATAACAATACACGACATAAGTTAGTTATGCTATAATATACAGAACAACATATATTATAATATAATACTGAAGTAGTAGAACTATTTAATGAAACACAACTATACAATAGTAGTAGTAGAACAATTCATAAGAGTACAGTAGATGTTTAAATGTTTCAAGTTAAATAAACAATTTATTATAATTTAAATGATATCTATATATATATATATATATACAAACTATCTATACAAATATAATATTATATTTAATGAATTATAATTAAAATTAAAATATTACTAATAATACTAATAAAACCACATATATATAATGTTAATTGAGATAGAAATTTAAGTTGATATGAAATTTGAGAAATTATTATCAATTTATACTTCAATTTATTAAACAGAATTTACATTTTTAAATTTATAAAAATGTTATATATAAATTATAAATACTATATATATATATATTTCATACGAACGCAATAATACATATTTCCTATTCGGAAACCCCAATAATATGACTAGACAGTTTAGTTTTCACTGTAAAAGTGAAACAGTCGTAACTCTATCTCAAGTAGAGGCTGCCAGAGACTGAAACATGTGTAGGCTAGCTAATAGAGTATATTAGTAGGCCTTGAACGAATAGACTATATTAATAAGCACTTGAGAATATCCCTCTATCTATAAATACCTTGACATGTTATAATTTAGATATTAACGTATAAATATTGATGTTAGATGATTATTAATAGATATTTAAAGAACTTAATTATACTCGAAGGATGTGAAAATATAAATTAATTATTTTTAAATTACATATTATTAATTAGTATAACTTATAAATATATACGTAAAATAGAATGTTATTCTATGATTAAATAAGGTACATTTTTATTTTTTAATAAATATCAGAACGAAAAATGTTAGCTGTAAGGGTAACAAATATTAATTTTTACATGGTGAAGATAGAGATGTTTTTTTACTAAAAGTATGATAACCTATGAAATAAATAATAGAATAACTACATTTTTGTATTTCTTATTAGTTACATTTAAATCTATATAAATATATTATGTTATAGAATTATATGATGATGAGAATGGGAACAACAGAACTTTAATTTTAAAATAATAAAATATCCAATAATTTCCAGGAATTTAATAAATAATTATACTTTTAGATCATACTTTATACATATAAAGAGTTATTTATTATAATTAATTTCTAAAAGATTCACATACACCTATCAAGTAGATCAAAATTTATGGTTTTTCAAAGAATAAAAATTGATAATTTAAAAATAAATAGCAGTAATATCAGTTTTTAAAAAAATTAAAATATTTTACTATCATTTTAATGTATATTTGTATACGGTTGTATTTATAAAGGATATTTATAATACTTATTGTTATTTCAATGCATCAAGCCTTAAATCATTTTAAAGATAATATATTAAATTTACTGATTAATATATTAACATATATAATAAAATTGTTAATAAAAATTATATTTATTTCAAAAATCATATTTTTCGCCAGCCATGAAACACGTATGAAACACAAATTTTAATAAAATACTTTTTATATTAAGGGGACGCGATACGGTATCGCCGATACCATTGATTTTTCCGAAAAAAAAACGAATTTCAATTTTTTTTTTAATGTAAAATTATAATACTTTACATATTATCTTTTATGTGGTGTTTAAATTATGTTCAATACATTATTCATTTTGTTTATATTATATTATTTGTACCTGTATATTCACATTGTTTATATTCATATATTATATTTGAAACTTGATTTACTCAGAATAATTATTTGTGACCAATCATGCTGACATAACTAGTATTAACTTTTGTACAATTGAATATTTTTTCTTCATTTTTTTTAAAATAACTAGATAAAACCTGTAAGATTAAAGATAATTGTCAAAATTAAAAAATATTTATTTAAAAAATATTAATTAGCAATTTAGTTGGAAAATTACAATTTTTTATCAGATATTTCAAATATTTTTTTTAGAAACGTATAACATAAAGATGTGTAAACATCTATAAATTTCAACATATAATATAAAAATATGGAATATTATTAATTGATTACAAAAAAAAAAAAAAAAAAGTGAATATTTTTTGAGTTAATAGATTTCTAAAAATAGCATTTTTTCATATCTTTTACATGTAAACCAAACGATGGTATCGCGTCCCCTTAAATATCAATATTTTTTATATTATATATTAAATTTGTATAATAATTTATTTTAAATATATATAACATCATTTATGATTTATTTAAGTGTTTAAATAAACTTTCAACAATCAATTAATCAATATAACATTTATATATAGGGGTAAGTCTCCGATTAACGACCCCTAAATGATTATTTGTAATAATTTATTCAATATTAAATATATTTATTTGAAATTTTGTAATTAGAGTAATATTATGGCAATGAATAATGTGGCTATTTTAAATTTTTGATATAATTATATTTACAAGAATAAACAGGGGGTCGGTAATCGGATAGGTGTGTTGTTCCTTCTACCTGTTCCTAATACCGACCCCCTTCCCCTATTACCGACCCCCTAAAATAATCGTGGTATACATAATTTTAGTATTATAATATCCAATCAACATAGTAGATATTCATAAATATAATTAATTATAACACCCACGCAATTTATTTTTTATTGAATTTATTTTTTAATAGTAATATTAAATTTAAACTTTATAGTAATTATATTAATATAGTGTATATTATTATTTAATATTTATTTATTAATCAGTATGTTTATAATCAACTGGACTCATGAATCCCAAATCTATATCAATGATACATAAACAACTTAGATATATATTTAAGTAAAATACGATATATTTTTAAGTAAAATACGATATATTTTTAAGTAAAATACGGATATATTTTTATGGGATATTATAAATCACATGTGATCGGTATTAGGGTAATATAGGGGTTCAGTAATAGGAAAATCATATGGGTTGCTATAATTAAGATATATTGGTTAATAAGTATTCAAATTAAATTATTTTTATAATAGTTATAAACATTTTATTGATCTACAATATTATGCGCAGTATTAAGTTTTCTTTTAATTAATAAAGTATTTACAATGATTTAAAAAAAGTTATTATTCAAATATTTAAAAAGTAAAAACAGAATATTACATTTTATCAAATAATAATTGTAGGATTAAATATTAAAAAAAAAATACTTATTCATATTTATTATTAAATTACTAACAGTTCATATGATTAAAGTATAAGAAAAGTATATATGATTTTTTGATATATCTTATAGTTACTGAGATATGAGAGGTGGTCGGTATTAGGAGGGGGTCGGTAATCGGAGACTTTCCCCTATATATATATATATATATATATATATATAGATTACTATAATTAATTATGTCTATTATATCATTATTATCTTGCAAAACTTTACAAACTTATTATCTGTAAACTAAAATATTTAATTCAAAAATGATAATAATCATTAATTCTAATATATTTAATTTTTAGAAAGCTGTTTAAAGCCTTTATAAATATCGTATTCTCATTATAATAAAGTTAAATAAAGTTAAATAAAGTTAAATCGTATTTTATTTCTTTTTAAATTATATGTTTACATTTTTTTTTTATTTGATTATGTATATTTTATTTTACTTAGGGATAGGTTATGATATGGTTATATAAATATGTTAAATCTATATCTGATATTTTTTAATTTAATAAATTAATTTTTATTTGAATATAATTTTCCTTATTTTACTTAGGGATATATTGTATTAAATATATAATTTTAGGTATAAATTGTTGATATAAATTAGGCTTAATATTATTTTATTTTTAAGTTTATTCTGATTTATATGTATAATTTATGACTATGTATACTTAATGATTACATTTAGTATATATTCAGTATAATTAATGACTATATATAGTATATATTCAGTATAATGAATGACTATATATCAAGGTTGATTGTTTTTTTGGTTATTTCGTAAAAACCAAAAAATCCAGTTTTTACTGGTTTTTATGGTTACTATCAGTTTTTATGGTTTTTTCATAACAAAAAACTAACTAAATTGTACTATATCATAATTGATTAGAAATATATTATATTAAACAATAAAAATGATAGTCAAATTAACTAATTTGATGCATAAATATATTAATAATAATAACTATTACACTAATTAGGAGCGCATGGATGATACTTTAGGGGAATTAATATTTATATATATATATTATAATTATATAATATATAATATGGTGGTAGATTTTGCATCCTCTTCAAATCTACTCTTCACTTATCTGAAGCATTCTATAATAATCACATATACTCGGGGTGTTCATGCGCTAAATCAGATTACACGTTCTACAATATTCAACGTCTCACTTATCCATCGAACTCCTTCATTATACATCTCGTCATTTCTCTCAGAATATATTCCTTCACATGCCAGTTATCGGTGCATCCGTATAATAATTGGTGATTTTAACATAGCCGTAATACTGTAGTATACTACAATTTTAATTTTAAATTTTAAACCAATTTTATTGGTATTATTACCAATATTGGTTACTTATATATATATATATATATACAAGGATATAATATAATATTGATATACTACCTATAGTTGGTAATGTTAATAAATATGTTCTTAATCTAATAATTATTACTATACATATACTATCATAGTAGTATCAATATATACCAACAATTTGATATATATATATATATATATATATATATATATATATATATATATATATATATATATATATATATATGGTAGTGCCCCCTAGAGTTGAACTATATGAATTATTATATTTAGTTGGCCTTAAATTAAAGTTAAGGAGTTAATTAAATTAAAGTTTTAAATACATTATTAGGATTATAATAATAATATAATATAATAATAATAATAATAATGATGAGTATTATATTATAATTAAATTATTAAATAATTATTAAATAATTAAATTATTATAATATATATTATATATTAAATTATTCAATAAATATAATAATTATTATTATTATTATAATAAACTATTATATGTATATATTATATATAATATAATAAGTATAATATGTTGTCAAAATAGATTAGTTAATTAATACCAAATCCTTTTAGAACCTTGATTGTAAAATGTTATGTATTACACAATAATGTATACTAAATAATTACGTCATAACTTTATTTCATCTCAAAATTATTTGAAGAGATGATTTTTATAAAAATTATAAATATTAATAACGTTATCTATAAATCTACAATACCTTATTAAACTAACAATATATCAAGTTGACTAGTTGCATTCCCTTAATGGTTTAATTAAACGTAAAATTATAAATGTACTTGAATTAATTTGTATAACATAACATTTATTGAGATAACATTTATTTATTATTTTCTAGTGACAAATAAATATATTTTAAAATATATGAATAAAAACCACCCGCTAGGTGGACATATAGTGAAATAGTACAGGTGAATTCAGGGTTAATATATATATATATATTTTATTAATATATATATATATATATATATAATATATATATATATTTTATTAATATATATATATATATATATATAATATATATTATATATATATATATATTTATAAATATGAATAGATGTATTCATAGATAATATTTCGTCGGTATCTATGGGTGTATAGTAAAACACATTATAAGTTATTGTAAGAATTATTAGTGAAGCTCGCTTTTAGGGAAGATGTTCATGTTTATAACTTATATATTATAAGTAACGAATGTGTAGAATATACCTACACTATATAATATATAGTATATATACCTATATCCTACCCTGTATGACCTACAGTGTAGGCCTACAGTTTAAGTAGGCAGTATACGCAAGGACATGTCCTTGGTATAAGTTTTATTTTAGAAATTATATATATATATATCTACATGAGGTATATACACAGAGCTAGAGATAAATCTTTCTCTCTAGCTCTATGGGTATATATTATCAACCTAAGAGTTTTTAGGATCCCTTAAAAAGTATAATTATCATATGTTTAGATCATTAAAGGGTTTTGATATTTAAAATTAGAGGATCTCAAGACACTACCTGGGAAACTCCTAATTCAGTAGATTTTTTTTTGTTATATTTTATATTATTATAATAATTATAGTAACTTATTAAACTCTTATTTTCTAACATTTACTATGTACATAGATTTTGATTAACCCATTGCCACCTTTAGATTTAACTATACATACATATATATATATATATATATCATAGACATATGAGCGAAGCTTATTGAAAGCATATATGTCATAAACTTATTGTTACTTTTTAAGAATTTAACATAATTCTATGTCTATGATATATGTCCTACAGATTTATTTTAAATTTAGATGTCACATTACTTGAATACATTATTTGATTGGTTCTGATTTTTGTTCACAAATTATTAATTAATTTAAAATATCCTTCTATTTAATATATTTTATAAATGATAATTATTTTTGAATTTTACGCCATGGACAGTTGTAAATGAATATATTTTAAATATAATATTATTTATAGGTTATTTTTATTTTATTTATTTTACTTTTTATTTATCTAGATATGTAAATAACTATGAATTTATCATTGAATTAATAATTTTTAATAATTAAACCAGTTTTAAAAAAATATATTTATCAAATATATATATATATATCTATATAGCTACATTTAGTAATTAAATATGTTTCTTTATAATACGACTTGTATTTAATTGTGTACATAATGATTATGATAATGTTAGGAGTAATTTATTACGGGAGACGATCAAAAAGGACGAGTTGGGGGTTAGAGGTTACATTTGAAATACGAGTTAATAGTATATATCCGGTATATATATATATAGTAGTGGTATTTGTGGGTTATTTGTTTTAATTGGTGTTGTCCTGCTTGTTTTTTTTAGATACATTACTGTAATGATTACATCAAAAATGTTCCTATATCAATTTATTTCATATTTAAAATGTAACCTTTGATACCCAACTCGTCCTTTTTGATCGTAACTCATTTATTACAATTTATATATTATTTCATATGCATATTTTAAATATATATAAATAACTTATTTATTAAACAAATATTTAATATATTTATTATAATAATATGCTATATCTTGAATAAAAGAAAATATTTATAAATAATGCTATATATATATAGAATATAAAATATGGCCCCCGTGTATGTTTAATGCCGAGGTCAAATTTAAAATATTTATCATATATTGTATATTATATAGTTACAATAATAGTATATAATTAAAAATTATAATAAATTATAATTTATATATATATATATTATTATTATTATTATAAAATATACCTACTGCATTATCATTATTTATATTAGTGTATAATATATACTAGTATGTCAATTTATAAAACGGGTATTTTAAATTTGACCTCATAAATCATAATAAAAACAAACGGGGGCCATATTCGATATATATAATATATAGTTTAAAAAAAGACCTTTGGTTCAATTATAGATGGCGCTAATAATATCTGAATATATAGTAAATAACTATAGTTCAATATATATTATATATATACTAGTGATATAAATGATGTCAAGCTTTTTATTGCAGATCTAAGACTTTTATTTTCGGAATAAAAACGAGCTCGAGCCTGAGCCGAGATGTGAATTTAATTAACTCAGATTGAGACTGCATCCATTCTTTTAATTTGAGCATCATTTACATCATTAATATATACAATATAATATAGTATTTATTTCTGCATGTTTATCATCATAATAAAATTGGTACCTACCTGGTTAAAATACTTGGCTCCGCTACACTTTGAACGCCCGCAATATTGTTTATCCTAATTAGAGATTTAATAATCGCATACCTAATAATATAAGCGGCGTAAATATACACACACATGTCTATAGTTCGTATCATAATCAACAGAATATGAGTCATAAATAACATGTAATTTTGTATAATTTAATATATAATATTAGTATTGTACTAAGTATCTATAGATATATGATTATGAATCACAATGATTCTTATAATATAAAATAAAATCATGTTAAACATATATAAAAGGATTTTTCTAAGGAAAGATATTACACTCTGTGAAATCGTGTCATTCTATTTTGAATAGAAAAATCAACAGCGCCACCTATATAGGGTCAATTTTCGGAACTCTGTGTTGTTTATAATGTAAAATCATATCAAACTACACTTTTAAAATGTAAAATAATATGATTTAAATTATTATTTATATGACGAAAATTATGTTTTCATTAACAATTTATAATAAAGCAATCAAATATGTTTATTTTAAATGCTTTATATATATATATATATATATATAGCGAGTAAATATTAATTTATTTTGCATGTAATTTGATATAGCATTGAAAACATTGTTTTATATAAACTGCTTCAAACCTAATTCTATTTCAGTTATTTCACTACTACTGTTAGTAACGAACGCCTGAGTATTAATAAAGTTCTGTAGATAGGGATGATTATATCTTTGCATCGAAATATATTTGTATATACTATATATAAATTTATATAATCTCTAATTCGAATATAGAATGTTTCTGGTGTTTAATGCATAGCTTATTTTTAAAATCACGAAGCTTTTGACTATAATCCATAAAATTGCTTGTTTATATTTTATATAAATTAAGCGTAAATAAGTAAATAAGTTTTTATTTATATCATAATTTGGTTATTGTGTATCGAATAGCCTCTCCTATTATTTAACTATAAAAATTATTTTGTTGGCTGTAATCTATGATATTTATTTATAATACTAACTTTATATAATTTTATATAATATTAATAATTAACTTATTAGGTGATGAATTTATATTATATTTTAAAGTCTATATTATGGAATACATATTATATTAGATTAGATATTAATATTTTATTGTATTATATAATTATTTATGTATCAATTATAGAAGTCAGTACTTCAAAAATAGTGATCGAAAAAGTATCGATACTTCAACAATTTTGTTCAAACAAGTTTGATACTTCAAAAAGTGAGTTCGAACAAGTATCAATACTTCATAAAGTGAGTTCATTTACAGCACTAATACAGAGTATAATGTTTACAAATAATATCTTTGGTTTATAATATAATGAGGATAATGTATACAATTGTGTATACAATATAAATAATTTAACTTCTAATTGTTATATAAATTTGTGTATATACAATGTCATTGTTTTATAAATTAAAATATTCTCATTACCTGGATTCAAACCATGGAATAACAAATATTCTAAACCTGATTCTCATAATATTACAAAATTGAAGTAATACATAGAAATTAGAAATAAATATACTTGTTCAAAATAATAATTTTAATGTGTCTTATAAAGTATGTTTTTCTTGTTTAAAATTAATATATTTTTAATATTTTAAATTTAATATATTTAAATAATTTTATCTCTAATTCAATAATATTATTTAATTCCTTACATTTTTAAATATATATTACTATATGTAACTATATATTACTATATAAACTATATTTTTTATTTGAATTTTGGATTCTAAATACATACAAATGTAAAGCAAAATTAATATTAATGATTTAAAAATAAACAATTATATAATTAGTAAAAGTTTTAGAGAGTTATTATCAAGATATATCAAGAAAATATATAGAATTTAATGGTTATATAATATAAAGAACTTTATACAAAATACATATTTAAATTCAAATAAAAAATACATAATGTAATTTTGTATCCTTTGTCATTGGAATTATTACAAGTAGAGCTCATGTAATTAATGAAGTAGAAACAAATACATTAGATTGTCGAATATAGTCTAATATTGTTATAAAAAGTTTTAAAAACTCCAAAAGTCATGTAGAGATCTCTTAATTATTATTTTATTAATATTATTACGAACATTCCACCTTATCTTAGTTTAAATATATTAGTTCAGATAATACGAGAGATATATGATTATCACTTTCGCAATGTTTTAGAAATGTACATCAGATATAGCAGATTTAAATATAAACTTATATTAATTAAATGGAAAATAACAGTTAGTTTATGCACTAGATATACTTGTTAGTAAGTATGTAGATAAGTATGTAGTACATTCTGAAGAGGTAAACTTATGAAGTTCATTCATTCCAATGAATGGATCCAATGATATATATATCTACAATTCTCCTAATTAGTTTCAATGAAATTTATTAATGTTACCTCACTATTTATTTTAAAGCCCTTTAAGGTGAACAAGCATACCAATATAATAAACAAGAAAATAAAACGTAAAACAAACAAAATTACTTCCAATAAATATTATTATTATTTTCATATCTATCTAATAGATAGATAGTATCTACAAAGATTTTCCGAAGGAAAGATATAACACTTACGTGAAATCGTGTAATTCGAATTTGTATATAAAATACCCTGGTGCCACCTATAGCGGGTTACTTTTAGGAACTATGCGTTGTTTATAATGTAAATTCGTATTTAACTATACACTTTTAAAATGTTAAATAATATGCTTTAAATTAATATTTATATGATGAAAACTAAGTGGTCATTACTAATATATAACAAACAAATATGATATTTATGTTTTAAATGCTATAAGTATATATTTAGTAAGTAAAAGTTAATTTATATTGCATGTAATTTAATAGAGCAATGAAAACATTGTTGTATGCAAACAGAGCCGAACCTAAATCTATTTCAGTGATTTCGATACTGCTGCTAGCAGCGGCTGGGGATATTACTAAATTACGTTGCATGCATAGGGAGTGTTATATCTTTGCTTCGCAAAATCTTTGGTATCTATCTATAATATAGATTCTATATACATATATATATATATGCACTAAATAAATTAGGAAATAATGCACTATATTTAGGATTCATAAGTAGATTATAATTAACAAAATGTAGTATGTAGTAAGTGAAATATAAAATTATACTAATTATTAATAAATAAATTTTAAATATATTTATAAGTTTATTTCTACACATCATGTCATAGTTAAATTTTGTTTATATTCCATTGAAATTTTATTCATAGTTATAAATTATGGCTATTTAAACCTTTATTTAATGGAACCTTTGCATTGAAAGTTTACATGTAAATAGCAATGACTGAATCGATCTACTTTTGACATATACAAATTCGGTAACATTTTTATGAATTCACTTTTGATATCTCCAAATAATATTTATGCGGAACACTTACTTTCCTATATATATCAAATTTGTATACATATCTTAATTTAAGATTATATTAGGGTATTATTTTTTGAATTTACATGTTAGATAACAGATAGGAATCCAAAAATAGATTTTAGTTCTTATACCCGTAGAATTTGCTCTAGTGTCATTTTTATTTCAATAAATCGGTCGAGTGAAACATCTTTCCTTCGGAAAATCTTTGGCATTATACAATCAAGGATAATATATATATCTTTATTGGAGTATACAATAAACCTAATATTACCTAATAGTAACTAAATTGTTTATTCTTTTTAAATTCTATTGTTAATAATCTTATATAAATATAATATATAAAAAATACCTATTATTTGTCATTTTTATTAACTAAATAAAAAATACACTGTTAAAAAGAAGTGTACTGCGAGTGCCTTTTTTAGGGTGTAAGTAGTATCCCTATAGCCGTATCCTAATTAGGGTACAATTTGAATAAATACGATCATTACCCTAAAAATGAACAAACTGTACCCTAAAGAATTTGAGGTGGTTGTATCCTAATTATATGATACCGTGTACCCTAATGCAATTGTATTATATGTACCATAATTTAATTGCATGATATGTAAATATAATAATCACGTACCCTAATATTTAACATAGCTGTACCCTAATAAATATACAGAGTGTACCCAGTGTATTTAACAATCATTTACCCTAATATTTAATATATGTACCCTACAAATATATATATATTGTACCCTAGTGAGTTTAAAATTTGTGTACCCTATTTAGGGTACATGGTAAATTGTTGTGATATTTTAACGATCTGTATCCTATAGATTGAATTAGTTGTACCCTATTTTTAATAGTGTAGGCAAATAACAAATAACCTTATACTCTAAACCGTGATAAATATCTAATAAGGTTGATTTTACTAAGTATTCTACTAGTATCATCTTGTCATCGTAATTTTAGTATCATTAATGTTGTTATGGATGTAATCAATATTCTTAATATAATATTATAATATATTTATGTCATTAGTTGACATTTTTGTTATCTACTCTACATCATTCTCAATAATAATAATATTTATTTATTTAAATCTCATATATATTATTGAATACAATACCTATGGTATTTATTTATTAGTATATTATTTCCGAGGATGTACCTTTATATAATGTTAAAAATTTTAATAATATTATCAATTTTATTATTTTTAATTATCATTATAAATTACTCTAAATTTCTCTTGTCATGAGTTTTCTAATTTTATTTTATCAGATATAAATATATTCTTTGTTATGTTTCATTTTACCTTATACCTTTTATATATCTAATTAATCTATATGATAGTTAAACAATAGATATACATATTTCTATATTGAAACTATTATATATATATATCTAAAATGTAATCTGTAAATAGAGGTATTTTTATTGATTGTTTTGATTGATTGTTTTGATTGAATGAATATTTA
Organism: Osedax fenrisi; assembly: GCA_964019155.1. Classification (NCBI taxonomy): domain Eukaryota; kingdom Metazoa; phylum Annelida; class Polychaeta; order Sabellida; family Siboglinidae; genus Osedax; species Osedax fenrisi. The sequence goes on along the minus strand of OZ025241.1, from coordinate 31,806,547 downwards.
AGTAGGTATATGGTGACCATAGCAATAGTAGTAGTTAGATGTATTATTAGATGTATTAAGTGCTAGAATGATTAGTATATCATTCAATACAGATTTGTTTAGATTATACATAGATGATGATAATGTTTATGTGCACTTAGCATAGGTGGCACCCCTCTTAGGTGCATCATTATATTGATAAGAGGGTGTTAACTCCTTGAGTAATAAGGGAGATGTACTTGTATATGGGTAATGACTCAATACTAATTAAGTAGTAGTAGTAGTAGTAGTAGTAGTAGTAGTAGTAGTAGTAGTAGTAGTAGTAGTAGTAGTAGTAGTAGTAGTAGTAGTAGTAGTAGTAGTAGTAGTAGTAGTAGTAGTAGTAGTAGTAGTAGTAGTAGTAGTAGTAGTAGTAGTAGTAGTAGTAGTAGTAGTAGTAGTAGTAGTAGTAGTAGTAGTAGTAGTAGTAGTAGTAGTAGTAGTAGTAGTAGTAGTAGTAGTAGTAGTAGTAGTAGTAGTAGTAGTAGTAGTAGTAGTAGTAGTAGTAGTAGTAGTAGTAGTAGTAGTAGTAGTAGTAGTAGTAGTAGTAGTAGTAGTAGTAGTAGTAGTAGTAGTAGTAGTAGTAGTAGTAGTAGTAGTAGTAGTAGTAGTAGTAGTAGTAGTAGTAGTAGTAGTAGTAGTAGTAGTAGTAGTAGTAGTAGTAGTAGTAGTAGTAGTAGTAGTAGTAGTAGTAGTAGTAGTAGTAGTAGTAGTAGTAGTAGTAGTAGTAGTAGTAGTAGTAGTAGTAGTAGTAGTAGTAGTAGTTTATATATTAACAAGTAGTGTATAATCAACTAGATTGTCATTCTCAATATAAAACTATTAGAGTTACACTATAGTCTAATATAGAAAGAATAAGGACAATTGCACTGATAACAGGATTTAATAAGCCTAGATTATGGCTTATAAATAAACCTAGATTATGGTTTATCAATAAACCTAGATTGTAGCTTATGGAGTATATATATATATTGCTAAGGTAAATGTATATATTGATGCAATAGTGAGATATCTATATAGATCATTTGATATCAGTGGTCATTTTATTTTCAAAAAGTTTTAACTAATTTTATTTTCATAATTAATGTATATAGGTATATATGTATATTATAATTTATATATATATATTATTTATTCTTGAAATTTAATACAAATAAGAATATTTGTAATAACTATATGTTATGATCTATAGTGTGTATACAGGTAGGGCACATACTACATGTTACCAAATTTAGTAATCTAGGGTGTAACATATTAATAATGAATTATACACATTACAATGACAACTTTAATATAGTGACTTATTTAAATAATATACATATATATATTAATATATAACATGATTTTTAAAAATTCACATAATTATTTTCTGAAAAATGCCAATATTTAGAAACATTTAATAATACTTGATATATATATATAAGTAATATAATGTAAAATGTTGTGTTATGTATTATCCTATATACACATATTTATACTGAATATATTGTAACATAACCTATCAATGACGATATAGTATTATAATACTGGATATAAGGACTATAGTCCTATCCAAATAGGACTATATATAGTCCTATTTATAAAAAAGGTATCAGTAACATATCCAGTAAATAATCACTTTAGTTCACATACATATATATATAAATACAAACACATGTATACATACTCATACACTCATATATATGTACTTACACATATAATGTTCATTGTACACGAGGTATACTACACACATGCACACATTATCACACACTGGTACACATACTCTCTCTCTCTCTCTCTCTCTCTCTCTCTGCCAGCACTGGATGACCCAGCACTGCTATATCAGTGTTGTTATTGACCAATACTATCAACGCGTTGACCTATATATATACACGTGAGTTTAGTACGTTCACTGTGCTACCACCGGGGGGGGGGGGCATACACACTGCGTACAGTACCGCACACACACACAGTGCACCGTGTAAAGTACCGCATACACGATGCTGAAGCGTGCTACTAGTACCTAATTGCACCGATACAAGCGCGGCGCAATGCACCTAAACGAAGTGATGGTCATCCTCTGTAAACTATTTGATTGACAGGTGTGATCGTCACGTGACTCTGATGCAGTATATAAACCCTTCACGCGGGTTTCTAGGTTAGTAACACACACACACACACACACGCACAGAATATCTATCGGTAAGTAATTGTATACACACATTAACACCTATACACACATAGTATATATATATATATATATATATATATCAGTAAGTAATAATTATGATCTATACACATAGTATTAATACTTGATATCAATTGATAATTATCAAAGTTCTTTGGTATTATATATAATATACATAGTATACTATGTATTATCAAAGGCATGTCCTTTGTATTATACTATGTATTAGCAAGGAAATGCCCTTGGTATTATACTAAGTATGTATAAATGAGTATTCATATATATATATTATATATTTATTATATAATTAATTATATAAATATATATTATATATTAATTAAATTATACATACATTAAAATCATATATACATTACAATATATACATATATATATATATATATATATATATATATATATATATATATATATATATATATACAGGGGTAATTTTGTTGATAAGCAACACTGTTTCTATGATTACCCTGGCATTGCCTATATCTGATAATAATAATATATATATATATATATATATATATATAGGTAGTAGTATAAATTAATATTAACATACAATATATATTACATTGACATTGATATCAGCGACCTTGGCTGCCCACTCACAAAGACTAAAACTCACTACACTAAAACTCACTACAATGGAACCCAGCATCTGCAACAGAAGACTGAGTAGCTTGTCATTGAATACGAAGTACAGGGGTAGGAGAAATCACAGAAGATGCTCCACAAAACATGAATATATCGTTAGGCTGCGTAGAAGAACCATAACTAATATGATTATTATAATTATTAGTTATATAATTAAGTATATAGAATTAAGTATGCATCCATGACTAATGGCAAGGATATGTACTCTTCAATGGTTACTCCTAACTATATATTTTCAGTTGTATATTTAGTTATATTTAATGATTTAAATCTTTGAAACAAAGAGACACGAGATATTTATTTATTTTGCATTCATATTTTTAAAGTGTATTTATATATAAATATTTTATTAAAAATTTTTAATTTATCGATACATTAACTTTGAATTGAAGGATGTTTTTAAATTTTCTTTATAATGAAATTCCAAATAATATAACGCGTATTACATTATATTGCGATTTTATTATGATTATATTGAAATAATCTATTTAAAATTAGTTTTTGCATTGATTTTGTTATTTAAGTTCAAATGTTACTCCTGGATCATACAAAATCACTCACGCTTAATATCAAATGTTTACAAAATATTCTATAGAATATGTCCTTGCTTATAATATATATATATATATATATATATATAGATCTTAGTTCATGATCACTTTTCAGATTAATTATAAATAATTTTCTTATTTAGAAAAACTAGTGTATTGTATACAATAAGAATTATTACTCCTATATGTTGTAAGTATTTATTTATGTATAGCTATGTATTTATTCGTCTAGATATGTAACGCATGTGTGTTAATATCCCTGAGAGTTAACATCTTACAATATCTACTAACCTAACTTTCAATACTAATTATCAACTTATTACTGTAAGTAGCATATTATTATATACAATAATAATTAATTTTAACTTTTATGTTATAATATAATTACTATATAGTATATAGTATATAATATATACTATAAACTATAAAGTTAATAATAATGTAATCAGTATAATTGATAGATTTATTATTATGTTTATTTAATTTTATTAAATGAATCATAACAATATCATATATGCATATACATGTATACAAATGTATATATATATATAATACAAATTTAATACACATATTTGTCTATTTCGCACACCTAATCAGAATGATATCTTAGCTAAGGATATAAGGCTAAGATTCGCGTTAATGCCGACCACGTATACACCACCACGCGTAGAACACATTCGGCATATGTTTCGACATAGACGGAGTGTTGGTGCGAGGCAGCGAAGCCATTCCGTCGGCTAAGAGGGCGTTCACGAGACTCAAGGACCTAAGCGTACCGTACGTGTTCCTCACTAACTCGTGCGGCTCCGATCTAGAGAAAGCCGACAAGATATCGCGCATAATAGACGTCCAGGTAGGCAAGAGACAACGTTCAGTCGCTGAAAGTGCGATATTCAAATGATGCGATACATGCTTATAACTTACGCGATCTTAATACTATGCAATCGTGTATACGTAATATGTACGAATAATTATAATATAATCATTATATAGTATAAAAGTATATATATATATCTATACTCGAAATAATATAAATATATTACTAGATATGTAGTGTAACCACCCCCCCCCCAAACCCCAATTGAATATGTCGAACTATTCGATTGCCCGTATTAATGTGTATGCTCACGCGTAACAGGTAAAACCTGAACAAGTAATACAAGCACAAAGTCCCCTGAAGTTGTTCACGGAACTTCACGATAAGTTCTGTTTAATCGTCGGACAGGGAGACATAGAGACCATAGCTAAAGAGTATCCTTCCTCGCGTTGAACTAGTTATAATCATATAATCATTAGTTTATCTTAACTCTAATTTCATTATTATTTTAAATATATATATATATATATATATATATATTAATATATATGTATAGATTATATATATATATATATACTTATACTTGTGCTTAGATGTGAATACCACCTCTCTCTCTATAACCACCACCACATCCCACTACTACCGAGTTAGCCTTAACCCATAGCCGCCCAGTATTGGATTCAACGACGTCTGCACACTGGACGACATATCCGAGGCCTACCCGCTACTGGACATGGTGGATCACAGTAACCGTCAGCACATCGCGGCCAATGGCTACACGGAGAGGGGCATGCGAACCATACAATGTTAGCATCCGTGACTTATAGCCGCTGAATATATGATGTAGTATACTAATAAAGTACGATAAAACATACGTTAAAAATAAAATAGTATTATATATTAATTGATATTTTTTTAATTAGCTGTCTAACGTATCGCTAGCAAATATTTATACTTTCGATTATATATTGACTATATATATATATATATCGCTTAATTAAATGATCAATCGACTCATTAATATGACTCCATTAACGTAACATATCGTTTATGCGATAATTAATTTTCAACTTTTATGTTAATATGATTACCGTATAAATAATACTTATATAACCGGTATAATTAATACGTCTATAAATGATGTTAATTTAATTTCTGTAAATATAATCGATTCCATTACGGATATCGGACACGCTTAATGTGTACCTCTAGTACTCCACGCTATCACACGCACTCTCTCCTACCTAGCTATCATACTAACACACGCACTCTCATACCTAGCTATAATACTGATGGGAGAACCGACGAGATGGGAGTCCGCCCTTCAGCTCATAGTCGACGTGCTCAGAACCAACGGACGACCTTCAGAAGACTACGACACCGACACCGACTCTAGACCCGGTAGTAGTTGTAGCGATGGCTCGGGAGGGGGCGTTACCGACCTTGACCAGCATATACGCGTGTTTGCCTGCAACGCCGACCTCCAGTTCCAGGATAGGTCTAGCATACCGAGGTTATTAACTAACAGTGTAAACGTGTATTGTTGTTATATTGAAAATGTCAGTGAAACGATACGACTTTATTCACATTAGTGGTGTAAAGCGTACGCTTTTTAATGATACGGTCTCATACTTTTAATGTTTTACCCGATTTACTGAGACTTTTGAATTCGTACATACCAGAACCCGATCCGCTACTGCTACTTTTGTAACTTTACTTAATTATGTTCATTTACATCCCTATAACTAATATAACATATATATTTTACTTAAATTTATTTTTATATATATACATTTAATTATATATTTAATTCAATGTATTAACGGTTACGATATCACGAATATTCAACATTTCATATTGTAGTCTTTATTTTAAAATATAATTATATTTGTATATGTTAATTATAGATATACAATAAATACAATTATATATACGATATTAATGATTCTCTTATTATCCGTATTATAATACCTCATAAAGAGGGGTACACTTTACCCGTATAGTGTACCCGTTACATTGTATCGGTATTCCTTCAAAGTTGTCATTCAAAAATAAAATAAAATAAAATAAATGTATTTATAAAATTATTTATAGAATTTATCTATCATTTCATGTAAATATTATACATCAATATTTTATATAACGCTATTTCTCAACACCTAGTATTCAAAATAATTCTAATATAATATAAAAATATGTGGATTGAAAATGTTAATATATTAATTTCTATATGAAAATTTATAAATTAATTTAATAACATTTACTATCTTGGGATATCCATATAATTGTATATGGTTATTAATTAATAAATAATGGTATTATTAACTATGTGAGAGTATATTTTTATATATTTATTATTAACAAATTTGATTTTACCAGACTACTAAAAACAGTTAAATATGTTAATATTGCTGATTTCAAGTTGAAATGTTCACTCTGCGGATAACATTAATATTTACAATATGAACATTTATTTTATATATTTATATCCTGATCATAGAATATTTCCTTAATTATTTGACAAATAAAAATAACTAAATTAATTTGCATACAAATTTTCATACAAATCTTAAAAAATATATAAATAAAAAACTTTAAAATATTAAAATTGAATTTAAGCTAAAAGTCAATAAATTAAGTCAAAATCATATAATAGGTTTAAAGTTAATGTGTACTTTTCCCTATCTAATACATGTAAAATTCCTGAAGGTACCCCTAATCAATATGTATATATGAAATTATATGTTGAAATTATATCACGTAAACTTGAATTCAAAATAAAATTATATCGTGAACAATTTGAGGTCGTTTATGTCGTATAATTAACATTGATCATCGAAATAAAAAATTGATCATAAAATAAATTTAGTACGTGCTTATTAATGAATAATATGTATTTCATTAATAATGAAAATCATGTTTCAATCTGTTAAAATGTCTGTTCAAAATGACAAGCGTATATTTATTTTTGATAATTTATAATTCTAAATTAATTATCTCTTCGAGACTAGATCATATATTTTCAGTTAGAAAATTTATATTTAATAATTTAATAAATATAGAAAAAGTTCAAATTAAAACATATTGCAATTATCGCTGAAAGATATACTCTGGTATTTTACTCGTTTGTTAATATCCACCGTAATTCCAAAGACAATATCACTAGTGAAAGACTATACATATTAATATAGACTATACCTATACATCAGCATTATCATTAGGTATCATGATGGAATAGTGATAGTTTAATCATTAATATATCGTTATGCATTGATAAGAACTTACTAACTCTTCGCAAGTATAACAATTATTATATACATAGATAGATAAATTGTATTTATTTATGAAACACTTCAGTAATATATACAATTATTATTCTCGGAAGTATTATCAGTAATGGTATTTAAATAATAATAATACAATAATAATAATAATAATAATAATAACTATTATAATGATAATAACATATGCGTATTTAAAAACATCTATAATCAATGAATAGATACGGACACGGAGCATTTCTGTGTTGTTTGGAGTCATTATATAAGGTTAGTTACAGTGTACCTCTTCTAACGATGAATACTCTTTACAAATATATCCAATAGTATCAGTTATCATATATATATATATATATATATATATATTGGTGACAACAGTATAATATATTTTATATTATTTTGAAGCCCTTTAGTAGGTTATAATCATATTAATATTATAATCCAGAAAATAATACAAAACAAAATTATTCTAATAAATATTATTATTATTACCGTATACGTAAAGTTTACCCGCGCACTCTTAGAAGATCACAGGCGGTCAGCTACAGTACACGCAGCTAATCGGCAAACCTAGTGAGTTAAGCTTTCGTTACGCCGAACACATACTGAGTGAGACCGGGCGTAAACTCATGGGCCCCCATTGCAGACTGCAAACCATGTACATGATAGGGTTAGTTCGTTGTCTACCTTTGTGTAATATACTGAATAATCAATACGTTTATATCTTATATATATATATATTTATTTTATTTTATTTTTTTATTTGGTGTACCTTTCATCCCTCCCAGGAACTTAGATGGAGTTTTCACTTGTAACCATATATGGTTCTATTGTCCCTTCGAGGCGCTCTCGTGGTTTTTCGAGAGTAGATAATTTATTTATACACAATTATATAAGATCGCTTCTAAATAATATTTTTAGACCTATTTTAATGGTCCGTATGAGTCTCGAACCCGTATCCTACTGAGCCTAAACAGGCTTATATATATATATATATATATATTAGTTGTAATATATCTAAATTAATATATTATCTATGAATTCATAAACTATATTAACGTATCATTTAAAGCCCGCCCTTACTACGATTAACAACGCTGTAACTCTCTCCACCACGCAGCGATACGCCTCAAGCAGACATTGTAGGAGCCAACCTTTATCAGCGCTACATAGACAGGGAGCGAGTGATCAAGAGTGAGGGACGCAGGGGCAGTCTTCCCAGGTGTAGAATGATCACTGACTATGCGAAACTATCTAAACAAACTGTGAAAGAGGTAGGCTATGTTAATGAGAAGGAGATCTTTGCTTTCTATTATGTATTTATATATATAATAATTTATATCTATATATATATATATATATATATATGCATAATTATAATGATTATATATTATCAATAGGCTCACATAATACATAGATCTCACAATAACTAGCGCACACATATAACCGTACTCTACGCCCATTCTAGGTGGTATCCATCCTGGTGTGCACCGGTGTTTACAAGCCCGACGACGCCGACATTATCAAGGACACTGAACATCACCATCGTGACTTCATGTACACACGGCAGAGGTCGCGAGAGTTGGAGACCCCTAGTGTGGTGCTACAACACGTTGATCACGCCGTCAAGTACATACTGGATAGGGAAGACAAGTAGTAGTGCATCTGTTGTATCAGTCATATGATATGAATCTACATTATATTGTATTATAAGTATTATATATGACATGTTTGTAATGAAGTGCATCTCTTATGTTTTATATTAATATCATTATTATTAATCTACGGCATATCGTATCATAAGTATTATATACATTTTGTTAAAGCTATTCGTATATTTTTATATTATTCACAAACACAATTTCAATATAGAATATGTAAATACACAAATTAAGTGAGAAATATTTATATCTAAAAATAAATTTATCAATATCAATTTATTATTTATTATCTACAAATAAAAATAAACAAAAATAATAATTATCTGCAAATAACAATAATTAAAAATAATATTATACATTTTCTTACTCTCATACACTTGTAAACACATTCACACAAATACTAATACATATACACATATACACATATGTATGTGTATAATATATATATACATGTTTTTGATCTTAGTTACTCTTTTAATGAGCTAATGAGTTAATCTTTTAATGAAGTAAACTATGAAATATTTGTATTAAAATATGTATTCTATTTAAGTTAATGATGATATAGAAATATAGCTATACACAAGAGAAACCTCATATATTTAAATGTATATGTTGTTTTTAATTATTAATATTATAAGATAATATCTAATGAAAATACATACTTGATATAAATATTATTACTTATATTATATAAGTTATATACACTATAATATAGACCATACATTGTAGGTCACACATACTATTTCAAATAATGTACCCCACATACATGCATAAGTTATATTTATTCTTATATAATAAAATAATCTTCTTATTTACATATATTTCATAAAAGAAAATTATTATTTCTATAAATTTAATCTAGTTATCATTACATTTAATTTGTTCGATATATATTTGTATAGAAATCAATACTTAAATATCACTTTTATTATAGTTATATTATAAACCCCATAATTATAAAGACTCACTCAATCTCTCCTGTTGCAATCTATTCAGTCTTCTCCAATCATCTCTAGAACCTATTGTTGCCAACAAGTTATGTCCTACCTCTAATCTATTCACAATATCACAATACTTATTAAATTGCCTACTTTCCCTTTAAATCTACTGAATCAGCCATTACTGATATCGGATGTTATATTACGTGACCTAAAGAATAATTGTCGGCACCATATTGATTATACTATATATTTCTTCCATGTTTGACACGTTTGATCACAGAATCCTTATTAATGGCCTCGAGTCAATAGACATTTGTGGCACTACCGTATATAGTTCTCGTCATACATTTCAAATAGTTCTTGATACGCCTCCATAAAATTGTATATACCACTACCCGAAATATCACTTATGGCGTTCCTCAACTCTCCGTATAGGTTCTCACCTATATTGTACAGAATACACGGATCTCTTCTCTTCAATGTGTATATTATCCCACTATTCTCAATTATATACATCTACCTTTCCGTCGATTACCACTACGACGCCGATGATATATCAATTATTTAATAACTGCTCCGCTCAACAATTATATTCTCCCGAAAATCTATTTCTATATATCACTTAAATTTAAAATTGACTCTCATATAACTCATTGAATTCTTGCAATACCGAACTCTATATATATATATATCTACCTTTACTTAATTTCCATTTAACATATTCGCCGCATAGTATATGTTTTAATTATACTATTCAATATTTATCTCATTTCTGAAACCTTGGTGTGCTATTTGATCACACCCACTTTCTCTATCGACATCCATATATCCCCAGCAAACAGTAATATCAGCATAATAGCAGCATAACAGCATATGTAATAGCAGAATAATATACTTTTAAAATTAATAGCAGCATAATATTAGCATAATATACTTTAAATAGCAGCATAACAGCAGCATAATAGTATGACAAAGTAATAGCAGCATAATAGACATTCAATAGCAGCACAATAGCACAATGTAAACATTTTAGGCTATTACATATGCTGTTATGCTGCTATTATGCTGATATTACTGTTTTCTGGGTCCCCATAGAAATTAGAGTGATCCCCACTTAATATCTATGTATATCCATCATTATTAAACACGTCAATTTCCATCTAAACTCTCTCTGTTTAACCAGAAATTGTATGTCATTCAAAGTTTCCTTGATAATCGTCTCGTCGTACATTATATATCACTTAATATATTAAGTATATGTAATATATCACTTAATATATTAAGTATAAGCTACCTACCTATCAAATCCATACTCTCTTTTCTCGACTACTTAATATTTAAACTGAAGATCCTTTACAATTCCATATTCAGGTATATTCTATCATACCTATATAACCAATACCTCCTATAACCTCGAGGTTATAGGTGGTCTTGATATAACACCCCTCCTATCTAAACTTCAGTAGATGCTTTCACAAAAATAATAATTTATAAATCTCTCATATTGGCCCATAACAAATACACAATGCCCACAATTACTCCTTGAATTATACATAACCAGACGACCTTGCTGAACTTTAACATACGGAGTTAAAATATTAACGAGTTAACTATAGTTAAGTCGCCGATAGTACTAGAAATATTATGAAATAAATAAACTTTAATAAGTAATCCGAGATTACATGGTCCGAAATTACCTCGTCCGAGATCACTGGTATTCCATTAATATGATATTTCGCAAAGATTTAAATAATAATATTCCAAATATATTTACCCGAAATTAATTTATATATTTTGAAATATAATAACATATATCTTTTTTATTTTGTGATTTTTTAATAATATTAATTATATTTTCAATATTATATTTTAATGAACAAATATGCCAGTTTCAAGAAGACATATACCTAGAGTTAATAATTCATTACCAAAGGTACCTTCACCTAATACAAAACAGGTATTTTATATAATATAAAATTATTGCAAAACAAATAAATTTTACTAAACATTTATTATATTTACTAAAACTAATTTATATAATTATTATAATGATAATTATTATTTAATATATAAATTATATTATTATAATTTAATGTAATTGTTATATTATGATATTATATTATTAACAATTTTAATATATAATGTCGACAATTAATAATTTTTTTTTTGTATTTTCGAAATAATTTTAAGCAACAAATGTGAACAATACGGCTATACATTAAATAAGGCACATTTATTATTCAGTAACCACCGCCGTATGTGACGTTACAAATTGCGTAACTAATCCAGTGTGTGTATGTTTAAGATTTGCATATGACTTATATCATATATTAAATATAATATTTAATTATTAATAAATATTATTATATAATAATTATATTAAATATAATTATTATATGATAATAATATCAAAGATGTTGCGAAGCAAATATATAACACTCCCTATGCATGTAACGTAATTTAGTAATATTCCCAACCGCTGCTAGCAGTAGTATCGAAATCACTGAAATAGATTTAGGTGCGGCTCTGTTTGCATACAACAATGTTTTCATTGCTCTATTAAATTACATGCAATATAAATTAACTTTTACTTACTAAATATACAATTATAGCATTTAAAACATAAATATCATATTTGTTAGTTATATATTAGTAATGAACACTTAGTTTTCATCATATAAATATTAATTTAAAGCATATTATTTAACATTTTAAAAGTGTATAGTTAAATACGAATTTACATTATAAACAACACATAGTTCCTAAAAGTAACCCGCTATAGGTGTCACCAGGGTATTTTGTATACAAATTCGAATTACACGATTTCGCGTAAGTGTTATACCTTTCCTTCGGAAAATCTTTGATAATATTATATGTCATATAATATTATTATCATATAATTATTATAATAATATAATTATTATATTATTATAATATTATAACAATATTATATGACTGTCATAATAATTATATTATGAGGGATTACGATTAAAAAGGACGAGTTTAGTTTGTATTGGCTCATTTGGGATGTAATGCAGTTAACAAAAACCAATTAGAACACAATTAAAACAATTAATCATATATCCCATAAATATCAATACAATATCAATATAATATCCCAGAGTTTGATTAATTTCGTAATTGTTATCGACGCCAGCCACACGCGGTGGTGGTTGCTGAATAAAAACGTCAAATGTGTCATATTTAATGATTCTCTAACAATACTACACATAGTTAATCTAAAGAAAGCGCTAATAATATCGAAATAATATCTGAATATATAGTAAACGATTATAGCCGTGGGGTAATATATGGACTATATGTTAATGTGGAATATGAATCTGTGAACGTATATAGTGTATACGACCATTAGTAGCGTATTTAATAAATATTATTTAAAATAATTTATATACAATATTACATTGAATACTACCATTGAAGATTCGTATTTAAATATAGTCCCAACAGCGTTACAGCGGAATAACATCATTCTATTTTAATAACATTACTTTTGTAAGATTATAACTAATTGAATTCCGAAGAGTTATTTATTCAAATATAAAAATTGCGTATTTATATTGTATAATATGTATCATGATAATAATAATGTATGAGTTTATATAAAAAGTATCATCAAATAAAATGAAAAATTTGTTATACTAAAATATATTTATAATTGTATATAGATTAGCACCATACGAACATTAGTTTAACTTTATGATTTCTTACCTTTAATCAAAAGTTTCAATCATTACAAACATTTGATATATATTATAATATTGGGATGAACGAGATGAAACGATGAACGGAATTTGTACATTATTTTAATCAGATATCTAGGGCACAATATTGTGGAATCATTTTGAAAACTAGTTTAATAATAGATTATTTAATACTTACCATTAAATGCACAAATATTTATGTATAAATTGTAGTGTGAATATTATATTAATGTTATTATAAATTATAATAATTATTTTTATTTATTATAAATAATCTATAATTATTATTATTATAATAGATATATAGACATTCTGATTATTATGATTATCTTTATTTATGTAAAAAAAAAATACAATATATAAATAATTTAATAATCATTTTTATAATAGGAGAATGATCGAGTTAGGAACGGTATATGAAATATATTCATTATTAAATGCATGTAGCGAAGTAAATCATAGTTATAACCCCAGATAATTAATAATAGAACCGTGTGAGCGTTCTAACTAATGAGAGAGGTGGTTCTAAATAAATCTATATAGTATGATCATCATTATTATAATTATTATACTTAACAGTGTAAACATATATATATATATTTATATAGAATATGCGATATAGTTATCGTGTTTGATATTTTTTTAATTCTAATAAATAAGTATAACGAATAAAATATAAAACACACGTTTTATATTATATTATATGTAAGGAATAATGATTATATATATAAAATATATACGAAATTTCAAGAACTATATATAACATTAATTTTCGTTATTTAGAAAGCTCCTGAGAATCTATTTTTAAATATCTCCGGCTATAAATCTAATTCCCGGTCGAAGGTGTGCAAATGCTTATACATAAATATTATAAGTTTAAATGCATGACCATTGGCGATTATATTGTAGTGTAAATATGATACTAATGTTATACATTATTTATTATAAATAATCTATAATTAGTATTATAATAGTAGATGTATAGAAATTATTATATCTCTATTTATATATTATATATATATAATGACTATTTCAAAAATATAACGTTACATCTACCAAGGTTCAGATTATAGATACTATGCTATTAATTATGAATGTGTAAATCATTGTTATATATTTTCTACATCCTAGGCTCCAGAGAGCAAAATGTATAATTTAAAATAATATATTTTTAAAATAATTTATTTCTAATCCAATACTTTGCATCTAAATGGACAAATAAGACATAGAGGTGTCTAAGTGGTAGAATTTATGAATCCTTATACTTATAAAAATTGTAAACTTTTTAATAATCAAAATGTTTATTATATTATACATATTATTATCAAGTTTAAATTTTCAAATCCAAATTATTTTTTTATGTAAATACATTTATAAAAAATATATGGAATTCTATTTTAATCTAATTTAACCTGTCAATTAATACAGATCACTATATGATTATGGACTTAACAAAAATAAGGCATTTACTTATATAATTTATTTTAATATTTGAAAAAAAACTATTTTAATTTACAAAATAAAATACAATTTTTTAAATTTATTTATTATTATTAATCACATTGAAGGACATGTACTTTATAGTAGTAGAGTAAGTAGAGTAAGTAGTGCGAGAAGTAGACGCATTCTCATTGAAACACTAAACCAATATTATAACTACAATGCGATACGAATGCAGTGTACAGTTTATAAGTGCAGCATTAATAACATCATATTTAGTAGTAACGGGTATCATAAGCGAAATAGATTGTAAATATTGTAAAAAGAGAATACAAAGATGCGAGAGATGCCATTATAACATTGAGCGTAATGAAATCCATTAATGTTACACGCGCATTATCACATTCAACGTCAATATATATTCTAACTTTATATATCACTTCCGATTTATTTAATATTGTATTTTTGTGACTAAATAAAGTATACTACTGCTACTGCTACTGCTACTGCTACTGCTACTGCTACTGCTACTGTTACTGCTACTGCTACTACTACTACTACTACTACTACTACTACTACTACTACTACTACTACTACTACTACTACTAGTACTACTACTACTACTACTACTACTACTACTACTACTACTACTACTACTACTACTACTACTACTACTACTACTACTACTACTACTACTACTACTACTACTACTAATACTACTACTACTACTACTACTACTACTACTACTACTACTACTACTACTACTACTAGTACTACTACTACTACTACTACTACTACTACTACTACTACTACTACTATTACTACTACTACTACTACTACTACTACTACTACTACTACTACTACTACTACTACTACTACTACTAGTACTACTACTACTACTACTACTACTACTACTACTACTACTACTACTACTACTACTACTACTACTACTACTACTACTACTACTACTACTACTACTACTACTACTACTACTACTACTACTACTACTACTACTACTATATGAACACTACACAGGGGGTTATACACTGCAGACTGCCCACATTTCCTCAGGATTCAGATGTTCTCTTCGAGGTCATGTACTTCATGTTTAGTGTGATCTGTCTACTACTACAGGTAGGTGTCATCATCATCATCACCACTACCATCATCACCATCTTCATCAATCTGTTTCATTAGTGCATAATCTCATCTATTCAATTACATATAATATATTATCTGAAAGGATATCCTATTATCGACCACTCTCTTCCCTTAGATCTGCCAAGTCTGTAAAACTAAATTTACCTAAATTAATTATGAGACCATTATGGGTAGATCTTTCTGTGTGTCAGCACCTACCAACTGGAATAAACTTCCGGCAAAATTACGTCGTGAAATTAATTACAATATTTTCCGACGTAAAGTAAAATTGTTTTTTTTCATTAATATTAATATTGTTTTATATTTATTTATCGTAATTAAATCAACATGTTATATTTATTTATTTTCATTTGTTTCATTTTTATCACACACTGTTGAGTAATGTAATTCATTTTATATGTTTACGGTGTATAAATAAACTATCAAATCAAATCAAATCAAATTATCATCATCTATATCACTATCATCATCATCAACACCATCAACATCATCATCATCATCACCATCATCATCATCATTATCGTTACTTATTGTTTGTATGATATATATAGTGTTGTACTGTATGTTAAGCTAGGTTTAATCACCAGGATTGTAATCACTTTTATGCAATGTTATGTAGTGTTATCCAATAATGTTGATAAATGGCTCTACTCTATGAAACATATAAATCATAAATATACTTTTCATCTCAATATATTTTAATTATAAATTTTCGATACTTAAATTAATATATAAGTGAAAATAAAAATTATTACAATTTATACATTTATATTCATATTTATAAAACAATGTAATTAATATATAATAAATGATTTAACATCAAAATTAAATAAATTAATCTATTATTTAGATTATAAGTTAATATAATAAGTAATAATAACATATAACTTAATATGCATATTTCTTTACAAAAACGTTCACTAAATGCATGAGTATTTAAAGAAATATATAATACGTGCATGCACATATTAATATTAGTTTCATCATGTTCAATACTACTGCAACTAGCATGTTAACTATTGTATTTACTATTATCACTAACGCTACTATTACTACCATCTCTATTACCACCACTACTACTGCTATTACTACTACCATGTCTCCATTACAGTACGTCAACATATACAAGACGAACTGGTGGGTGCCGAACTCTTTCACTACGACCTCCATAGTTAGTACCCCCCCACACGATGCTACCCCCTCCATAGTTAGTACCCCCCACACGATGCTACCCCCCCTCCATAGTTAGTACCCCCACGCGATGCTACCCCTCCATAGTTAGTACCCCTCACGCTATGCTACCCCCCTCCATAGTTAGTACCCCCCACACGATGCTACCCCCTTCATAGTTAGTACCCCTCACGCTATGCTACCCCCCTCCATAGTTAGTAACCCCCACACGATGCTACCCCCTCCATAGTTAGTACCCCCCACGCGATGCTACCCCTCCATAGTTAGTACCCCCCACCCGATGCTACCCCCCCTCCATAGTTAGTACCCCCCACGCGATGCTACCCCCTCCATAGTTAGTACCCCCCACACGATGCTACCCCCTCCATAGTTAGTTCCCCCCACGCGATGCTACCCCTCCATAGTTAGTACCCCCCACCCGATGCTACCCCCCCTCCATAGTTAGTACCCCCACACGATACTACCCTCCCCTCCATAGTTAGTACCCCCTATGCTATGCTACCCCCTCCATAGTTAGTACACCCCACACGATGCTACCCCTCCATAGTTAGTACCCCCCACGCTATGCTACCCCCTCCATAGTTAGTACCCCCCACGCTATGCTACCCTCTCCATAGTTAGTACCCCCCACGCGATGCTACCCCCTCCATAGTTAGTACCCCCTATGCTATGCTACCCCCTCCATAGTTAGTACACCCCACACGATGCTACCCCTCCATAGTTAGTACCCCCCACGCTATGCTACCCCCTCCATAGTTAGTACCCCCTATGCTATGCTACCCCCTCCATAGTTAGTACCCCCCACACGATGCTACCCCCCCTTCCCCACCCCCTCGCTATATACCTAATATTAATATACATGTTGCTTACAGCACCTGCACCTGATAGACAAGTACTATGCCCTACATCTGCTAGTGATGCTCAGTCGCAGAGTAATCGCCAGTTTCTCGCTAAAGGTCATACGTGATGTTAAAATTATACATTATTATGCAATAATCAAATAATATTTATTTATTGAATCGCATGTAATAATAGCGGATACAAATGTAACCCTCAAGAAGTCATAGACTTATACATGTTATAAATAACTGTGAGGGGTCCAGCCATATCAAAACACATTTTGTATAATAGGTTTATACTCAATAATAAGTCTGCTGGATTCATAATAAGAAAATCATGATTTATATTTTTCCAAGTATATTTTTTATCTTATAATATCTTTAAAATCTCAATTAAATTGTTAACATTCAAAAAAATGGTTCATCAATCTATTAAGGGGATCGAAGTCTATTCTATAAATAGATTTAACAGATTTGTCAAGTGTATTAATCATATGTTTTCACTATAAATACTTCTAATAATTTATTATTGATTGTATAATTATAAATAATAGTTAATATTGTATTGATTATAATAATAATACTGTATAGAATTATAGTATATAAAAAAACTACCTTCAAATCTAATAATTTAATATTAATATTAAACTAATATTAATTGAACCTATATATAGGGATGGGGTTAAACATATATTTGTATTTGTATTTAAATACACTGATTTGGTGTATTCGTATTTGTATTTAAGTAAATTCATAAATTTAAATTTATATTTTATATAGAAAATATATAGGTTCAGGTGGATATAGGTGTTATAAATTATAACTTATAATATCTCAAGCAACCAGTCTATTGTTTACAGTTTTTATTGTATTGATTATCATTAGTAATTAAATATATTTTAAATATATTTAATAAATTAATTATTATGCAATCTGGTATAGGGATAGGGATTATTATTTTATGATTTAATATTGAATGTGTTAATATTTGGATTTTTATTTGTATACAAATTTAATAAATATTTGTATTTGTATTTGTATTTGATTCTTTAAGAAAAATGTATTTGTATTTGATAAAGTGTATTTTACCCCAACCCTACATATATAGGTATTGCTATGATTGTTGTATATGAATGAATAGTAATTATATTGATCTATAAAACTTAAGTTTAGTTCATGTATATTTCATTCAGTTATTATGTTGTTTATAAGTGTTTAATGTGACAATTATTGAATTTTTAATTAAATAATTGTATATAGTATTATAATCAAAATTGTATTCGCATTTTCTAACAAATAAAACTAGGATATTATAGAAATAGTTATTATTTATATATTCTAAAAATTGTATTATTATATTTGCAATATTGAATACTGTGGACTTTTTTAGCAGGATGTATATTCCAAAAAAAAAATATACTGAGAAAATCAAGATCCAAGTAAATTTTTAATTTACTAGTAGGATTAAAAATAATAGAATTAATAGCTAAAAATAATATAAATTTAAAATTACAGATACATAGATATTTATTATTTGTATATATATAAATATATAAATATAATATATAATTTTATTGCACAAGTTATTTTAATATCATACGTATATAAAAAATTATTTTTACATATTTATATTTTTAATTAAAAATAAATTTTACATAAAATGATAGATAATTGATTTATTTAATGAACTCTATATTAAAAATAAAAAGAACGGCGCCTAAACAAATATTATAAATATATCATTTCTAGAGAATACATAATAATAATAGTACATGCATTTAATTTTATCAATGGATATTCATTTTAAATAATTTAAATTATTTATTTATATGTATTAATATAAAATTGATCTTCGATGAAAATATTAATTAATTTGTTGCATTAAAGAAGGTACAAATTCCAGAAAGTATATATTGCACCCACTACCGTTTTACTGTAAGATCTATCGCCAGTATTGTTTAAATAGTATTATCGTTGAACTTATCAATCAACTAAATTTTTATTTTTTAAATTAAAATTAAATTTGTATTATTTCTATTGAAATAATCATGATCAATATATATAAACTTTGAATATGTTATAAAGTTTTATCAAAAAGTTCAAACAGACTTTAATTTTTAAACGAACATTCCAAATCTCATTAAAAAATACGGAGATATAATCTTCTAAAATTGTGTGTGTAATAAATATTACATAATAATGTGTATTATATGTTGTACAGGATATAATACATAGATTAATATATAAATAATATATGATAATAAATAATACGTGTGTGTGTGTGTGTATTTGTGTGTGCATGTATGTGTGTTCATGTGTGTGTGTTCATGCGTGTGTATATATATATATTTTTTTTTCGGACAATTGTTAGTTAATAACCAGAGCCAATTATCCCATTTATTATCGAAAACATATTAATAAAAATATGACGAAGTAGGCAAGGGAGAGGCCAGATAATTAGGGATTTTTACAAGTTCATGAGTGTATATATATATATA
>OZ025241.1:31735600-31783100 GCA_964019155.1 Osedax fenrisi | reverse complement strand
TTTGTATATGCGTATTATCAAAATTTAACATTTCATATTTTTATACTTTTTATTAAGGTATTTCTCATTCTTCGAATGATTTAGCCTTTTGAACCTAACATGTAAGGTTATATCAATGATACTAAACACATAACCCACTATAATTTTATTCACCATATATTTTATTATTATTTTCAAATTTAAAAATGAATAATATTAACGATATTTTATCAAATAAAGTAAATCATGAACAGCACATTAGTTATACTTCATATGTAGTACCTTAGTAATATATATATATTTTTTAATTTTTATAATTATTTAAGGATATAAAAAAATTAATTTTTGTTTAATAATTATTAATATTATAATGATATATTATACTAATTAATACATATTTTAAAAAGTATATATATATATATACTATATTATGTGTGTGTTGAATGTCTATATAGTTAATTAGTAAATATAAATCTGTTAAAATCTATTGTCACACTTATCATGTAATTCACAATACACTTATACAATACATTACTCATGAATCATGATGAGTCATGATCAACGTTAATGATTGTACAGTGTGATTACCCCAACAAATTCTCACGAAAATTGTTCACTCAATACATTTGTGAGTAATTCTCTCGATCAATTACGTAATTTAGCAGTAGGTGTTATACGTACGTCTGTGTGAAGCCCACTTTCGAAAAATACAATATAATAATATAATATATTTATTAGAATATTTGTAGTTACAAATTTAAATTATATATTATTAGAAGTATTGTCACGCATTGTCCGTTTGTTTACCAATAGAAGCGACGTTCTGTTCAACAAACGCTGCCACCCCCTCCGGCCACACGTTCTCAGCCAGGGGTTTAGCTGCCACCGTTAAGCTGTGTCATATTAACCCCGAGGACATTAGGGAAGACGCCGAGATGCTAAAGGTTCCGCCCCACATTCACTTGTTATCTTATTATCGGTGATAAATATGAAGTTATCGTTGGTTATTGTGCAGTAATTTATCACAAAACTTTGTGAATCACTATAATTGTTGATGTTTTAGTACACATGTGTATCAAGGTGAACATCTTACACACCTGTCACTTCACAATATAGATCATCGTGTTCTCTCCATAATCAGTGTAATCTAGAACTTATTTATATGCTTATTTTATATTCTTCCGACATTTTAAGTGTAATAATGTTTGACAAAATTAATGTTAGTGATAAACATATTATTTAAATGATAGCATTATGAATAACAGATATAATATTAACACATCCCTTTAATATTAGTACACTGCAAGTTGTTTATTAACAATAATTGTACTTAATTACATATATGAATGAATTTAAGAATTTAATATTATCTAACATAATAAATTAAAGATATATATATATATACATATATATATCATTACATAATAATATACATAATATTACACAATGATATACAACAGACAGATTTCAATGAAAGAGTAAAGCAGATATTATTCATTTCGCTGGTGACAATCTATTACAGCTGCATCATGCCGTTGATAGTGATACCAGTTAGTTCAGCTCATATCACTCAGTAACACAATCTACTCGAATCTTTATTACATCTACTAAACTATCTACTTAATTTGGTTGTTATATATACTAGATGGAATTCATCATTCCCCTGTAATATATTTGTATATATATATATATATATATATATATATATATATATATATATATATATATAATTTATTTATTTATATATATTAAATTATATACACAAATAGGCCTATACAGTTTTAAAATTGAATAATACATTTTTATTAAAGTGGGTTGATTTTGCCCCGTTATAAATTTGTAATATTTATAAGTGTATATATATATAATTATCTTGTCTCGACAAGCAGCAAAGCTTCTACAATTACCCAGGTGCTTATACCTAAATCTGATAATAATAATAATAATGATAAATAATATATATATTTATAAGTGTATATATATATGTGTGGTAGTGTGCCTACTGGTAATCCCCGCTTTTTCGGTTAATTATTTTGTATATGATTTCAAGTATATATATTTAGAAAAAGGGGACCTATTGTTGCTAACTAATTGATAGTAATATATATATATTTAAGTTATTCATTTCTAAATAAAAATTGTAAAAATAACATTTTTATAATCATACAAATATAATTTTGAAAATATAGATTAACATAATTAACACCGAATTCTTATTATTAAGCTGTTTTTACCGTGAGATATATGATCAATATAACAATAACAATTTTATTGCTTTACTTTAGATACCCCTTATTTTTCTGTCTATCGAATACACTTTCAAAATCACACTAAGCCATGCTAGTTCTCGTGAGTAAGCGAATAAACTTATTTTTACATAGAGACTGTGTTTTACCCTATTATTTAGTTTACTTATCTTTTATATACATACTTACATACACATATATATATATATATTAATATAATATAATATAAATAATATTAATTATATATATATAATTTTTTAATTTTATTTGAGATACAGTAAAACTGGGGTTCTAAAACTAAATCACAAATTTGTAATTTTCATATAGATAGATAGATAGATAAATATTTTATTGTTTAGCAACACGAATACTATTATAATAATAGTAGACAATTTAAAATAAAGCGAAATAAACTGACACTAAACAAGAAATTAAAATAAATATATTATAAAATTGATAAAAAAAATTGATTTAAACGGCGTGTAAATTCATATGATATGGTTTAACTATATATCCCTGTATTCGTGGTCATTTTACGATGTTGATTTTTAAATTACATTCAGAAGACCTAGTATTTATTATTTCAGTTGCACCATTTTAAAATTAAATTTAAAATCAGTTTATAACTTTTCAATAATATTGTAATTACATATTTACAAATACATTTATTAAATTTAAATAATACATG
Organism: Osedax fenrisi; assembly: GCA_964019155.1. Taxonomy (NCBI): domain Eukaryota; kingdom Metazoa; phylum Annelida; class Polychaeta; order Sabellida; family Siboglinidae; genus Osedax; species Osedax fenrisi. The sequence goes on along the minus strand of OZ025241.1, from coordinate 31,780,187 downwards.
TTTAAAAATGTTATTTAGATAAATAAATGTTTTTAATGGCAACAAATTATTAGAATTATGAAATGGTTTAAATTTTATTTGTATAATTACATAATTTAAATATATATTTATATTTGGTAAATGAAATTCCAGGAATCATTATAGGATAACCTTGACTCTCTTTAATTGTTATTTTAGTTTAGAATTTTACAATAATTTATTAAAGTTACATATTTATGTTAATAGAAAATTTTCAATTCATATTGAATTTAATAGGAGAAATATTTGTAGCTGTAAATAATTCAATACAAATAAGGCTAAGCCCCGCCAATAAATATATGTGTAAATAGATTAAATACAACATTAATAATCAGGACATCATTGCCACAGATTTATATAACAGTAATAAAACAATAATAGAACAAATGTGTTATTAAATTTAAAATTTATTTAGAAGTACCTAATTTTCCAAATATATACATATATATATATATTATATATAATATATATATTTACAAATAATATTATTAGAAAATCTATAACATGCAAACTCACCCTTTAGTATTAGATATTATATTATTTATTTAATTTTTTCTATTTAATTTAATGTAAACATATAACTTTATTATGATAGATACAGTTGCTACAGAATTGTGCTGTTGCCTACACACTAATATGATCACGGTACATATATACACACCCACACCCACACCCACACCCACACCCACACCCACACACAGTACCTACATAGTATCCACCTACACACATACATAAACATACACACCAATAACCATACACCCACGCATACCTATACATCTACCCGTTCACCCACACCCATACATACCCACCCACAGACATACCCACCCGTTCACCCACCCACCCATAGCCACACACACCCTCACATTCACCCCCATTCACCCGTACAGCCGAGTATAAACTACGGCTACGTATGGTGCATAGAGACGTCATTCCTAGGCCTAATAGCAGCTATCTCGCTGACCTCTGTACTGTACCTGCCCCCTAACTACCTGGACATGCTACACAGATGTGCCTCACACCTCGGCTCATGGAGTAAGGTGGAGGCTAGGAATGCCCACGTTCCCTACCATGCGTTAGTCATCACTATTGTATCTATATCTGGTCTCTTCTACGTGTTATTATTTATTATTTATATGTATATATATATATATATATAAAACGTAATTTTAAATGAATCTAATTATAAATTATCACTATATTTACAAAAAGTACCAATATCAGATCAGGTTTGGGTAGTTACGAATAAAAAAGTCTCAGATCGGGTACAACATTAAAAGTATCAGATCGTATCATTAAAAGATCGTATACAATTTACATCTCTAAAATGGAGTGATGAAAGTTATATCTATTCAATACTATTTTCAATGAGTAATATTATTATTTCTTCTGAAATTCGGTAGATAATTAAAAATACCTTTATATCATTTTGATATTGATCGTCATTGTACATTTATTTTGTGATAATTATCAATTTATATTAAAAACAATCTTAGTTTAATCACATTTAAATATATTTATATATTAATTATATATATATAAATATAAAATAATATTTAATAGTATTTTTTAAAATTTTGAATATTATAGTATGTATATAAAAACTCTTTATTAAAACTTTATTAAAACTTTTTTAAATTAATAATTTAAATGTTTATTAAATTTCAGACTCTCATTATTAATGTTGACAAATAGCTTTTATACAATATTATATTTATTTATTGAAATAAAATACAAGTTTTAATTTTAAATTATTCACAAATATTTAAAATATAGTAACAAATTTTATAATATATATTATAATAACTATTTATTGTATATTTAAACTAGTCTAAGTAAATGAAGTATTGGTATGAACTAAACATAGTTTATATTCATAGGGGTTAACAACTATATAAAAAAGTCAATCTAATTTGAAGCATTTGCAAGCATCTTTAAAGTTTTATTCCATTTTATAATTAATTCTTAATTAATTTTAAATCATTTTTGATACTGTTTATTTATTATTACCTGGGTTATTACTAACATATATTTATATATATATAGGTAAATACATATATATATATAAATATATAATTAATTATATATCAATTGGAATTGATATTTCAAAATTAGAAGACAAAATTAATTAACTTATAAATGATACAAATATTATACACTTATTTATAATTAATTTTAAATCATTTTTGATACTGTTTATTTATTATTACCTGGGTTATTACTAACATATATTTTTATATATATAGGTAAATACATATATATATATAAATATATAATTAATTATATATCAATTGGAATTGATATTTCAAAATTAGAAGACAAAATTAATTAACTTATAAATGATACAAATATTATACACTTACCACATAGATATTATCGGTAAATTCCTCAACAATTTTATATTGTTGTGTGGACACTATATTGTTATCTACAACTTTCCAAACATATCCGTCGAATTTAGAAAAATGTCTAAATTCACATGTTGACAATATAAACAAGTAAAGATATAAATATTAACATAATATATCAAATTATCTATTTCAAAATATAGGTATATATCACGTTTATAAAGTAGGTATATAGTAGGTATACTAGATATTCTGGAAATTGTAATGATAAACTTCTAAAGTTATACTGGTATTTGTTTGTTAATAAATACTATTATCACTGTTTATTATATATAATATGATCAAATATAATTAAATAAGCGTATTATCTTTACTAAAACTAAAATATGTATATATGAGCCATATATGGTTATAAGTGAAAACTTCATCTAAGTTCCTGGATGGGATGAAAGGACTCCACCAAATAAAAAAATAATAAATAATAATAAAATAATATCATAATATAAATGATTATATAATAGATAAAATGTAATATATAATATAGATAACAATATTAGCATATTACTGTTTATAACAATATTATCTGTAGGCTGATGATTAAAATGTATATTTGATACTTCAATTATGCTTACTTTTGTATCAAATATGCATTATTTTAAAGATAATTAATTTAATTTAAATATTTTAATAACAATTTATTATTTTTTTTTTAAATCAAAGAAAGGTACCCCATAACTTAATAAATATTGTTTGTATATAAATATGATGGTGTTTATAATTTAAAATTAATATATCATCACTGTATACGTTATTTAAATAGCTATAGGTAAGGGTATATTTATAACTTGAGGTTATCACAGAGTTTGTGTATTTCAAAAACACGATGAACAATTGAAATGAACACAATGTTTCCATGTGATAGTGTGATTAACATTTCTATTGTATTATGTCCTACCTATGTGTACTTACAAAGAATGCCCTCCCTCCTTTTACATTGGTCTTATTTAAGGCATTCATATTATAACAATTCAAACACATATATATATATATGTTATTATTGTGGCAAATTATTTGGTAACATTAGCAGGTCAAATTTAATTTTAGTATAAAAAATGTATGTAACTTTAGTAAATTAGAATGTAAATTGAATTAAACTATTCAATGTACGTAACAAAATACATACGTCAGGTGGTCTGAGCTAACTATTTGGCAGAAGGACTCGCTCGTGAAACATGTTAAGGGGCTGTTTAAAGCAAGCGGACAATATGAAAACTGTGCTGAACCTGGAAATATCAGTCATTCTAGATTCTATGTTAGCATAAGCACTATAAGCACATAGCTAGTGTATCCATTCATATGTATATATATATATTTATTGTTTATAATAGGAATATATACTATAGCATTACTATACTACTATATCATACTACTATATCATACTATACCTATATATTTATTTCATTAGCTGTTAATTAATCGCAATATGTATTCAGTATGGGATTATAATGAGTGTTTCATATTTAAATAATTTATATGTATCTTTTAAATTCTAAATAAGGAGCTTTCATACAGTGCTAATTTCATGGCAAATTCATTAATTAAATTAAGTAATAGTTTACCTAAATATAACCCACTGAAATTATAAAAATAATAAAATCACCTATATTAATTAGAGAAATTATTTGCATTCAAACAATAATAGTATACTTGTGTATATTACTTATATATATATATATACTTATGAGTAATTTGAATACATTTAAAAATTATTAATATAAAAATTAAAGATTATTAATACAATTATCAATACAATAAAATGTATCATACTATATTAAATACCACTACTCCCCCCAGTTTATATTCTGTTCTCCCCTATGGCTAATAACGGGAATGCTGTCGACGATGTGCGCCACGCTAGTCTACGAGTTTGTGATTCTGTGTTCGTGTCACCTGTGGAACCAGTGCCTCACCATCGTGTTCATTATGTTCTACGAGTACGTCGCCCTATTTAGGGTGCTGAGGTCGTGGTTTGTGTTGAAGCCGTGCTACAACAACCCCTATTAGCCACCGCCGCGATGACACGAGTTCAATAAAATGTATCGTATTTTTACGTTTTTATTCGCGTGTTCGTATACTTTAATAAAATTACGTTTTATAAAAAAGTCGTGTATTCCGTGCGCCGAATAGAATTGCATACATATTGCATACATATTTCATACATATTGCATACATATCAGTAAATACAGATATAATCATAGTTAACTGGACTGTTGATGATTAACATTGCATAGTGATAGGGGGGCTGGGGGGTGCTTAATACTGGCAATAATGACCGCAGAGAGGACATTGGGAGTGGTGACTTTCTGACCACTGTATAATGTGATCCACATGTCCCCCGTGTTGGCAGATGTTGCACCAGATGAACTCACCTTTAACCTGTGGAGGTCAGTAGTATTAGTAGTAGAGGTCAGTAGTAGTAGTGGTCAGTAGTAGTAGTAGTAGTATTAGTGGTCAGTAGTAGTAGTGGTCTTTAGTAGTAGTGGTCATAGTAGTAGTGGTAGTGGTAGTAATGGTCAGTAGTGGTAGTGGTAGTAGTAGTAGTAGTAGTAGTAGTAGTAGTAGTAGTAGTAGTAGTGGTAGTGGTAGTAGTAGTAGTGGTCAGTAGTGGTAGTGGTAGTAGTAGTAGTAGTAGTAGTAGTATTAGTAGTAGTAGTAGTAGTAGTGGTAGTAGTAGTGGTAGTAGTAGTAGTAGTAGTAGTAGTAGTAGTAGTAGTAGTAGTAGTAGTAGTAGTAGTAGTAGTAGTAGTAGTAGTAGTAGTAGTAGTAGTAGTAGTAGTAGTAGTAGTAGTAGTAGTAGTAGTAGTAGTAGTAGTAGTATTAGTAGTAGTAGTAGTAGTAGTAGTAGTAGTAGTAGTAGTAGTAGTAGTAGTAGTAGTAGTAGTAGTAGTAGTAGTAGTAGTAGTAGTGGTAGTGGTAGTGGTTGTAGTAGTAGTAGTAGTGGTCAGTAGTGGTCAGTAGTGGTAGTGGTAGTGGTAGTGGTAGTAGTAGTAGTAGTAGTAGTGGTAGTAGTAGTAGTAGTGGTTAGTAGTAGTAGTAGTAGTAGTAGTAGTAGTAGTAGTAGTAGTACTAGTAGTAGTAGTAGTAGTAGTAGTAGTAGTAGTAGTAGTAGTAGTAGTAGTAGTAGTAGTAGTAGTAGTAGTAGTAGTAGTAGTAGTAGTAGTAGTAGTAGTAGTAGTAGTAGTAGTAGTAGTAGTAGTAGTAGTAGTAGTAGTAGTAGTAGTAGTAGTAGTAGTAGTAGTAGTAGTAGTAGTAGTAGTAGTAGTAGTAGTAGTAGTAGTAGTAGTAGTAGTAGTAGTAGTAGTACTAGTATAGTAGTAGAGATAGGCTAACCGGTAGCCTGCATATTGAACAGTCTATCGTGCGTTTACAGCTCTTGCAGAAGTAGCCCGTTGCACTTAATCGTTTGCCTGCGTGTGAGAGAGTCGAGTAAAGCAATGCAACTAGTACTTTCCTGTTATCCATTGAATATACAATTTCAAATTTTTCTCAAATGTCCGCAAATTTGATTTCTAAATCACGCTTATCAGAGCGTAACATTACAAAGTGGATGTTGCGAAGACTACCTGACTGTACACGGATACATAGGTACATAGGTACACGTGTACATAGGTACAAGTGACAAGTTAGCTGCTACTGACCACACTTGGAGCAGCAGGTGAAGGCCTGTGTCCTGTGCGTATTCAGAGACGTGAAGTTCACAACGTTAGACAGGTTGATGATCTCCGTGCTGACGTTGTATAGACGATAACGGTGAAGTACGTCTACGGGGAAGTTAGAGGTCAAACAGGGGTCAGATAGGGATTGGGGGGAGTGTAGAGGTCGAATAGGGATCGGGTGGAGGGTAGGGGTCAGATAGATAAGGGGAGTGTAGAGGTCAAATAGGGATTGGGTGGAGGGTAGAGATCGAATAGGTTCACGATATCGGGGAAGAGTTGCTATAGGTCGAGGGGGCGGCGCTACTAACCTACGTAATCGAGAAGCCACACCTCCTTCTCGTCCTCGTCAATAGCGAAACCGTTGATGCGATTAGCCAACACGATCATAATGGTGACGGCTAATTGTAGATCTCCCTATGTAGGTGTGTGTGGGTATGTGTGGGTGGGGGTATGTGTGTTGTATTAGCAGCAGCAGCCATTCAGCTAATGTGATATTACTAATTGTAATATAAAGGTAACGTTATGACCGTCATATGATGAGAGTACTGATAGTGTGGATTAGAGTAAATATAGTAAGGATTCAATGTGATCCTATACTTATGCCTATTCATTTACTATTCGAATAATTAAAATCATCTATTATATATACAAATTATTTCTATTATACAAAAATGCATATAAAGTAATTATATTATATAAATAAATTAGTGATTGTATAAGTATAATAATTATATAAATAATTAATATATTGTATGACAAATATATATATATAGATAAATTAGTGAATTTAACAATTTCATATAAAAAGTAAACACAATATCACTACTATGACTACATAGGGTTTACAACTATAAAACAATGCATTTAATTTTATCTGTGACATAATTATTAATATAATATTTGTATATTAGTAGAAAATTAATATTGTATTTAAAATATTTCATTTCTCACAAATAAAATATACTCATAATGTATACTTAATAATGTTACTTAAAATTTAATAAAAGTACTTTATTTTATGAGTTTTTATAAATTTGTATTATATTTATCTGAACTAATGTATTCACAAGAATCTGTCTACACTTACAATTAGATAAACAATGATTGTCTTATTCACTAAATAGTTACAAAATCTTATCTGATCATACAGAATATGAACTTGAAGCATTATAAATTAATAAATTTGATTTCGTAATAATTATATCAACATATTTTATTTATTTATTTTATCTTAATACATTTGATTTCATATTATTTATATACAACTATTTTATTTTATTATAATTATATATAACAGAATAAATTAAATGTATATAAATTTAACATAACTTTAAATGTTTTTTTCTAAATAACTTTATTTTTTCTAGATACATTTTAAAAAATGCATTAAATACTAATATTAATCAAAATATGTTGAAACTTTAAAATATTTTATTTAACGTATATATATATATACTTTTTCAAAAAATTAATTAATTAAATATCAATTCCTGGCTTCATTGCAGTATATATATATATATACTGCATTTGAAAATAATTTTAAACTTAAATTAAGTTAAATTAAATTATATTATAGTCAAATTTTAGTAACTATAAACGCAAATTGTTTTAATAACTAAAATAATTTCTTTAACATAACAATTATGACAATCTACAATTGATAACAAACTTAGATACACGTTTACATAAGTAGATATAAAACATCATACTTAGAACACAGTGCGAACCTTTTCTATTAAGTCTCTGAATATGGTAGGGCTGAGCATTTGTTTGAAATTACTCGACGGTATATCGCACAGAAACGGAGGAATGTCGAGCAGCTCTTGCTTGATGTTCTGAGCTTCGAGGATACTGACCACGTTACTGTCTGTGACATATTCGGCATTACATATATATATATATATATATATATATTGAGAGTCAGATATACACAAAATTACATGATACAATAATTTCTATAACGTATATTATCGTTAGCAAATATTTATACTTTATACTTTCGATTATATATTTCGACTATATTTTTCTTAAATAAATTATCAATCATAATGATAATGAAATTTGCTCATCCAATATTCATCAAATATTTATTAATATTATAAGCTCTTGATTTATCATCAAGATATGATTTATTATCATGCGTAAAAGTATATGGTATGGTATGCTTATTAATTAAGTTTATTACATAATAATTTATATTTATTTTTGCTATCTTTACTATAGTTTAAAATATAGTAATATTTGTTTACATATTATTATTTCAGTTCGTAATAAATTCTTGATTTTGTTTATAAATTTTCAAATTGTCATCAGTTTTATTCTTAACATATATATAATCTGTGTATTTACTTTGTTATTTTAGTTTTTAAGAAAGGTATATTTGTAATAATTCACAAATTCGTTAAGATATAATTAACCTTGCATTTCATCAATTTGTTCACCGTTAATTCCATATAGTTCATTCTATTAAAATATTCATATTTATTTTTGATATTTAATTATAAATATATATATATATATATATATAATTAAAAATTATTATTTTAATAATAAAATAACCAAATATATTACTTATAATAAGTACTTACAAATTCACGATTAATCTTATAGTCATGTTCTATTTTCGTGATATCTTTTCTTGGTTCAAAGCTTTCAAAAGGTAATTTCAAATCCTAGTCAAAGAATAAAGAATGCAATAAATAAAATAGAAATAATTATAAACTATATAATTATAATTTGAATATATATATATAAACTTATAAAATATATGTAATAAATATATATAACTGATTTCACAATGTTAAAGAATATTATATCAATATATACAGCCTATACATTTATTAAATTAAACTAAATTAGTTAAAATAAAAAGATGTTTATTTATCATATTACAATTGATGTGATTATACCAAATTAACCTTCAAAACACTAACATTTTAATTAAATATTCATTCTATACATAAATTTAATATTTTCTAAATATATTGTTTAATACTTGATAAGGTTGATATTAAGGGGAGGGCACCGTTACGTTTACACAATGATAATAGAATACATGATATAATCAGTGATTGCAACAATGCTTTCATGATCATGATCCTTATTCACAATAATGTTATTAGGTTAGTAGGGATGTGTAAATTAAACTGTACTATGATGAATAATGATAATTGAGAAATTTCAATATATACATTGTTGTACAATCTATACATTATTAATACAGCTCATATGCATCAACTTTATATTAACAAACACTGACGTCTAGAGGATTCATTAGCGATAACTTATATAACATAGTATTATGTAATGTTTTAAAAGTATCATTATCCTTGTTATATCTATTGATATAAATAAATATTCTTGTACATAAAATGACCACAATTCAGAATATGGTAGGCCTATCCGATACTTTGCTTATCCTCGATCACTTACCTATCACGATAGGATCGTCGCTAAATTATAGTTATCCCGTGTATCACTAGTTATTATTAATAATTTATATTCATTTAATTTTGTAATATATAAAAAATAATGATTATATGTTTGAATAATTTATAATCTCGAATAATATATATATTAGTTAATATAATAAATGTTTTCATTATATTATCTTATAAAAACATCATTTTACATTAATGATGAATTAATGGATAAAAGTTATATAAACGTGTTGAAAAATATTCTCATATGCATTATCTGAAAAAACATAATAAATATTTGTGTAAAAAACACAACATTTCTAGGTGTAATAATAGATCAGAAGCTAAACTGGAAATTAAAAATAGCAGCAATTAAAACAAAACTATATAAAATAATATGGATTTTTTAAAATGTAAAAGAACTCTTTGATTTTAAAACGTTAATATTATTATATAATTCATTACTTTTACCACATCTAAACTATTATAACATTATATGTGGAAATAACTATAATTCTAATATTAATGATGTATATAATATATATAATTCAAAAAAAAATTATTATAATAATATTTAACAAACCAAAACTTACAAACATGGATACTCTTTTTATATTATTATATAATTCATTACTTTTACCACATCTAAACTATTGTAACATTATATGTGGAAATAACTATAATTATAATATTAATGATGTATATAATATATATAATTCAAAACAAAATTATTAGAATAATATTTAACAAACCAAAACTTACAAACATGGATACTCTTTTTATACAAGCAAATATACTAAAATTACCTGACTTAATTCAATATCAAACATGTAATTTTATGCATAATATATACCATAACAATGTTAGTCCAAACTCTAGTTCATTCAATAATAAAATCATGCCATACAATACACGAAAGGAACATGAACTATAGTATACATACACTCATTTTACCTCAACAAATAAATGCTTATATACACATATAATACATTAAAGGCCCTACTTTATGGAATGAATTTAATGATGCATCATGAGCTAGCTAGCTCATGAGCTAAAGGAAATTAAAAACTCAATAAGTTTAAAAATAAATTAAAAAACTATCTCATCTTAAACTAGCATATTTTAATATTTTTATCTATATTTTTTCAGTATTAATGGTCTAGTACATATCAATTATAGGGTTTATACATATATATAGAGTGAGGTAGATTGCTATCCGACGCGTCACGTGACCTATTTTAGCGTAACAGTCGTGTAGAAGAATTCGCCATTACAGAAAACCACAAAATAATATTTAATATATTAGTAAATTTCAAAGTTATATTATAATTTTCCTACTCCTAACTACTAATATATTATATATTTTGTATAAATATAGTTAATAACACTATTATTGATTTTTATATCACATAATATATTAAATCATTATACTATTATACCATCTTTCGGTCAAAATAGTAAATCTATAAGACTAAATTTCGCCGATTGATATGTTCAATATATAATAATGAGTTTTTTTTATTGATGCTAGAATAAATTACCACCATTGGAAAGATAATTAAAAAGTAATAAGAGTTTCATATTTTCATTTTTTAATCAGAATAAAAATAAAAAAGTTATATGTAAAACAATGTCAAATTTATGTATATAAAATTAGCCCATATATATATATATGTAGTTATTTGTTATTAAAAACAAATATGCAGATCATTTGTTAATTAATATTTTACGATGGATTTTTCACACATTATTCGTTTAAATATATTATATTAATATAAATTATAAATATTATATTAAATTAATCAAAATGGTCAATTTTGTGTTGGTTATTTATTATTTTAATTTTTCAAATAATTTTTATCTTAATAATGTTAAGTATTTTTTATGTAATATGAATAAATAATTTGTATTAGTTTTATAATTAATTGTTTGGTAAAACATATATAATATTATTAAAAATGTAATAAATAAATTATTTAATAATTAATTTAATATAGTAATAAAATTAATAAAATAAATATTTTGAACATATTTTAAATACATTTAAATATATTAATAATATTTTCATATAAGATTAATAATTATCTTTTAATATGATATATATATATATAATATACGATGGAGGACTTTGAAGTCAAAGAAGGAGACGAGACAAGCGAATGTCGTTTTTATATTTTATTAAGTACAGTATCGCTTTTGGTTATAGTCTATCCAGCCTCATATACATTAAGCGTCTCTATTGGATATAGCCTAGCTAGCCCCATACGCATTAAGTGTCTCTTATGGATATAGCCTAGCTAGCCTATTACGCATCAAGCGTTTCTTATGGATATAGCCTAGTTAGCCCCATACGCATTAAGTGTCTCTTATGGATATAGCCTAGCCTCATACACATCAAGCGTCGCTTTTGGTTATAGTCTATCCAGCCTCATACGCATCAAGCGTCTATTTTGGATAGAGCCGGGCTATAGCCCCATACGCATTAAGTGTCTCTTATTGATATAGCCTAGCTAGCCCCATACGCATCAAGCGTCGCTTTTGGTTATAGTCTATCCAGCCTCATGCGCATCAATTGTCTATTTTGGATATAGCCCCATACGCATTAAGTGTCTCTTATGGTTATAGCCTAGCCTCATACGCATCAAGCGTCGCTTTTGGTTATAGTCTATCCAGCCTCATACGCATCAAGCGTATATTTTGGATAGAGCCAGGCTATAGCCCCATACGCATTAAGTGTCTCTTATTGATATAGCCTAGCTAGCCCCATACGCATCAAGCGTCGCTTTTGGTTATAGTCTATCCAGCCTCATGCGCATCAATTGTCTATTTTGGATATAGCCCCATACGCATTAAGTGTCTCTTATGGATATAGCCTAGCCTCATACGCATCAAGCGTCGCTTTTGGTTATAGTCTATCCAGCCTCATGCGCATCAATTGTCTATTTTGGATATAGCCCCATACGCATTAAGTGTCTCTTATGGATATAGCCTAGCCTCATACGCATCAAGCGTCACTTTTGGTTATAGTCTATCCAGCCTCATACGCATCAATTGTCTATTTTAGATATAGCCCCATACGCATTAATTGTCTCTTATGGATATAGCCTAGCCTCATACACATCAAGCGTCGCTTTTGGTTATAGTCTATCCAGCCTCATACGCATCAAGCGTCTATTTTAGATAGAGCCGGGCTATAGCCCCATACGCATTAAGTGTCTCTTATTGATATAGCCTAGCTAGCCCCATACGCATCAAGCGTCTCTTTTGGTTATAGTCTATCCAGCCTCATACGCATCAAGCGTCTATTTTAGATAGAGCCGGGCTATAGCCCCATACGCATTAAGTGTCTCTTATTGATATAGCCTAGCTAGCCCCATACGCATCAAGCGTCTCTTTTGGTTATAGTCTATCCAGCCTCATACGCATCAAGCGTCTATTTTAGATAGAGCCGGGCTATAGCCTCATACGCATTAAGTGTCTCTTATGGATAGAGCCGGGCTATAGCCCCATACGCATTAAGTGTCTCTTATGGATATAGCCTAGCTAGCCCCATACGCATTAAGTGTCTCTTATGGATATAGCCTCATACGCATCAAGCGTCGCTTTTGGTTATAGTCTATCCAGCCTCATACGCATCAAGCGTCTATTTTGGATAGAGCCGGGCTATAGCCCCATACGCATTAAGTGTCTCTTATGGATAGAGCCTAGTCGAGTTATAGATATATGTTATATAACGATGGAGATAATAGTGACAATGAACAGCGACAACAGTGCAAGACCCGGAACCAGCAAACACGATGAGATATATCGACTTCTAAGAAATCTTACCCGAAACACGTGTAACATGATTGCCTCTGAAAGTCTTAATTACTTCAGTATACTAAGTATAATTCATGCGTAATAGTATAGTTTACGACCCTAAAGATATCGTAGGCATAACGAGACCGATTGTGTTCTAGGCTTTTTATCACTCGAAGTCGAAACGAACGCGTCGATGAATTATCTAACGTAGTTGTAGAATATAACTTGAATAAAGATATCTGAAACTTGTATGGTCTCATCTATATTATTTATATAATATAAGTAGTAGGGCATAACATATATACATAAATAGTATACATAAATATTTGTACACAAGCATATAATCTTTATTTACAAATGGATAAACTCGTTCGATACCCGTCTCACTTTTTGTAAATATATTGAGTACTATTACGACCAAACTATTTCATTTTTATGTAAACAATAAATTCATTGTACCCAACAACTTTAATTTGAACAATTATATTAATAAACACCAATATATGTTGCGCTATCTAATTATCTATCGTTAATATATAAATATATATATATATTTATATGCAACTTATATATTATATATATATACACATATGTATATATATATATATATATATATATATATATATATATATATATATATTCTAGATATTTATTTAAAATTATAAATAAATGCATATTTCTACAATGTAAATAATTATTATTATATTACTGTATTTATAAATATATAACATTTATGTGCAATTTTAATATCCTTTTATGAGCGTTTCTTTGATCTTGAACGCCATTATTATGGATACACCAAACCAAATAAGTTAAATAATTATTTTAACTAACACCCACAATATTAGGCACCTTAATAATCACGTCCAACTTTAACTATGATATATATCGGCGGCCAAGATGAGCATTCAATATTATTATAATGGCGTGATAAAATATAAAGATTCTATTTTAAAAAATATTCTTCTATACATTTAAATATTCTAGTATAATTATTATAACTTTATAGAGTTATCATATTTATAGAGGCATAAATTTAAAAGAGAATGGCGTGCGTCGAATTCACCATTTAAAACCAATATAGGTACTCCTAAAAAGATCGCAAATTGCGTATACATTTTATATAATTATTAAATATTAATTATAATAAATATAATTTAATAACTTATTTATTAGCATATTTATAATAATAATATAAGAAATTATTATATTAGCATAATATAATTAATTTACTTGTAAAAGGCAATTTATTTAGGTTTATTTTTATGAGAGTTATGACAATTAATTACACAACAACAGATAATTTTATTCGAAAAAATATAAAAATAATATAATTATTTGAATATTGTAAATGTGGTTTTCTGTAATAGCGTCAGTGGTTTTCAAATTGTTACGCTTTTGAGATATCGAATCACAGTCTACCTCACTCTAATGTCTATGGGTTTATATGACTTTTTTAATCTACATTGCTCTAGTATTATTGATCTTTTATTTTCATAATTTTTATAATTCTTTTAGTTTTTATATATTAGAAAAACATATTTATTATAAATTTTACACAATAACATATTTTAATGTACATTGTTTTTAAATTTCCAAGTCTTTTAGTTCTTAATCTGCTTAGTTTCTTATTCTATTAGTTTGTATTCTTTAAGTTTTATTTTTATTTTATAACATACTTATTTTCAATTTCGTTACAATTTCTTCTCTTATATTACTATTATATATGACTTTTTATCCATATTTTTTCGGTATTATTGGTCTAGTATATATCAATTATAGAGTTTATATGTCTTTTTTTCCATATTTCTTCAGTATTATTATTTATTTATTTTGTTCATAATTATTTTAGTTTTGATATATTTGTAAAACATATTTTTTTAAATTTTACACAATAACATATTTTAATGTACATTGCTTTTAATTTCCAAGTCTTTTATTCTTAATCTGCTTAGTTTCTTATTTTATTAGTTTTTATTCATTTAGTTTTATTTTTATTTTACATTCAATTATCAATATACTTTATTTATTTATTTAACCGTTTTTGGTTTATTGTTTTAAATAATTAAAATGGTGTAATCGTTAACAGTAATATGATGATTTTTTAAACAGTTCAAATTTTATTATTTTATTATTGTAAACAGGAAGTGAAAACTTATTATTGTATTTATGAACTGTTTAAAATTAAAATGGGTTGATAACTAGAAAATCCGCAAAGGCTTCTTTGGGGTTTACCCGAATCTGATACCATATCATACCATATATATAAGTTCTTGAATGAGATGAAAATGACTGCATCAAAATAAAATAATTTATAAAAATCCATTAATTTTTTTAAAATAAAAGAAGAGCCACTTTAAATGTTAATTGTTTTCTGAAATTAGGTTAAATCCGCTTAAATAATTACATAATATATTGATTAGGAATGAGCTTATTACACACACACACACACACACACACACACACACACACACACACACACAGAGAGAGAGAGAGTGTACAAACCATACGATTAAGGGTGCCATACTTCTCATAGATACACTCGATCTCGTTGAGTTCCATGTCGGCTTCATCGTCAGCGCCGCCCCCTCCGATATAAGCCCCGCCCCCTACGTAAGCCCCGCCACCTATGTAGCCGCCATCGCCGAAGTAGAAGTCACCTAGGGTGGCGTTACCGCTGGCTATCTGGGCGAGGGCGTCGTTACGATCTGTGTCGCTGTCGTCGTTGTCTGACATATGTCCTACGGGGGTGTGGGTGTGTGAGGGTGGGGGTGTGAGGGTGTGGGTGAGGGTGTGGGTGTGGGGGTGTGTGGGTGTGTGTGTGTGGGTGTGAGGGTGGGTGTGAGGGTGTGGGGGTGAGGGTGTGTGGGGGTGTGGGGGTGTGTGGGTGTGGGTGTAGGTGAGTGTGGGTGTGGGGGTGTGGGTGTGGTGGTGTGTAGGTGTGGGTGTGTGGGTGGTGGTGTGTAGGTGTGGGTGTATGGGTGTGGGTGTGAGTGGGTGTGTGAGGGTGTGGGTGTGTGTGTAGGTGAGTGTGGGTGTGTGTGTGGGTATATGTGTGTGTAGCTGTGGCTAGACCATCGATATAAAGAAAGTGGATAAGCAATTGACGCACGCAATGCATGTAAAAGATAGACACGTGAATGACACTTTTATCGATAAATTAACAAAATGGTATCAGTGATTTTGATTGGATATTAGTCATATTATATATGTCAAATATTGAAACAGTAAGCTTTTCGTCGACATAGATTAAAGTGACTTCTATCTATATCAATGGATTTAAATTATAAATATCAATAAAATCAATAAAATAGTATTATATCTTCAATTTAAATACACAAAATTACGAGGAATGTTGATATTATGTATTTTAAATATATAATTCTATTTTTAGTATAGATAGTACATTAAAATTGGTAGTGATTATCAATATATATATGATAAATACATATTATTATAAATAAAAAGTAGTGGGCCAGATAGTGGGTTTTGACTGCAGCGCTCGTAGCGGATAGTGCCATACACTACATTCAATTGCTTATCCACTTTCTTTATATCGATGGGCTAGACTAGTAAAGGAGTAAGTAGCAGTGAGGGAAGTGTATGTACATTAAGGGTGGTCTATCTCTTAAAATGAGAATAAAAATCATTGTATTAGATAACATATGGTAATACAAGAAAACGGGTATTTTTTTTTTTTTAAATAAAATTTAGAGGGGCCAACGTGTTTAAGGGTTTTGCAGCTTTTTATGCAATGTATTAAGATAGGAGATATTTTTTTTTATGTATTTAAAAAATGTTTCAGCACCTAGGGTTTTGATTCGATTTACATTCTGTAAATTTCATATTGTTAACCAATATAATGTCAATATAAGTTACTTAATGTAAAAAAAATGGTTCACTGAAAACCCGAAATATTTTGAGATAAAATATGATGCTAAAATAAATTATTTTTTTTGTAATTGTTTTAATTTGTATATGTTATACTATTTCTAATAAATATATTTTAAGTACACATTATTATACATATAATATTAAAGATATTGTGAAAATTTCATCAATTTTGAATAATTATTGAGAGGGCTGAAACATTTCTAAGATTCAAAATAAATTAAAATCAATATTCTGAGTAAATCGAGTTTAAAGTTTGTCTACGTTTATTTTAAATGTTATGGTCATATATGTGTATTAGTTGTATATTTTACTACATTTCTAGTATTAAATTATAATATAATACCACACTAATATATCGATAACATTATTCTTATAATATTTATTATAAATTAACAATAATTATACATAATAAGCTATATTTATGACAGTTTTTAAAAAGAAATATTTTTTTTACCTCAATCAAAGGTCGATATTCTAGTAAAACTACTAGCAAAATTATTCGGTTGGATTACTTATTTAATCGATGACACGTTACAGTATTAATTAATATAACCCTTATGGAACGAAAATTATTACCGCATTTTGTATCTAAGTCGTATTTTATTTTGTAATGTATACTCTAATATTTATAATTGTTATAATATATAACGAATATATTTTAATAAATATTCATATTAGTAATTACATTTATTACATTATAATAGTAAATATATTGATAATTGATAATCTTAAAATTAAATGAAGTTAATTAATCATATAAATCTGGTAATTTTGTACGATTAACATGTTTAGATCAAATTTAAATATATATTAAATATATATGTAGGAATTTACCTATATATAAATTAATGTATATATATATATATATATATATTATGTTTGTAGTATTAATGATTTATAATATACTATTAAAGTGTTTATATGTAATACATATTAAAAAGTCATATACAAATTTTGAATTTTTTTTAATTTATGAAAATTAAAAAAAAAATATGGATAAATATTGAAAATTTGTTTACGACAACAAAACAAAAATATACTCTATAACCAACCATACGTAAAAAAAAAAAAATTTTAAATATTAATATAATGATTTTCTGCAATATTAAAAGTTGTCCAAAATATTACGTTTTTTTTCATAAATATGTATTAAATATTAAGTACAGACTATTTTTTATAATTTTATTGCAATAATATATTTATTTATATATAAGTCACTTAAATACAAATATATATTTTTTTAATATATTTGTGAAATAAAAAAAAATGAAATTTTGCAAAAATATTTTTTTTTAAATATTTTTGACAAAAAAGACATGAAAAAAACAGCAAAAAATATTTTACTAGTTTTATTATGTTAATCCCTTAGTATATTTTATATGTTAAAAATTTCATGATACAATCTTGAATATATCTATATAAAAACTATATTTCCAACATTTTATTTTTTATAATGTAAAAATTCCTATTCATCGTATGTTAATTTTTAAAGGGACGTCGCCCCCCCTAAAAATTGTCCAAATATTCTGAAATTTTTTTTGGTTCGATATATTATTACAATAATAATAGCCTCAATTTTTTGTAAAAATCCATTAAAAATGTATCGATGTAACCACTCTTAATGTACATGTATCTGAAGCAGTATAAGGTGATGTATAAAACTACTTTTATAGCAAGCATGTGATATATATTATTTTTTATTACGGCATTCGCATTAATATAACTATTACTAACGTTTATTCCGTTATTAGTGGTATAATATTTTGTGTATTTATATTTACATTGCATATATTAATATTCTATATTTTTATTATTAAATCGTCTATAGTATCATTTAAATAACCACGTTACCACGACTACTATACGATAGGTTACAATTCCCCGCTGTAGCGCGATGTGTAATAGAAACCTTTGCCCTTATCTTTATCCAGCCAGTCTTTCTTGCTGGAATGACGATCTTTACTTTTCTCTCCTATGTAATGATAACACGCGGGTATAGAAGATGGTGTCATGTGACCTTCAGTGGGGTCATGTGACTAACCGAGTGGTTCCGACTTCTTGGCGTAGTTGCTGAACAGTTCACCGATGAGGGTCCAGGCGTTAGCGCTCTGTGAAATATGTTATTACAGTAAGTATTAATACGTATATATACGTCAGACACACAAGCAGTAGGAAGCGGGTTCGAGCCTCGTCCGGACCATTAATTAATTTTATAAAATGAGTCTTAAAATATTATTTAGAAGTAAACATATATAATTATGTATACATAAATGATCGCTCTCGTTAAAACCATGGATGCCTTAACATTGGAGCGGCTTCGAAGGGATATTAGAGCCATATCTGGTTATAAGTGAAAACTTCATCTAAGTTCCTAGATGGGATGAAAGGACTCCACCAAATAACAATAACGATAACAATAACGATAACAATATATATACACAGGTAACCAGTGATCTCGTACAAAGTGAAGGTTTGTGGGTAGCGATATAGTGAGGATTGGTGATTTCGTGCGTAGTGTAAATTGTACTATTTATAAATAATTATTTATATTAATATGTATTATCATTGCGCACAGATATTAAATCCATACGAAATCACTTCGCAAGAGATCACTGGTATTCTATACATATACATATATATATATATATATATATTATTATAAAATGTTGGTATACACACCTGGATAATTGTAGAAGCATTGGTGCTTGTCGAAACAATTACCCTTTATTAATTACCCATATATATATACATATATATATGATTCCCTCTTAAGAATATTAATTGTAATTAATTAATCTAATACTACAGTACAGATATATCGCTGTAAATTAAAGTAATTGATATCAAGATTACAAATAGTTTATTATAAAATAATTAATAAATATATGAAATATACAAAGATCATAGATTTCGTCATTAGATTTAAAGATTAAAAAGATATTACCCATTGAATGTAATTTACAAAATAAAGAATAGAGTTGAATATTTGTATACTAATAAAGATAAAGTAGTCTATAAAATAGAATTTGACTATATTTAAAGTTATAAGCAATATGATAATGGATGCTAAAAAACATTACTTAGGATATCGAATTATATTAATATAAATAATTGTTGTCAATAATTAATAAATAACATATCGTTGGATAAAATAGTCTAATTATAATAAATATAAAGATTTGGGTATTTAGTTGATAAAGTAGAACACATTTGTGAGAGTTCAAACATATGAGAATATGCATCAGATATAATATGTTTGAAACCTCTATGAATCAACCTTGCAATTAATGTTGGCGATATTAATGTCTAGCAAACATTTTACATTTAATGATACAAACAATATTGACATAGAGATAATGTAGTTACGTTAGTAGATGTTCATAATCCTATTGTTTAGTACCAGGGGCCGGTTGCTCCTGAATATGTCTGGGATTGGCCAGAGACAATCCCAACCAGGACAATCCAAAGACAATCCTTATTTATAGGGATTATTGGGTTGCTCTGGGATTTTGTACACATATCCTAGCTGAGATCAAGCTCAGCAATATTTCTACTAACATCCTTATTTTATCCTTATTTTATTTTTGAATATATTAAAATATTTAAAATATAAGAATTATATTTATAAATTACTTGATTAAAATTTGATTATTAAAGGATGTACATATATGTACATAGGAGTTTTATATAGTTTCGGAAATCTCATTTAATTTCAAGTAGAATCAATAGATAATATATGTATAATAAATTAACAAAACGATAAGTAAATTGTTATAGTAAGGGTACTAATTATTTTTTTAAAGTTTATTTTCAAATATTAGTTAAATATTATGTGAAATTACTTAATTATACTATCATATAGTTTCTAATATTACATTAAATATAAGTTAAATTATATTATTATTATCATTAGTTTATTATATTATTTAATGTATTCCTATTAATACATATTAAATATGATATTTACATGAATATATTACATATTTAATAAGTAAATATTAATAAAATGTAGGTTATTCAGTTGCATACTATTAATTATAATATTAAAATTAATTAGGATATCTATATAGTTTCTAGACATAATAAATGATATATTTATAATATGATAACATAATAATAGATAAAATATTATATTATAAATATAATTCCATTCTAATTCTATTTATAATTAAATCAAAACTATCAACACTATTAGTAATTATAAACAATTTATAAAATCGGATTGGTAGTGTATTTATACTATAATATATTAAATGAATAATATAGATATATTATTAAGATGTATACATCGATGTAGATCTACCAATTTAATTATTATTTATTGAAAATAATTTTTAATATAAGTTACGTATAAGCTACGTATAGTTTCTGAATATCCTTCTGTCGATTCTAAATTCAGGTAATACAATAATAATCACACGTATTCGTTGTAAAGAGGACACACTAATCGTTTCACTATAGAAGTAACGTACACATACTACTGGTAGTATTCGATGCTAATTACACCGATAATAGAACGAGTACTTACATGGATCATGGGATTTGCGTAGGAGATAGCCACATCGGCGTTATGTTTGCACAGTCGTTCGAGAGTGTCGCCCGTAAGATGATAGTTGGTGGCCGCGTAGATTAGCCAATCGGCTGTGAGGTCTTCGTCCGTGGACAACACCACCTGGTGGACGAGGTGTTCATTACATACACGGGCCCGAGTTGTATTCAACGCTCGTGTTACCATGCACTAAGTTAACTGTACTAAACATTTGTATATGGCAGTGCCTTTTTAAGGAGTATCTTGAGGGAAATTACCCGATGCTATTATCTTTTTCCCGCAAAAAAATCAGATTTTTTCATAAACACTTATATCATAATCCTATTTATTTGATATAAACCGGTAGATGTATTTTATTAGATTGTTTTTCATATACGATTGAAAACAAATTAATTAGTTTTGGAATTCGCGTTATCGAATCCTTAAAAAGGCACTGATACAGAGACATAGATGAATAGTATCCTCATTTCAACCGTGTTGATATGACGAGTTCAGATTAATAAACCTTCATCGTGAGAAATTAGTAATCGAGGGGGGGGGGGTGTGGCTAGTAAAGGTTAAGCTCCGCCCCTAACATGCAACGAGGCATGCAGTAAAGACTACGACTACTACTAAGACGACGACTACATTCCGCGGGGTACCTTGATCATGTAAGATATCTGACGGTGAGGGCTATCCGGCAGCGGGGGGGCGGCGGCGGCGGGGTTCGACGCGCTCATCGAACTCGTCTTACGGTTCCACTGGAGGCGGCGCGATACCTCCGAGTAGGTGGGTGGCGGCCCTTGCGCTTGATTGACAGCTGCGGCGGCGGAGGACAGCGGAGTGGGTGGCGGTGGAGGCGGGGTTATCGCGACCACGCTCGACGTGCGGAACTGTCTCCGCGAATGGGGCGATCCGGCTAGCGGGGGGAGAGGGGTTGTTGGGATTTACCACCTGCGGCAGAGATGGAGGTTATTAAGAAACCCAAGCGATGTGGTGGTTATAGTAGAAGTTAGGAGGCGGTTAGAAATGGGCGCGGAGCATGGATCGGTCGAGATCGGCTGGCACACGAAACATTGTTTAGGACAAGATAGAAAGCCGTTATATGCGGTGTGTATGTGTATGTTTGTATACAAATGTGTGTGTGTGTATGTGTTGGGGTTAGTATATGTTTTACGGTGACCTATTTTTACTGGGAAAATAATTGTAAAATCAATTATATCCCATTATAATGTATAGTATTAACCGATAGATTTGGCATATATTAATTCAATATAATAATTTTTATAATATTGTTTATTAAAATATAAATTTATTTTAAACTAACAGAAAAAAATATGATTAGATTAATAGTTTGTTATTAATAATTTAATATATATAATACATTAATAAATATCATTTATAGATTTATTGTGATAGATAATATAAAATTATCAAACCAAACATATTATATTACAATCTTCACAATAGAATTTGTCAATATATTTGGCATGGTGAAAACTTTCATTCATTTTGAATCTATAAATATAACATTCTATTTAATAAATAACATATGTTAAATAATCACTAATAAATATTTCCAATAGAAAATATATAGAAAAAAACAATGATACTATTAATAATACTAATAAAATATTATACACTAAATAAAATAATAAAATATCATTTATCATGTGTAATAATATGGATCTCTTAATTTATAATAACATTTTTTAATTACATTTATTATTTATTAAAAAATGTAATCTTTAAATATTCAAAATTAATTAGAGTTATTACCATATCAATTACAATTGTAATATAATATTATAAAATTTTATAATTGTATATTAGCTATCACATACAAAATCAATAAATTATATTTATTTGTAAATTATATAAATAATATTAGGTTTAATTTTGTAAATAATATTAGATTTTATAATTTAAACTTTAATATAGGTTTTTTATATGATAAAAAACTTTATTATGTCGGTTTTTTAAGGTAATTATTACCATAGGTGGTACAAAATAAGGAACCCTGGTATGTATGTACATATATATTTGTATGTATTCATATGTGTAAGTATGCGTTTTGAGTAAGTATGTGTTTTAAGTTAGTATGTGTGTTTGTGGTGTATTTGTTAGTCATACCGGTTGTTTGAACAACAATCTGCTTCTATTGCGAACACACTCTGTATCCATGGCGATCTTGAAATAGGCGTGTCTCTTAGTATCTTTGAGGCGATGAGGAGAATGACTGGTGAGTTAATCCTGTCATCACAACAACAATAACAACAACGACAACAACGACTATGATACTAACTATAGACTACTACTACTACTACTAATATATACAGACAGACAGACATAGAAAGAAATGAGTATTTGACAAATGGCGAAACTCTTCATTAAATATACATTTCAATATATTATCAATAAAGAAAATATATTATATTAATTAATAAATTAAATTAACATAATTATTATTTATATTAACATAGAATTAAGGGAATTATCAAGTGAATTTGTACTTAAACTACTACGAACCAGTTGTTTTATCAATTTGTTAATAACATTTAATATCGTTTAGATATATGTTATCTATTTGGATTTATATTAGTTGTAACTTCTGAAATGATTATAAGTTACCAAAAATGATATTATATAGAGATACTAAATAGTAATTAAACCTAATTAGTGATATTACAATTTATTTTACTCTAAATGTATTAAAAAAATATATATCTTCCCAGTGTATATTTTATAATACTTAGTTTAGTTTATAAAAATATATATATATATATATATTAATAGTTCATATCCAAATCATCGATATTAAGAAAGTGGATAAGTAATTGAATGTAGTGTATGGTACTTTGTGATAGAGGCAATGTAGTAGAAACCTACTACTAAATTTCTATTATTTTTATTTATATTTATATTTATTTATACTCATAATACTAATATTAGTATTTATGATCTAGTGTAATGTATTCTATATACTAAAAATAGTAGTTATATATATATATATATATATATATATATATATATATATATATATTTATAATACAACATATAAACATTCCTCGTAATTTTGTATTAAAATGTATTTTAATTGAAGATATCACTCTTTAATTGATATTTATAATTTAAATCTATTTCGAAGAGAATCCTACTTGGCTATTAACCAACTAGTACTTAACAAAACTATGTTGATCTAGAGTGAATGAGGGCTCACAGCCAGTGTGGCCTATCTATTTACATGTAAACCTGCGCCATGCCAGATTTGGTAAAGATCCCCTTAAGTTGTGATGAGAACAATAAAATATATCATTGAAATAAGTAACAATTACTAAAATATAATAATGAATATTAAGTTAAAATAAGAATATATAATGAATAATATATATATATATATATATATATATATATATATATATATATATATATAGATATATATATATATATATAGATATATATATATATAAAATGTGGTTTTATTTACATTAAGATTAAAACTGTATCATTGATAAGTGAGAAGCCGCCCCACGCATACCTATGAGTTTATCGGTGTCGGTGCGAGACGGATCGACGGGCAGCGAGTACACCAGCGAACCCTTAGGACTGATGTCGATGCAGCAGCGGTTGGCTCGCTCGAGCGGTTCCTTAGCCCTGTGGAAGCTGTGCTGTAGCAGTACGCAGTCTTTGGACGACGACAGCAGTTTATTGTTATCTATAGACTTCCAGACGATGCCTGTTGTGTGTCGGGGTCGAGGTCGTTATCGAGGGCGGGTGATTGTGGTCGGTCAGTATGAACTACAGCGATTGAGGGATGTTCGGATGAAATGTATATTGTTTTAATGATAATTATTGATAGTTAATATTAAAGGTTTTCACACCAATAAAACAGCTTAATATAGTGATGATTTTATAGCTCAATAACGTAAAATATACAAATCAGGTAGTTTCGGTGTGGCTATACCGATATCGGGCAGGTCGACGCACGAATTATTCGTACATTTATATGTAAATCAATAAATCCTATTAAATCTTATACTCGCTCGATATCAGGTAAATGATTTATAACGAATAAATATCTAGGTGTTTTTGTTTGTGTGAAAGCAACTTTAGTTAATAATTACCTACTACATGTTTGTCAGATTTATAATTCATATATATATATATATATATGGTTAATAATAAATGTAATATATAGTTGTGTGCGTTCAAGGTTTAGATAGTCTATACTATGCAATCATTGCAAAGGCGCCTCTTAATAACAGAGTATGGGAGTTATACTTATTAATAATAAGTTATTATATAACAACAACAACTACAACAACAACAACCATATCACCTAAGGACCACGAAACTCTAGAGCACTGGATTCAAGAGTGTCCGGCGACGGCCGTAAAACGTATTCGAGTGTTTGGGGGGACGGCACCCCATCTTTCAGTCTTGGTATCAAACCCAAGGGCTGTTCTGGCGTTCGCGCATGGACTCTGGTCCATGTGACGCCACCCTGCCGCCAACAACAACAACAACAACAATAACAAAAACAACAACAACAACAACAACAACAACAACAACAACAACAACAGTGAACAAGTTACCGGTGACAACATCAGAGTGGTCTTCGAACGAGGCGAACGGAATGAAGGGGCGTCTGATGTCCCACACGGAGACGTTGAAGTCAAACTGGTAGGCGCAGCTGGCGATGTGATAGCGTTTGTGAGGTCTCCATCTCACCCGGGCTACCGACGCTATGGTTTGTATGTTGTAGGCGATCCTGACGCGAGACTCGTTCTCTAGATCCCATACCTACGGTGGCGTACGCGAGGGACGCTTTAGTTTCATTAGTTTATGTTCTACCGTTAATATTACTACTAGTAATGAGCTGTTTCTATGTATTTCTATTTGACTATTTATTAAAATTATATAATATTCTGTATTATATGTCGGAGGCATTGTGTTATAGTATGTATGTGTTGCATCATAATGCATACATCACAATCTGATAGACTACATTGATGGTAATAATGCATACATAATAAACTGAGCATAATCACCGAATGAGATGAGTTAGGCTAGCACTAAACAAGGACACACATAACATGCCCATGTTGTCTACATCTATATCATGTATCCTAAGTCAGCCTAGCGTGACGTACTAGTCAAGAGAACAACAAACTCTGATGGTTTTATCCCTGCTAGCAGTAGCCACCCAGTACTTCTCGGTGGGATGCCAGTCTATCGAGTATATCGGTTCGCTGTGAGCCGTGAATTGTCGTAGACATTTTCCAGCTTTCCGTCCGTCCCAAATCTTGAATACGTGTGCATCGATGTATTATGTAATAGAGCGTATTGTATCAGTTAAATAGATTCGTTAAATCATTAAATAGATACGTTGTATATTCACGGGGTTATTCGATTATAAATCACCTTTATATTCATTATTAAAACAATCTATTTATTATTATATTGTTAATTTATTTAAGGACTTAATTTATTTATAGATTTTGAAATATATAATGATTGCCATTACATTAGCAGCAGTGAATGACATGTGACAGTGATTGACAGGTGACAGTGATTGACAGATGCTAACCTGAATACTGCCGCTCTCGTAAGAAGACACAAACTCGTATTCCGAGTGAGGGTTAAACTGGACGTCGCTAACGTTTGTCTGACCGCTGAATGTTTTCTCTACTTGACCGCTACGTATGTCCTATAGATATGTGTGTATGAATGTGTATCAGGTATGGCAGGGTCAAATACATTTTCAAATATAAATAATTTTTTCACAATAATCAAATAATAACTATATAAAAGTAAACTAAAATACGAATAAAGATAATCTGGAATGAAATAGTTAATGACGATGAATTAAGCTTTATTAGCTATCTGGACATACTTTAAATAATAGTTAAATTACATTATTATAGTAATCCTATTATTAATAAATGTATGTATTAGATAGGGTTGTAAAATTTTAAATACTTGTAATGTATCAAATTAATAAGGAAGCCATTAAATTTTTATAATCAAGGCTTCAAATCCAAAAATGTAAGGCATAACATCCAAATCAATCCTTTACAATTATAGAAAACATTATAAATCTTAAGTTCAAAGTTAACATTAATCGTCAAATTAATCGTATAATTATAATATAATCATATAATTATTATATGTATTATGTAGTTTTAAAATTGGTTTTCGAGTCGTTTTAAATACTAGACTAGAATATTGCTGATTAGAATCGACTTGACATTGCATTACTATGACTCGAGATTTGGACTCGAGGATTCAAATTATTACAACCCTAGTATTAGATATTTTATTAGTATTTATCAATATACTAACTTTAATAACTATTTTTAATTAATTAAATCTATGATATGAAAATATTACATATGTATTTTAATGGGAAGAATAACGAAATAATCTACAGTGAATCGAAAAGTAATTTGTGATATATAATGTAATAAATTTATTTTGAAGAAGTTAAGAGACAGAGGTAGTATTATTAGAATAAGATAAGTTAACAAAAGTTTAGTAGAAGCACAACTAATATAATCAGTGTAGTTCTTAATATATAAGGTAAAGTAGAGAGGAAAGAGTTACAGTATTCAAGATGAGAACAAATAAAATAGTTGATAAGAATAAAACAATATTTTTTAATTTTCTAATAGAACGAATTTCATATATATATGTAAATTATATAATTTATATACATTATATATATGCCTATCATAATTAAGACTACCTTAGCATTATTATCATATATAACATTGAGAGTACGTTTTTTACATCTAATATCATAGGTATTATGGATATCACTAAGGGAAACAACAACTGTTATATAATTTTAATGTTTATTATTTCATGTCTATAATATTGTTAGATACAAAGTGCATTATGTGTGAAGCCCCACTATCACGTGTGAAGCCCCACTACCCCATATTAAACCCCACTACCCTGTGTGAAGCCCCTCCACTCCATATTAAGCCCCACTACCCTATGTAAAGCACCAACTAACGAATAGTTTGATAGAGCCGTCCCTGGATCCACTCATCAGCCAGGACCTATTGCTGTGATGGAAGCTGACGGTATTCACAGCCTGCTTGTGTTCGTTGTATATCTTCTCTACAACGCGTGTGGGGTGTATGTGAATGTGAATGTATGCTATGTATGACATGTAATGGTTAGTTAAATACCTGGGAGTATAATAGTAAAGATAATATAGTAAATCTCGTGCAGTGAGAGAAGACAATGTACTACTGGAATAACAAAATAACATAGATTGATGGATTGACGATCATATGAGAAACTGGCAATTAAGTAGAGTATGAAATAGAGAAGGATAAAGCAGGTATACAATGTATACTATACACGTGTAACTTGACCTTATCGTATCGGTGTAATACGTATGTTTCACAATGATCTACATGTAGACATTGGCTTCGAGTAGAGATGATTATATATGCATGATCAATACATACTTGCAGTAAAGTAATGCATTACTTATATGATATTGTATCGGAATTATATATTTCAACATTCCTAAATAGGTAAAGAAAATTGAAATATGTTGAAGTATGAATTATGATATATTCTATATGCCTAATAAAGTTCTCATAGCTTGTTGAGGGTGTTGCACAGGTACTTATTGAATTGAGGCAAAGCTATCACTGCTAGGCAACCTTGTTTGTAACGACTCGACATGTTAAGATCCCACAGAACCACCGATCCATTAGTAGCAGCCGTAGCGATCTTATTGTCTGTGCAGATCAACGATCGTAGAGTAAGAGGCGTTATATTCAGCATTTGATTGTAAATTAATTATTATACTTTAAAAATTTAAATATTACATAATTTAGGTTCAATGATATACAAATATCTCACTGAGGAGAATACATGCCATAGTATGATAATGATGACTACTATTATTGTATGTAAATATAACGTATATATATAGATATTATGTACTAGCGGTTAATCACACGAAATAAAGCGCACTCAATTCCATAGAGTTTTAAATCATATACAATCTCTTCGATAATTTATAGTTGTTTCATAGTATGTACATGTGCTCGTTATTTCTATGCAAAACTTATATCACCTTCTAATCTAAAACACACTACACTCTACTCTACTCTACTACATTATATTATATTAATGGAGAGTCTCCATTGGAGACTATACTATACTTTATAATATCTATCGCTGTGAACATATTTAGGATGAACTGTGTAGGAAGAATACAAACCATCGATGTTATTCCAGGCGACATCGGCAACACTGTAGTTAAGGTTGAGGCCTCTGCCTCCTCGTAGGTTTAGTCTTTCCTTGAAGCCGCTCACTCCGATATCAAATATCTTGAATACTAAATACATCAAGCAATGAATGTTTTTAATAGCAATAATAATAGATCTTTACGAAATTTACGAACATTTCTCACTAGAACATTGATAAGTGTTCATTTATATTTGGCCAATATTATATTGCAATTAAAGTATATATATATATATATATATATATAATTAATTTAATTATATGATTTCATCAATTTCATATTAAATATCTAACTATTATGTAATTATTGAAAGCCTTACAAATTGTGTGGAACTACTTATATGTAATTAATAATACTTAACCCGACCCTATCTACGATTCTAAATCCGGGTTACAATACATTTTATAAGATAGGGACTTTAAATCCGGGTTCGATTCACGGATTTTAGTTAATTTATGATCATTGTATAATTATTGAAATTTGAATTTTATATTATATAATAAATTTTAATTTAAGCACACACACATACACACACACCAACTGATTATCCATTGCATCAAATACGAAAGGAGAAAATTCAGCTCCGCATCAACAATCATATGGAATAAACTACCCCGAAACTTAGAAATCAAAATATATCAATTAATATCTTCAAAAAGAAATTAAACAAATGTCTTATCGCCCAACATTGATGTTCGTTTATTCGTAATATTATCGTGCAAATTATATATATATATAATATTATATATATATATAATGTATACATTCGCTATTTTTATCTATATGTGATATATATTGTTAGATCCACATTATAGAATTATAATTATTAATGATGTGCTTAAAATAAATACTTAAACAACAACAACAACACACACACAAGAACACACACACACACATACACACACACATGAACATATGTAAACCTGTACGCCCAGCCACTAGAACTTGAGAACAATCTCCGCTCAGAGTCAAACAACTCAGCGGTCCGTCAGTGATACTCTGTACTTTCTGCTGACTCAGCTCTCGTAAGTCTAGTTGTTCAAACTGTTCGGACAGTACGGCTGTGTGAGTCATACAGGTTAGTGTGAGTCATATAGGTAGTATTAGTCATACAGGTTAGTGTGAGTCATAGGTAGTATTATTAGTCATACGAGTATTGGCGTGTTTGATTGATATTATATTTAAATGAATATATAGTCGAAAGTAAAAAGTATAAATATTAGCTAATGATAACATACTTTATTGAAATACACAAAGAATAATGCCTAATAAAAAAATGAAGAATGTTTATTAGTTAATAGTTGACCAAACAGCCACCTACTGATGGAATCTGCTGCTATCTACTGCCATCTACTGGTGGAATCGGGTATTATATGTATATTTGTTTAAATGATAAACTGGACGTGGATTAGAGCAATAGTTCTTAGCGAATAAGTTAGTTTAGCGTTAATGTTCACAGATCTCTAGTATCTCTAGTAGAGATGACGTATTACTGGATACAGTATTGTTAGTGCACCTAAATCAGCGTGAACAGGCGTATTAGATTATAATAATGATGTTCTGATTGAAGCTTTGTTTAACTTAATTGGATAAGTAGATTTTTATTAACAAATTTTGAATCAATGTTTTGAAAACATTTAAATTTAACAATAAAAGGTGAATTTATTTATACTAATACATATAGCATAATAAAGTAAGTCTATATTGATATTTCTTAAAATCAAGACTTTTATCGTTTACTCACTTTATATATATATAAATAAAAATTTAAAACCCATTTTATAGAAATAACAACCCATGTACTACATAATGTATGTGGTATTATTCATAGTTTGTACACGATTACGAGTACAAGTTATATCTTCCCTTAAACTATTCTTTTCTATCATATAAAATATGTGTTAGCAGACATTTTACATTCGATAATCCATTAATATATAATTTAATTATATATCTATTAGCTGTATTTCGACTTAAGGCTAAAATATGTAAACAATACGTGATGAATAGTTCAACTATAGAGGGCGCTAATAATATCGGAATATATAGTAACTGATTATAGTTTAATATAGAATATGGATCTTTACACACGTATCGTGTATACAACTTGTGTGTTAATATTATATAATGAATGGGTTTATATACAAAATATAATCAACTAAATATTAGACTTTTAGTAATATATATTATTATTAATAATATAATAATTTGATATCGACTATTTCCCCCTATAGTTCAATTATATAAATTCTTTAGTTGGTTGTAATCATTTTATATAGTTAACATCAACGATCATACATTTTATAATATTAGTCATTACTGCTATAAATTATAGCATATATTGGTAACTGGAAGAAGTCGAAACATTAAATATGAAAATTCGTCACATTTAAATACACATAATTAAATAAGCTGAAATTAGAACAGCCGCCACTTAAGATAATATATTGCCACATTATATCGATAGTGATTCGGTTTATTGTGTCGGGTGTTCTGATTTCAACCTAATTATATATGTGTGTTTAAATGTGCCTACTTTTCATGGTGAATGTTCCGACTTCCTCCTGTAAACCTATAATGCATCAGTAAAATAATAAGGTATATAATCATAATGGTCTAATTCATGGATGTAAAGAAAGTGTATAAGCTATTGAATGAAGTATATTCCATAAACTGTATGGTACTTTCCGATAGAGGCACAGCAGTCAAAACCTACTGTTAAATTCCAAATTGATATTATTTATTTATATTTATATTGATACTTAGGATTAAGTTTAAATATATATTTGAATTGAAGATAATACTTTTTATTTACGTATATGATTTAAATACATAGATATATATCACATATATAGTGAGTGACTATTAGTGACTATCATATTCTCTTCTATACATGCAGTGAAGGGCACCGGTCATTTTTTTCCTGGATCGTCGATCCGACCCCTATTTATTCTCTTAGGCGATTCTTTTCCCGATCATCCATTCGTTACCCATTCCTAATTTCTTACCCGATCCGGATCCCGATATTATTTATAATATAAATTTTATATATTTAATTAATACGATTTTATTGCATAATTCGAAACATTACATATGTAGGTATAATACCTATGTATTATAAATTATTAATAATTGTAAATAATATGTATTATTAATATATTGTATTATATTTCAATAATAAGTCTATGGGTAAAAGTGTTTGCAGTGAAATCAGCAAATTTTTCACATTTTTCCCAGTCTCAAACTCAGATTTTGTTGAAACTTTCACAGAATGTTTATTTAATATAGTTACCGTAGTAATTTTAAAAATTAATTAAAAAAAATTAATATTTTGCCCACACGATTCATTCAAAAATATTCTGAAAATTTTGAAATGTAATTTTTGAGTAAAACGCACATTTTTAAAACTCTATAACTTTTTATTTATTTAATAAATTTCATTAATTGTTTTTCTATAAGATTATATCATATATTCTCTATATAGATATATAGTAATAGACTCAAAAATATTAAATAATCATATATGACAAAATTCACAATATTTGTTTTTTATACAAATTTGTTTCCCTGATAACTTTTTATATATTATATATTATTTAATTTTTGTTGTTGTATATTGTAGATATGTTTTAAATAAACATAAATTATCTTAAAAATCTAACCTAGTTAATATATTTTTTTATTAATTCATCCATACAAAATAATTTGTTAACAAATTTTCCAAATTCGATACTTTTTAAATCAAAATAAATCAAAATACATAAATACAATTATATCCTCGAAATTTATAATTTTTTTTTTATTCTATAATTTTTTTTAATAATCTATTTAAAACTATTTTCACAACATTGCTTTATGATCTATTAGTTGCTGATTTTTAATTTTTTAAAAAGATAAAATTCTAATTTTTAAGAAAAATATATGATTTATATTTATATTAAATTATGTTTTTTAATTAACTTTTAGGTACTTTTTAATAATTATAAATATATATTATATTTTAATTATATACAAATATATATAAGCTCATATGAAACATTCAAAATTCTAATAAAAATACAATTTCTATAGAATAAATTACAATAAATAATAAAGTAAAATTTTAATATATATAAAAGAGGCTATATATAATAAATATTATAAATATATCTATTATAGAAAATATTTCGTGAAGCAAAGATATAACACTCCCTATGCATGCAATGTAATTTAGTAATACCAAATGCCGCTGCTAGCAGTAGTATCGAATCACTGAAATATATATAGATTCGGCTCTGTTTTCATTGCTCTATTAAATTACATGCAATATAAATTAGCTTTTACTCACCAAATATAAACTTATAGCATTTAAAACATTCATATCATATTTGTTTGTTATATTTTAGCAATGAACACTTAGTTTTCATCATATAAATACTAATTTAAAGCATATTATTTTACATTATAAAGTGTATAGTTTGAAACGAATTTACATTATAAACAACACATAGTTCCTAAAAGTAACCTGATATAGTTGGCACTAGGGTATTTTGTATACAAATTAGAATAACGCGATTTCGCGTAAGTGTTATATCTTTCCTTCGGAAAATCTTTGATTATAGTATACATGGAAAATTATAAATATAATTTAAACAAAAATAGATTGATTCAATAAATAGAATTCTGGGCAATATGCTATTAATAGACCATATAGTGCCTATCTATTTACATGGTAAACTGTGAAATGGCACTGACATTTTATTTTTCACCAATTTTATGATATCTAATACATCATAATTATATTTTTTAATATTATCTCTCTGGAATTGTGCATACATATGTTATTTATATAAAGCAAAATAAATTATGTGGATTGCTTCTGTACTTTTATCTAAACACACATTTATATACGCAAATATAGCAACACAATTTATTCCGAGTAAAGCGCATTTGAAAAGTCAACAATAAATAAATTCAATAAAATTATAAAGTAATAAAATTATACATTTAGCTAATATAATATCAATATTATAAAGTAATAGTTTTATATTTTCTTATCAATATATAAACCTTATTTTTATAAAATTTATAAAACATAAGATTACATATCAAGATATTATTATTAATATTAATTCACCAAACATTATAAATAGTCGATTATACAAATTTAATATAGCTGCTATACAGAAAATTAATATGCTTTTATAAATAAAATTTCTAAATTATTTTGTTGTTGTCTTTAATAAAAATATATTAACTATATATTAAATAAAGATATAAACTAAATATATATTTATTATTGGTGAATATAAACAATATATATCAATATAAAAATTACTTTAAAATATCAATTAAGGTAAAATTAAATTAAATTTTAAGGGGACGCGATACCATCGTTTGGTTTACATGTAAAAGATATGAAAAAATGGTATTTTTAGAAATCTATTAACTCAAAAAATATTCACTTTTTTTTTTTTTTTTTTTTAATCTATTAATAATATTCTGTATTTTTATATTATATGTTGAAATTTATAGATGTTTACACATCTTTATGTTATACGTTTCTAAAAAAAATAATTGAAATATCTGATAAAAAATGTTAATTTTTCAACTAAATTGTTAATTAAAATTTTTTAAATAAATATTTTTTAATTTTGACAAATAACTTTAATCTTACAGGTTTTATCTAGTTATATTGAAAAAATGAAGAAAAAATATTCAATTGTTCAAAAGTTAATACTAGTTATGTCAGCATGATTGGTCACAAATAATTATTCTGAGTAAATCAAGTTTCAAATATAATATATGAATATAAACAATATGATTATACAGGTACAAATAATATAATATAAACAAAATGAATAATGTAATGAACATAATTTAAACACCATTTTAAAGATAATATTTGAAATATTATAATTTTACATTAAAAAAAAATTTGAAATTCAATTTTTTTTCGAAAAAATCAATTGTATCGCGTCCCCTTAATATAAAATTATAGTAATTTTGACATGCATATCCTTTATAAATACACTGTTAGTGTGAATTCAACATTGTATGAAAACAGCTATTTAAGTTTGGCAACAATAAACATACAATATCATCATTTATATTAGACATTTATTTAGACAAATAATATTCAGAATAATATTCGAATGAATTTTTTTATTAGAATTTTGAATATTTCATATGAGCTTATATATATTTGTATATCATTAAAATATAATATATATTTATAATTATTAAAAAGTACATTAAAGTTAATTAAAAAACATAATTTAATATAAATATAAGTCATATATTTTTTCTTAAAAATTAGAATTGTATCTTTTAAAAAAATTAAAAATCAGCAACTAATAGATCATAAAGCAATGTTATGAAAATATTTTTAAATAGATTATTAAACCAAATTATAGAATAAAAAAAAAATTATAAATTTCGAGGATAGGTATTTTGATTTATTTTGATTTAAAAAGTATCAAATTTGGAAAATTTAATAAAAAATGATTTTGAATGGATGAATTAATAAAAAAATATATTCACTAGGTTAGATTTTTAAGATAATTTATGTTTATTTAAAAAATATCTACAATATACAACAACAACAATTAAATAATATACAATATATAAAAAGTTATCAGGGAAACAAATTTGTATAAAAAATAAATATTGTGAATTTTGTCATATATGTAAATCAATATAAATATATGATTATTTAATATTTTTTAGTCGATTACTATATATCTATATAGAGAATATATGATTTAATCTTATAGAAAAAAAAATAATGAAATTTATTAAATAAATAAAAAGTTATAGAGTTTTTAAAAGGTGCGTTTTATTCAAAAATTACATTTCAAAATTTTCAAAATATTTTTGAATGAATCGTTAGGGCAAAATATTAATTTTTTTTAATTTTTTTTAAAAATTACTACGATAACTATAGTAAATAAACATTCTGTGAAAGTTTCAACAATATCTGAGTCGGGGTGCGGGGATGATTATTGATTTCACTTGGAATGACCCCTATTGAATTAAATACATTTATCAAATGTATCATATAGACTATATAATAGAGTGAATTAATGTATAATTTATTTATATAAATTCATTGAATTTGATACAAATATCTACTCATTGTACAACATACAATGTACTAAACATACAATGTATGTTGAGTCAAAGTGGTTTACTTATATAATCTCAATTGATTAAATTCTATTATGGTCAAAATAATAATTATTTATTAAATACCATGTGGTCTTGCAATACTGATAATATTTTAATAGGAAAATATAGGAAAATATAGGAAAATATTACAAAATAATAATCAATACAATATCATATCAATGTAATAATAAAATACTAAAATGTTGTTAATTTTCTTATTAATAAATATAATAATATTAGAGTATCGTATATGCAATGATGGGATCGATCCTTTTTCTGGATCGACGATCCCGATCCTCAATTCGTTACCTGATCATTTGCCGATTCAGATCCCGATCCTCTCTTTATAACACGATCCTGATCTGGATGGAATCACCGATTAATGATCGCGATCCTGCCCATCACTGTATATATATCGACAACAATCCTACTTTTTTTATATTTTACCTATATAATATGACTATTATTTAATCTAAATCGCTGATGCCATTTTGTTAATTTATCTAGAAAAATTCCATTTGCCCGTGGATCTCGAAGAAGGTCCTATATTATTATTATTAGAATTTCACAGTTCAATATGGGCGATACTTATACATAGCAGTCAAATACATCTATTACGCACTACTTCATAATTTAAAATAGTCTGACCGATATGATATGCGTACCACATGAAATTAGGCAAAATATATTTTTTACTTATACAATATTTAATATATATACATGTATTTGCGGATTGATATTTTGGGGTTATTTGATTTCTTTGGTTTGGTTTTATTTTTCTGTTTTTTTTAGCTGCTTTATATGATGTAATATATCCGAAGTAATCCCATAATTTAGTATCAAATATTGTGTTACTATAAAATATCGTATAATCATTATACGCATTATTATAATGCGTTATATAATCATTATAATAATGATTATAATAATGCGTTACTCTGTCAAATTGTTTTAAATATAGTGGTGCGTAGGTAATCTATTTGAGTGACATATATAAGTACCTCCCAAGTTTTACTCTGAAATGAATCAGAGTCAAAACTATCTCGCGATAGTTAAAAAGTAAATAATGCTAGGCGGTTTGCGGGAGTCACGTATACACATAAATGAATATATATTATATATATATTCTTATGTCTTTTCTATAATATGTACATTTTATGACATACTTCAAATTCGAATTGTATGATCAACTTAAATTCAATTCAATGATTCAACTCCCGCCTCACGAGTTTGTTTTTTAATTATTGAGCGTTAGTTTTGACCCGTCACCTCTGAAATTTTTATAATAATAATCGGCGGCCTTCTTTCAGATAATTCGATGTTATTATTATAATTATAACAATTATAATTATTATTTATTTAAATTTATATTAAATATGATATTATAAATTTATAATTTAATTTATAAATTTATAATTTAATTTATAAATTTATAATTTAATTTATAAATTTATAATTTAATTTATAAATTTATAATTTAATTTATAAATTTATAATTTAATTTATAAATTTATAAATAATATTTATATATTTAAAATATTTTATAAATATGGCCATCTGATGACCAGATCATCATAATAATGTATGTTACATACTATCATAGTATGCTACTATGTATGATACATATTGTATGATATATTGTATCTTCAAATATAAAATATCAAATCATTGAATCAAATTGATCACCAATGTCTTGTGATAATATTTTTGTAAATTTTAAACTAACACTTTTCATTCACAGCGGGAGATGATCCTGAAGAATTCATAATAATTGTATAACTATTATATTATAAGTTATATAATATATAACACATGCTTTTTACTATATTCACGATAACATAAAATAATGACAGTGTATTTTAATCACAGTATTAAAGTTAATAAAATAATAATTTTAATAAATTTAATAAATCACTGATTTTAAATTTATGAATCAATTTCAGTGATTTTTTGCAAGTTTATATTTGCCAAAGATTTTAACCAATATATGAAAAACACGGATCTATACAAAATTAATGATTTTGCGTCGGATATTCCTTCGGAAAATCTTTGATATAACTTAACTTTAATAATAATAGTAATAGCAAAGCCATTTGGTAATAGGAAGAAGATGCTTGATGATGATAGGAAGTCTTGGATATTACTAGCGACTTATATTGACAATAAAAATCAATGAATATTACCATATATTACCATATACCCTGCTTAGCTAGCTATGATATTACCGTAAGATTACCAGCTGGTAATCTTTTAAAAACACTAGTGTTTTATATATATTATATATATATATTGGAGTTATCGACCAGATAAAGGATTTCACTGATCATGTAGGATATCACTGATCCAATAGACGTATAATATCAATACATCCTATAACCTCTAGAGGTTATAGGAGGTCTGATGATATACGCATATATTTAGAGTACCAAAATAACCTACTATAAATCTATGGATATACGCAGGACCTCCTATAACCTCGGGGTTATAGGAGGTCTTGATATACGTCGTATGTCTCTAAACTGATTTCATTCATATATATATATATATATATATTATTTAAGTCATTTATCATATTTCATATATATGTATAATATCATGGCCTCCTTTAGCTGAAGCTAAAGGAGGCCATGATAATATACATATATACATTTTATATATAGAGAGAAAGAGAGGGATAGCGGGGAATAGTATCCCCCGAGATGGTAACGAATATACGATAATTAAAACAGAATTAGGTTTATTATTTTTATAAATAAACGACAAACCCCTTATCATAGGTTTTACAACTTCCTACGAATTTTTAAATCGATACAATACTGA
The DNA here is from genome assembly GCA_964019155.1 of Osedax fenrisi. Lineage (NCBI taxonomy): Eukaryota > Metazoa > Annelida > Polychaeta > Sabellida > Siboglinidae > Osedax > Osedax fenrisi. Next base: position 31,740,219 of record OZ025241.1, on the reverse strand, counting down.
TATCGTCTCTATTACATAAAATATATTAGTTACAAATTGATATAACCGTGTCAAAATATATTCGGACGAAATAATTATTAAGATATGACGTAATGGCATAGCTTTATAGTTTACCAAAAATACAAAGCTATGCGTAATGGTTACTATTTGAAGATACTTATTTTTGCTGACGAAATTACCAGTGAACGAAGTGATTTGTATTCATCTTATATATTCACATCTATTCTATTTATTTTAAATTATTGAAATTATTAATTTGAAATAATTTTAAATATGGTTAAACAACCATCATTTAAGAACTTAACTAATAAAAACTATGGAAGACCGAATTTAAGTCAAAATATGGTTTGTTTACTTATGGTACATACATATAATTTTTTATATTTTTTATAAAGTTTTAATTTTCGTAATATATGGGCGATATTATAACTACATTATTATTAATATCACATAGTTTATGATATTATTTTATTTTATACTATTCAATTTATTGACATTTTATTATTATAATATATTATATAAAATTATTATATTCAATTTTATAATATAAAATTCGTTGAGGAAGTAAGATCTATGGACATTTTATTTGTATACATACGTTACTAAGTGTGGCGTGCGCCGGTGTGCGGGTCATGCTCATCGATATCATAATCATCTTTCTTTATATCGATGATCGATATACAGAAAGTGGTTAATCAATTGAATGTAGTGTATGGCACTATCCGCTACGGGCGCTGCAGTCGAAACACACTATCTGGTCCACTAATTTTTATTTATAATAATATTTATTTATACATATATATATTGATAATTACTATCAATGTTAATGTACTATCTAATAGATAATCTATACTAAAAATAAAATTATATATTTAAAATACATCATTATGATGTTCATATCAACAATCCTCGTAATTTTGTGTATTTAAAGTGTTTTAAATTGAAGATATCATACTATTTTATTGATATTTATAATCTAAATCCATTGATATAGATAGAAGTCACTTTAATCTATTTCGACGAAAAGCCTACTGTTTTAATATTTGACATATATAATATGACTAATATCCAATCCAAATCACTTATACCATTTTGTAAATTTATTGATAAAATTGCCATTTACGTATCTATCTTTTACATGCATTGCGTGCGTCAATTGCTTATCCACTTTTTTTATATCGATGGTCATACTATATCATTGCTTTGTAGTATAGTGATTATGTAATATTACATAACATGTTAATTCTCACATTAATTATACTATTAACTATCATCTACGAATACATGGCTATATATCTATTAATAGTGAATACATAGGATCTATGATAGATATTCATATACTCAGTATAATACTGTGAATCACAATTCAAATATCAATTAGGATATAACTATAATAATTACTGTCCGCATGAAAACCGGTAAAAATAATGTAAATGATAATTGCGCTCGGTTGTTGTGAGCGAAATATATATGATATACTTAGTATAATACTATATTATATAGTAACATATCTGTTAAATGTAATTAACTATACTCTTAGAGGAACTCTACAATTGAAATACGGTTACTAATAGTACTAATATGTCGTATATAAAAATGATGGTATATATATATATATTTAATAAATATATAAATAATTGATAAGTATGGTGTTAAATAAATGTACATGTTAATGTTACGTTAATAGATATTACAGAATTATACTTAGCGGTAATGTATCGCAACGTTCTCATCACGTCCCCACCCACTTACCTCAACTATTTTATACAAATAATCTGTACGGAACCTAATAATTATAGTAATGTAAGTTGAATCAAAAATGTGTTAGAATATTAGACTCTTATTAATATTAGACAATATCAAGGTCCAAAATTAGACTCGTGGCGTACTCAAATTGAGCATCATCTAAGTGTGAATAATATTTGTGATTATTTTATATTATCTTATATTTATGTATATGCTATAAATAACATATATTATGCAATTATTCTTTTAATGAATTATCTCGAATAGGCATCCGATTATTATTTCTATACATTCAGAGTTCAAATCAAGTGGTATTTAAATATGTCATTCAAATAAATATGTTACGCACTATTGCACAACATTTCTGAGCACTGTAACCGATGCTTTATAAATTTGGGTGCTGATGGTATATACACGTAAAACACTAGTTTTTTATAGTTTTATTATATATACTTAGTATTATAATAACGTAAATAGAATATTGTGCAAATTAATTATTATTTAATAAGATATAGAAACCAGAAAACTAGAAAAATTATTCAGAATTCAGAAGTTGTAGATAACATATCTTTGAATGATATTTAATATTTATGAAAAAATGTATAAAATAATTTTGTACATATTTATAGCAGCAAAGTTCTCCACGAAAAAAAAATCTGCAATCATATTTAGAATAGGATATATTTTTATTAAATGTTATATAATTTGGATATTTTGTAATAATTTTGTAATTTAATAATAATATATGAGTGAATAAATTAAATCATGTGTCATTATGAATATAAATTATATAAAATAGTCCACATAATATATATCTATAATAAATAGTGATATTAGATTTTTAAAAAGTATGGACGTTAATATAATGCCAAAAATATATCAACGATATTGCTATACCATTACTATATATATATAACTTATATAGAATTATGATTACATTAATTACGATAAAGTATTATTAATTTATTACGATTTAGGCATTATTATTAATAAATACGTTTAAATAAGCTATATAGTAAAAAACGCCTTTTTTACATCACTAATTATATTATAAATGAAGACTACTTTAGCTAATATTAACTGCATGTCCTCGATGTTCTGCAGACCATGCAAGGCTTCACGAGGCCTCACATCGACTCCTTCAACTATTTCCTCAGAGACGGACTAATCAAGATAGCCACGGTTACACTCGCTCACACACACACGTGTACACACACTCATTATAACTCACTGACCCTCTTCTCTTTTAGTCCATCAATCCTGTGGAATTCAAACTCGGCGATGATCTAGTATCGTTGTATCTTACAGTTAGTGGTCACCGATAATAGATATAATTATTCATACGATGTATAGATATCACCCAATCACATAGTATATAGATACTCTTATATTATAGATTTATTCATTGAAACATTTAAACACTTACATTTTAAAATTACTAATATTACGAGTAATTATAATTATGCTAAAAATATAATATCACCGTCACATTAAAATATTAGATGAAAGTATATATATATATATTTAGATGTTTATCTTTTTTAATTATATTTATAAATATTTTATTTATTATAAAGAGAAAACTTTCATCTATTTCAGTTTCATATCATTATTTGTCATAAATTTTAGTTAATTTATATGTATATTCAACTGACATGTTGCGTTGTAGGATGCTATTATCTACCCTCCCCTGGCTCCACCTGGGACACAGTGTAAAAATATGAAAGTTTATCCATCAGAAGTTAGTTATGTATATATTACTGTTAACTACACATATTATTACTTTATTAACAATTAAATAGTGTAAAAATCATGTATATATAATTAAATAACAATGGTATGAATATTAATAACTGATATATATATTTTATTATTTCGAAAATATATATAAATATACATAATAATATTCATAAATAATATAACTTTGTTATTTATATTATAGTATATAATTGTAACAAGTTATTTAACATAAATAACACACACCTACACATATATACATGTACACTTGCATGTACATATACACATACATATACATAAATACAAGTAAACAAATATATATACACATATACATATACACATACATATATATATATAAATACAAGTACACAAATATATATACACATACATATACATAAATACAAGTAAACAAATGTACACACATACACAGTGTGTATTACACACACATACACCCACGCACACATATGCATACATATACATACACACATAAACATATACTTGCCTACAGTGCAGACTAAGGGGTTCATCCTACACCGGCAAGTTGCACATCTACCTGAATTGGAAGATCAACAACAGACTAAAGTATGGGCCTGAGGAGTTTGCCATCGGTAAGGTTCCGATAATGGTGAAGGTACGTACAACCATCTAAATATAGTCTACACGTGTCTACATAGGTATACACTACATAACTGTATTATCATACATTATTTGTAATCGATATATTTTTCTGTTCAAACTATAAATTTTGATATCGATAAGAATTAAATTATGTAGATTGATTTTTGTTACTTTTAATAGTGCTACTTATAAATATATTATTTGTTTACTTACTTAATTTAGCTTCTGGTTCTTATAGATATATTAAACATTTGGTTACTTATAGTTACTCTCGTTCAGTTACTCTCAGAACTACTCATAACCTGCTCTAAACTGCTCTCTAGTCTGCGGCCTGTAATCTTGCTCCTCTGAATCCTAAAGAACTGGTTGAGAAGTGTGAAGAGGAAGAGGTAAGTGTGTCCCATGTGCGTGCATCACCACAACTATGACTCATCGGTATCCTACAGGAAATGGGCGGTTATTACATCATCAACGGCATAGAGAAAGTTACCAGGATGTTGATCATGCAGAGGAGAAAT
>OZ025241.1:31628100-31730600 GCA_964019155.1 Osedax fenrisi | reverse complement strand
TTTTTTAGTAAATTTGGAATAGTTCCTGTTAGAAGTGAGTCATCAATTATATTTTTGTAAGTCAAAGTCAGAGTTGATACTAGTTTTTTTATTAAGTATAGAGGAATTGGGTCGTGTGGTGAAGAGCATCTAGCTGTGACAATATAATTGTAGATTGCAGTATTAGTAGGTACAGTAAAATGTGTTAGTGTCGAAGTGCATGGTAATATTTGGGGTGCATTATAAAGAGGGTCAAATGTACAAGAGAGTCTATTACAAATGGTGTTAATTTTGTCTTTAAAATATTCTGCAAATTTCTTACATAGTTGATCATCGGGAAAATGTGGGAGCGTAGAATTTTTATTATTTCCTAAGAGGGTCTTAGTTATTGAGTAGAGTCGTTTATAGTCGTGTGAACAATCGTTAATTTTGTTAGTAAAGTAGTCTGTTTTTGTAGATTTCAGTTCATTCCTGTATATATATCTATTTTTTCGTAGGTCAATTAGATTTGAGTGTGATGGTGATTTCGTAAAAAGTCTACATGATTTTCTAAATAAAACTTTTAAATTATTTAATTTGGAGTTAAACCATGGAGTTTCGTTATGTATAGTTAAGTAGTTTGTTTTCAGTGGTGCATGTTGATTTAATAGTTGTTTAAGTATAGTGTTTAAGTTGAGTACTGTAATTTGGGTTTTATTTATCATAGAGATAAAATCAGATGAAAATTCATCAATATTTATTTTCCTGATACACCTGTAAGTAAGTAGGGTCTGTCTAGGTGAGGAGTTCAGTATATTAAGTTGAGAGTTTATTGCGTAATGGTCAGTGAGTAATGTGTGTGTGTGTGTGTGTGTGTGTGTATGTGTGTGTGTGTGTGTGTGTGTGTGTGTGTGTGTGTGTGTGTGTGTGTGTGTGTGTGTGTGTGTGTGTGTGTGTGTATATGATACAATAATGATGTGGAGCTATTTTAATCAAGTTATCGTATTAGTTACATGTATTGTGCCATGAATAACAAATAGGCAATATTTAAATGATACAGTATTATTGACATTGTTTATTGACTCACTATAATGTAGTCATTTTGTATATAAATGAAATGAAATGTAAAAACAATAATAAGCGAACAAACTAAAATGTTGTTATTTTAATAAGGTTCAAGTTAATAGACGAAAAGGCTGTGAAAGTAATACAGTTTTTAGTACATCCAATATGTAAGTAGTTCAACTGGTAAAGCGTTCCATAATGTAGGTAGTGCAATATCAATAGAGGTGGTAATAACAGTGAACCCATGTATTCCTAATAACTATTCCTAATAAAGGGGTGTGTTATGAACTAAAGGTATACGCCTCTAACTTTATGTCTAACATATATGATCATACATCGTATACGATACTTTAACTGTGATCACTTAGTAGATGTGTATTAATCTGTGAAAGTTTATCATTTTAAATTATCGTAAAAAAATCAATACAGAATGAAAATATATATTATTACTTTATAGATATAATATTATACTTAGTTTATATTTCAATAATGTGTACGCAAACTTAATTCCTTTGCTATCGCTAGGTAGAATGATAATATTAAACACACGATTATAGCCTAGTTCTCTCTCTCTCTCCCTCTCTCTCTCTGCACTCTATTCATGATGATAACATCCCACACACACACCTACAGCTGCCATAGCGAGTGCCTGCAAACATGTCATGGACGTAACCAAATCAATGGACTACACGATGGCTACTGGTAACGTGATCACTAAGTCTGGGCTCGGTCTTATGCAGGTTACCTAACCATAGTTATGTAATACATTGTGCTCTTATTATGTAATCTATAGTTCTCTTATTTCGAGAATGTAACATATTTATTTTATAAGAAATAAATATCCTATATAGAATAATTATAATTAGTAAAAATTTAAATTAATATCATATGCATATTATATAAACTATAGTCAATATTAATTCAATAAATATAATTTTGATTGGTTATAAGTTTTTAATTTTAGAAAAAATACACAAATTATTAATTTACTAATTCTTTTACGTGTAAAACAAGAAAAAGGTTATTTTAAAACAGTGTTATCTTTTCTAATTTTAGATTATTTCTTAATTGTTCTAATCATATAAATGCTCTTCACGGAAATATCAGATTTCACACACGTTTACACACACACACATACATACACACACTCACACACTCACTTACGTACACAGTATTCAGGTCTAGCGATCGTGGCCGACAAGCTGAACATCCTGCGTTACATCTCTCACTTCCGGTGCATACACAGAGGGGCATTCTTCGCAGAGATGAGAACTACAGCTGTAAGGAGACTGCTGCCTGAAGCGTGGGGTTAGCGGTGATGATGGGGTGCTGATGGGGGTTATATACGTGGTAATATTGTTATTCTGTATAGCTAATTGTATACGCATCCGTGCATCAATTATCTAGTTGTCACCGATGCATATATTCCCGTCGTATTTAATAATATTACAATTCTTTCCCTGCGTATCATTTGGTATTGAATTGAATTGAAAATAGTTTATTGAGTTCAGAAAGTAAATACAATTTCCGCTCAAAGGAGAGTACCAGAGATTATCTCGTAGTCTACACTCACAAAGAGGGGCTCTCCACAATATGTACGATATAGAACGTTACCAGTGTATTAGTTTATCCCATTCGTCCAGTGCCATTCTTTTGTATCGGCATCCATTATATATATATGGCATGTGTAAACCATGATTCTTTCTATTTATTTATTATTAAATTATTGTTCACATCATTATGCGTGTATTTAACAATAAACTATGTATCTCTATATCCATTATTAACCTTGTAACCTCCACTTATTCCCGTCGTAAATATCAATATCGTAATCCTCAACCCGCGCGTCTATTAGGTAGCAACCCGGCTACTAGTTGTTACTAACTACCCCCCACCCCACGCCCCCCTCACCCCCGCCAGGTTTCCTATGTCCGGTACACACGCCCGACGGAACGCCCTGCGGTCTGATGAATCATCTGTCAGCTGAGTGTTGCATAGTGAACAGTATACCCTATACCCTTGTGGCGGGGTTGCCCATTCTACTAGGGGAGCTAGGCATGAAGGACTACTCGATGCCGTCTAAGTCCACCGACTACTGCGTCCTGTTGGACGGTCGGCTCGTAGGTCGTATAGAGGTCGTACAACTCGATTCTTTCGTGCAACAGTTGCGCCAGTTCAAGGTCGAGGGAATCAAGGTTATCGCGCCCATTACTGACTTCAATGTGAAATGTTGATATTTCTGTTTTGTTGTTCTTTTCGCAATAATGCATATATACTCAAATATATTTATATATTATTTATTTAAGTTGCCTTTATATTAATATTACTAAATTTTCTATACTTGAGCTATACGTGAATGCTGTTTTAATCTGTTTAATCCATTAATTATCAAAATATCGTAAAATTATTTAAATAATAAATATATTAGATTTGATATAGGGAAAAGCTCGACATCGACCTTGATTGATTAATTCACTCATAATTAATGAGTAATAAATGTTCTTATTGTTATACTTTTAGGTGCCGCGTTACCTAGAGATAGTGGCAGCAATACCCCCTACCTACCCTAATGACTCACCCCTCTCTAGGTGCCCCGTTACCTAGAGATAGTGGCCGTGAAGAGAACCAAGTACAACAGCCAGTACCCGGGTATCTACCTGTTCACCAGCGTGTCTCGCATGATGAGACCCGTACGTAATATAGCCTGCGATCAGGTCGAGATGATAGGCACCTTCGAACAGGCCTACCTCAACGTATGTGTCACTATCCTCGAGGCTTACCCCGATGTTAGTGGGGCGTGGGGGTAATAGTAGGTCTCGCGATATAGTGAGGCGGGGTAGAAGGGTATAATAGTAGGTCTCACGATATAATAGGGCGCGGGTAGTAGGGGTATAATAGTAGGTCTCGTGATATAGTGGGTATGATCGTGATCGACTATAAGACGATGATACAGTGAACACGATCGTTGCCCATCACTGATTATAATACGAGTCATTAAATGCATTGCGTTAGTTAATAAATCAGTCACGATGTACATCGTAAGTTTATGAATGAATTAATAATAGCTATTTATAATTTATTTTATAGTATCTACTTCAATAAATTATATACCAATTTTAAAGACCTATAATAATTGTATAATGTACAATCCCATTCGTATTTGAATTAGTATGGAAATATTAAAACGGAAATATTCAATAAAGTAAATTATTATAATTAAACATTTAGTATTAACTAATAAATAATGATCTCTCCTGTGATTTACAGTTGACTACGCACGAAGAACTAACGGAACAAAGTCTGCTGTCGGTGGTGGGTTCTATGACCCCATTCTCTGACTTCAACCAATCACCTCGTAACATGTACCAGTGTCAGGTAGGCAGTCGAATAACTACGTGGGATTTAAACACATTTATACATTTAGCATGCGATATATAGGAAAATAGTTCTAGAGAATTTTGTTATTGATTTCAGTTGTTTTTCTTGTTTATTATATTGGTTTACTTGTTCCTTCTAAAGAACTTCACAATTATATAGCGTATTTGTTATGTTCCTCATACCCTATACACAACAATATGAACAAATAACAACTAATCGTATACAGTTCTAATTTATAAAGTAGTAGAATTATATATGTATTAATCATACACGTATTCTACCTACACACGTACACACACACATACACATACACACACACATACACAGATGGGTAAACAAACGATGGGTGTACCGTGCCACGCGCTAACGGGGCGTTCCGACAACAAGCTGTACTCGCTGAACACGCCCCAATCACCGATAGTTCGCCCGGTGATCTACGACGACTACGACATCGACAACTACCCCCTCGGCACTAACGCCGTAGTGGCTGTGATCTCCTACACGGTTAGCGCTAACCTCCACCGCCGTATCGTCACTAGTGGTATGAGGCAATAGAACATGGGTTTTGAACGTGAGTAAAAAGTGAACAATAATATTTATAATAGGATATATTTTTATTATATATGATATTTTTTGCATTTTTATAATAATATTTTTAATTTAAAAAAACAACATCTTTTTAAAAATATATCTGTATCATTATGTTATATTATTAGAATGCTTAACAAATATTGATAAAGTATAAACAAAGATTTTCCAAAGGAAAGATATTGCACTTGTGTATATTTGTGTCACCTAATAATTTGATATTGCCATCTAGCGGTATTATTTAGATAATAAGACATTTCTATATTTATTGTAATAGTAAATAATAAATTATATACAATATACATGTATATTGTATTATAATATGTATTTACATGATTTTAAAATGATAATATAATTATATAACAATAGAATACACTGATTAGTTATATTTAATATAAACAAATAAAATAAATGATAAATATATTGTTATAAATCTAATATTAAAACTACATGTATTGTAATATATTGTAATGATTTTAAATGTATGTATATAATTAGAAAACAAGAAATTTAAATAAAAATATCACATGATTTAACATTTCATATACTATTTCGCCAACTAGTGTTAATATTGTTTTTTCATTTGAAATTTACATTTTGAGGTACTAGAGATATATAGGGAGTGCAATATCTTTCCTTTTGAAAATCTCTGGTTTAAATGATATTATAATAATAACTATAATAAATAGTGATATTAGATACAAAAAAATATGGACGTTAGTGTAATGCAGTAAATATATCAGCGATATTTCTATACAACACTTATACCATCACTCTATATATAATAAATTATTATTATCATATTGGTCTAGAAAATAATGGGTAAAAAATGGTTCAAAAATAACGTTAAAAACCATTTAAAACCTTAATAAAAACGTGTTTTTTGATATCAATAATCACATACGTTTATTAACATTAGTAATGGCACTGATCCTAGTCATTTCCTATAGATTTCAAATACAACCGAGTAGTTTTTGAGTAATTTCCGAGTAATTAAAACATACTAAAAATAGACTATTAATATATAATATACAAATCTTTAGAACCTAAACCATGAGAATGAAACCATTTCATAATATAAATATTTGGAATGAAACCGTTTCGAAACCTTAACATTATGTTTCATTGCTATTAATAGTCAGTACACCTCGTGTGTATGCTCCTTCTCTCTCGTGTTGTATGATCACCTGTTACCACGGTTACACATCGCTGTAGGGTTACGACATGGAAGACGCGATGATACTGAACAAGTCGGCCTACGAGAGGGGTTTCGCTTACGGTTCCATCTACAAGTCTGAGGTAACACCCCCACCCCCCTACCATCGCCCCTGACCCCCTCAGTAAACATCGCGTAACACCACCCCTACAACCCGCTCTAGTTTATAGATCTCAAGGAGAAGAACAGGGAACATACCAGTAAGATTCTGCATAAGTTTGGTAAGTTTGTGCGTATAGGTGATGTACTCAATGTTAAAGATTTATAATAATTGTATAAATACGAACCTATTCCTATTCGAAATAGTGATCACTGAAATATTCAATGTTATTGTTGATGTAGTTCAATATTACTATGGATTGTTTCTGTAGTTACAGTTCCCTTCTCTCAATACTTTCAATATAAGCAATATTCACAGAAACAACAATATATTATATATATGCATGTAATAATGATCCTATATGTAATTGGGCAGTGCTAATATAAAGTATGAATTGAGTATAGTATGAATTGCGTATGAGTCATAACTAACATACCAAATAGGAGTAAAAGAAGGTCACAGTGGTACCCTTAACGAAGATGGACTACCCCCTGTTGGACTCTACGTACAGAAGGGAAATAACTTATACTCGTAAGTATTCGTATATGTGAGAGGCGCTTGCATTTCATTGTTATACCACGGGTATAATTAAAACTAAAACAAGCAGATATATTATAAAATTAACTGTAATGATATCATAGATTATAATATCTTTACCGTTTTATAATAATCGTACATACGATAATGATAATAATGTATGTTGATCATTTTGTTTTTGTAAATAGTTTGACAATACTTTAATTTGTAAATAATTTTTAAAATGGTGTATTTTCTATAGTTTTATGTAATAGAAAGATATATAAATGAAATATAGATATATATATATATATATATATATATAATAATAAATATGATGAATGGTATATATTGTATATATTCAATAAATGTAATATATATAAGTAATTCATTTTAAATATCAATTTAAAATATCAAAATTTTTATTGTGAGTGTAAACATCAAAGACAATAAGATAGTGGACATGACTATTATAATAAATATTGTAAATAACATTATTTTAAATTTAAGTTTATATTTCAAACTTTAGATATTTTGTGACTAAATATTACTATTTTTTAGATACAAATTGTTAATACATAATACAATAAAATATAGAATTATAATAAAATAAATCATAAATGATTTTATAATGAGATATGTATAATATCATATACGAATACTTAATAATTGTATAGACCGAACCAGTCTACTATACATGGTAATACATATATAGTTTTGTGGTTACTTATCTAACAGAATCACAATAAATATTATATACATATATTTTTATTTCTTTTAGATCCCACACAAATTTATAAATCTTACTTCTTCTTTACTCTATACCTCTAATAACTAAAGCATCCAACTTATTATTTTTGTATTCGTTAGTTGGTCTCGTTTTATCTTCAACGTATTATTACCTAAATGTCAGCGTATTATTATTATTATCTTCCAGCGCGAGCGAAGGGATCTACATGACCCCATTTTAGTGCCTAATAAACCGTATATCATCATTATCATCGTCATATCTGACCTCCATTGACCCCCCCCATGTGATAAGGTACTACAACGTGCAGACCGGGGTGTACAGGATACAGACGTACTCGCTGATGGAACCCGCCTATATCCACGCCGTCAAGCTATTGGGCAGCGAGGACGGTAATCAAGTCCTACAGCGCATAGCTATCGTCTACAGGATTGAGGTATGAGTCATACCCCCCGTGTGTGTGCTGTGTGTGTGTGCTTATTCATGAGTCATACACTCATGTGCTCTGTATTTGTGCTTATTCATGAGTCATAAGTGTGCTATGTGTGTACATTCATGCGTTGTTAATGAGCTATAAATGTATGCGTTATCGTTAGCGATACATTCATGTGTTGTCATCAGCTATACATTCATGCGTAAGATCATGCGCAATACATATGTGTGATTTAATGCGATATGCATTCATCTATTCCTTACAGAGAAATCCTATCATTGGAGATAAGTTCTCCAGTAGACACGGACAAAAGGGTATTTGCAGGTTTGCGCTGCTTAAATAGCATTATATAGCTCAAATTATTCGTTCATTTTCACTAGAATTTGTTTTAAATACATACTTTGTCATATAAAAAAATAATTATTTCCGTTTTACAATTTTATTAGTAACTTTATAATCAAACATCAATATATATTATATTATAATCGTATATAATAATATATTTATTTAGAAGTTATCTAGGTAGAATAGTGAGTGTGTATGAATGCCTACAGTCAGCTACACCCTACTATTACCACACAGTCAGAGGTGGCGTGTGGAGGACATGCCCTTCACAGAGAGTGGAATGCAACCCGACATCATATTCAACCCCCACGGCTTCCCATCTCGGATGACAATAGGTTATCACACCTGTAACGCAGGGCAACTACACATTTCTGATTGTAATATACGAAATGATAAATAAATATTTATACATCTGTATTCGTTCATTTAAACTTAATAGTTAAACAAAAATAGATAATAAAATATCTAACTTCAAACTTCAAAACTATGAACAGTACTAAAGTTTAGCAACACATACTATCACCTCTAGCAACCCTCCCCTACCAATATTACACCTTGCTACCCTCTTCTACAACTATCATCCATTTCTACCCTCCACTACAACAATGATAACACCCCTACAATTATACTATCATTAACATTAAATACCCCTATCAAATAATCCCTAACTACCCTACCCTACTAAAGTATTCCCTCTCGCTTCCTTCCACTAGCACGATTATCCTTCGTTATTCTTCCCTACCACCATTACCCCTACAACCATCACCATTACCCCACCCCTCACACAGGTATGATGATAGAATCTATGGCGGGTAAGTCCGCAGCTATGCACGGTATCTGTCACGATGCCACCCCGTTCACATTCAGTGAGGACCAGTCGGCTGTTGAATACTTCGGTGACATGCTGACCAGTGGTCAGTAGGGGTCACCTTGACCCCCCCCCACCACCTATGTAGGAATACACGCCCTACCATCGATACTGGTCATGATATTAGTGACCCCTACATCTTGTTATTATTATTTCGGTGGAGTCATTTCATTCCATCCAGGAACTTAGATTACATTTTCACTTATAAGTTATAACCATTAAGCTCTAATGTCCCTTCGAAGCTGCTTTCATGTTAAAGGCTCCCTTCAAATCTAACAATGTGATTGAATACGCATGCCATAAATTGATAGTTATTTCTTTCCTATTGGGTACTAGGTTATAAATAGCTCTAACTATAATATAAATAAAAGTAACACTATAATTTTTTTATATGAACGAAGAGTAATTATATTTATCTATAAAACATACGCTTTTTTTGTGTATATTTCATTCTGTTCTTATTTAGGTAAAATGTGAAAATTATTAATTTTTTAATAATATAATTGTTTATTATATTGTATTCATAATTGTAAACATTTTCTAACAAAAAAAATTTGGTAGTATATACCTAGATATTATCTATATATGCTCAACATTTTATTATTATATTTATAAATATAAAATTACAGATACAGATTATATAATATATAATTATATTACACCAGTAATTTTAATCATATATTTAATATAACTTGTCTTATAAAACATGATTTAACATATTATATATTAAATTAACAAATAATGTTTACATAAAATTATAGATATTTTTTTTTATTGAATAATAAATTTAATAATAATAAAAATATTAATAATTTTTATATAAAAATTAACGGCGCACTCTACCACATCCATGGTTTTTACGAGAGCAGATCATTTATTTTTACACAATTATATATGATAATTTCTAAATATTATTTGAAGACCTATTTTAATGGTCCTGATGGGATTCGAACTCGCATCCTACTGCTTGTGTGTCTGACGCCTTAGCCAACTGAGCCACACAGGCAGTTATATATGTATTGATATAGGTAGCAATACATGTGCCCTCCTAATCTCTCATAATGAATTGTTAGTAGAGGTAACATGTAATTCAGACTACAGCAATAGTTATCTGCGTGACCTCCACACGACCTCAATAACCCCCGACCCCCCCACACAGCCGGCTACAACTACTACGGTTCAGAGAGAATGTACAGCGGTGTAGACGGGCGAGAACTGAAGGCAGACATCTTCATGGGCATCGTGTACTACCAACGTCTTCGTCACATGGTGTCCGATAAGTTTCAGGTATAGGTGGCGCTACCTGCTAACCAGACGCTCATACATAGCCACACATAGGCTTATTACTTATGGGGGTGTCACACTAAAACTTGCCTGCAATATTATATGGCTCCATAATGTTGCCTCTGCAGTTCTTACTACAACATTATCTGGTGCCAGATAGTATCGCTCATAATAGTATGATAGGCTATTTAATTTGTTATTGATTTTAATTTATAATTAAAATGACATTAGCATCAATACATATACTATTATAGTAATTATATGATAGTTATTTTCAAATGTTATTAGCCTAAATAAACTGAATGAATTCATAGACTATAATATAATATTAATTAGTATAATAGTAATTAGTATAATATTAATAATTTATATATACTAATTAATAGTATACTAGGGTCTACGAATACATGAAGATTATTTAGACTAATTACATTTGATAGTAACTATATCATATAGTTACTATAATAGTATATGTATTGATGCTTATGTAATTTTAAATTAAAAATAATAACAAATTTGATTGAATTCATAAATTTGCCTATATTGAGAAATACTATCTGGAACCAGATAATCTTGTAGTGAGAATGTTAACAAGTAGGTATTCCACTACAACATGCTATAACTAAATTACTTTCTAGCAAATAATTTTGGAAATATTTGTAGCAGGATACTCCCTAATATAATATTTCTACAATAAAATATATTAATAATTGTCATTCACATTCGTAATATATATTTGTATAAATCACAATCTACAATTGTTATAGTAAATAGGCGTGTGTTAAAATAGTTATTAATAAATCTGTTTCATATAACATTTCATAATAAATTGATGGTTATTAAATTTTCATTCTAATAAATTAATCAAAAATATATTTATATAGAATATAATATTTTGAAATATAAACTTTAATAACAATCGTGATCTTTTTGCCATCGATCCAAATTCTGACTATCACGATCGAGCCTATTATAAAGGATCAATGATCGTGCGGCTGGCCTCAATATACAAATAACAATCACTTATTAGGTAAAGGGTATGTACAACAGTGTATCTAAAAATAGATTTAGGCTTGTATTGTATACTGAACATATTTGTCTACTAAAACACTGATAACTTTTGTTCTTAATTGTAAATATAAAATATTTTATATTATAATATAATGGTCTATTATTAATTTTCTAAATATAACATACACATAATATATTATGATGATATATTTAACAATTATGTATGATGATATATTTAATGAAAATAACATCAAAAGAATCATAATTTTAATAATATTGAAGATAATATAAATAAATTTAAATTTTTTATGTGATGCTATATTATTTATAATGTCTGAACATTTTAATTCATTATTGAATAAGTTATTGATATTTTACTTGAGAAATACTATAAATAATTATTCTGATTAAATTGATTGTGAAATTTAATTACAAATTATTTTCAGTATTTATAATATAAATTTTATTAAATTTATTACGGCGGCATGATTATCGTTATTTTGGTGGAGTCCTTTCATCCCATCCAAGAACTTATATGAAGTTTTAAACTTATAACCATACCTCTCTCGTTAATAAACCTACTATCACGTTATGTAATAGTTTTAACGAGAGTCGATCATTTTTTATATACAATTATAGTATATAAGATCACTCATAAATATTATAATAAGACCTATTTCATCCATAATAGCGCCCTCATTCTATTTGTATCTCCGCGCCCTCATCTTATTTGTATCTCCGCGCCCTAGCCACACGGGCAGTGTATACTAATGTACGCCTAACAGGTAAGAGCCACGGGAGGCTACGACCTGCTGACTCATCAACCGGTCAAGGGTAGGAAGCGGGGCGGGGGTGTCAGGTTCGGTGAGATGGAACGAGACGCTATGATCGCGCACGGAACATCTTTCCTGCTGCAGGATCGTCTGCTGAACTGTTCGGACGTATCAGAGGTTAGCTAAGCTAGAGCCACCTTACCTCGTCACTGTACGGCGTGTATTCTTTATTAATGCTGTCGTTGTTGTAGTTGTGCGGCGTAGCGTTCGCATGGACTAATGTCCATGCGCAAACGCGATAACAGCCTCTGGGTTTTCCACCAGGACTGAGAGAGGGGGCGCCCTAATGCTGTCATGTCGTCAGCGTGTTCAATCATTCATAATGATAAATAAACCGGAATTAAATTGATACACCTCGTATAAAAACCAAATTACGTATATAATAGTTATAATAATAGTATTTATTAGAAGAATTCGTTGTTTTCTGTCCTAGTTTATAATATCGTTATGCTTATTCCTCCTAAGGAGCTTCAAAACAATACTACAATATCTTCTATCGTATTCCCCCATGTACACCTCTAAGCTATAACGTCTAATGCTGTGCCCCCCCCCCTCCCCAGGCTAAAGTATGTACAAAGTGTGGCAGTATGCTGTCGTCCTACATGGCGAAGACGAGTGAAGTGGGCATAGAGAACCAGGCGGATGTGTCAGTGGATCACGAAGGACATTGGATGTGCAGGCTGTGCTTCTCCGTGAACACCGTCAAGTCCGTTAATGTACCGTTAGTACAGGGTAGGGGGTGCGGGATGCTGGTATCATCTCGTAATCATACGACCTTTATAATACGCTTTTTATGGCACTTTTTAATATTTTAGGGTAACCATTTTACCCGATCTGAGACTTTTGCATCATTCGTAATTAAGAAACCGTTCTGATATTGATACTTTAATAGTGAGACTTTATAATGATGATCATGATTACGTCCCTAGTATGCTACATCCTATACAATGTATACTCATACACTTACGTTTGTATACGTACGAATAAACATACTTTTGTATATATTACATGTCACCTTCACGCGCTCTTCTCTCATTCTTGTAGTATATACTAGTAGGTTTTATTTAATCAGCCCTGTAAATCAATTCTTTATTTATTATTATGATTTGTTATATAGTTTTTTGTTTTATTTCATAAACTTTATATCTATCTATACTATATATAATATAATCATATTACCTACAACCACGCATGTGTTTACAGGTACGTATTCAAGTATCTAATAGCTGAACTGGCAGCCATCAACGTTAAAGTGTTTATAGAGCTCAAGTAGGGGCGGGGGGGACCCCATTATTATCATCTTTTGTAATAAACTATTATGTAATAACTCGTGATGATTTCAATGGATACAATGCTTGAGTATAAGTGATTGTGTTTGATTGGTGATGATTAATGTTGAATAGCGAGTAGTAAATGATGTATTTATTTAAGGAAAAATTAAATAATAAAAGTTTTTAGTTAAAAGTATAAAGTTATAATAATAAATACGTATGGAAACATTATAAAATAAAGTAATTAATATAAGAAATTAACATAAATATATATATAGTTAATAAATTGGACATCCATTCTTCACTTTGATCCTCGAAATCGTACTGGATTTATTGCAGGCCAACTTAAATATCTGTAATAATGTAATGTAAATAATTTATAGTTATAATTTACCACTATAATATTATAATAATAGAAATATTATTACAAACATATATTACTGCTAATATAATAATGATTACATTAAATGATAGCAGAATGCGTAGTGATAATTAGCCGCGATGCTACGAGGACAGGCTACAGCGACAGCGACGCTAACTCTATCACCGCCATCTTCCTTATGATCGTTGTTAGTGAAGATGAACGTGGGCAGACTTATCTGGGCGTGAGCTATCAAAGCTTCCCGATACTCCTGCGTCAGTACACTTTTGTTTGTGTTAGCGGCGTGCAAACTTTTCTACACATAAGTGTATCAGATGTGTTAATGATAACGCAAATATGTATATTCAATGTGTAATATATAGTACTATATTTTAATAATATTAAAAATAATACAAATACATATAATATTTAAATGTAATCAATATTACATTGTTTATATTTTCATATCGATAATAATATAGTGAATATAAAACGGATTGGAAAGAAGGTGTAGGTGTGTGGTGTATGTGTGTGTTTAGCTATAACCGTATCTTGAAGATTGATCGTATTATCTAGCGTAGATTCGCTATTCAATAAGTTCAAAGGTAATATAGCTCCCCCTAGTGAATGATTCCGTCCCATCCTCGTGTACTCGATCACGTTGAAGAATACCTTTCTGAAATCGACGCGATCATGATCTATTGTTCTGATACTCGTATATTTCACATGTGAACAGTATACTAATGAATGGAGATACTACAGTGTACATCTAAATGTAGATATAGCATGGAATAGACCTGTACATACTTGGCAGCATATGTTATGTATATACATATCATATATGTGTATGTATAACATGATAATATCATCGATATAAAGAAAGTGGATAAGCAATTGAATGTAGTGTATGGAAATTTGCTATAGAGGCGCTGCAGTAGAAACCCACTATCTGGTCCGCTACTTTTTATTTATAATATTTATTATACATTTATATATTGATGATTACTACCAATTGTAATGTACTATACTAAAAATAAAATTATATATTTAAAATACAACATATCAATATTCCTCATAATTTTGTGTATTTAAATTGAAGATATCATACTATTGTATTGATATTTATAATCTAAATCCATTGATATCAGTATCGGAGTCACTTGAATCTATTTCGATATAAGCCTACTGTTTTAATATTAACATATATAATATGACTAATATCCAGTCAAAATCACTGATACCATTTTGTTAATTTATCGATAAAAGTGATATTCAAGTATATATCTTTAACATGTAAGCCAATTACGTATCCATTTTCTTTATATTGATGGATAATATTCATTTATATCATTATATCATTAAGGTGAACAATAAATTAATTTATAACATAATTTATATAAACATTTATCTTTCATTTCATGTTAAAACGTCTATATTAATAATTAAATGATGTACACAAACTATTCAAGATAACTACCTAAATTAATTAAAATATTTTACTAAACTTTGAAATCTATTTTCTCTGTAATTGATTTGATGAATATTACTCTACTAAAAAGTCATTAGCTATTTGTTAATTTAATTGTGGACTTAGTTTGTATATTTAGATGACATGCACAGATGTACCATATTTTTTCATAACATAATTTAATAATTAAAATATTATATCATGTTACTATCATTATATTCACTTCGTAAAAAATGTATAATTTAAAATGTTTTATTATTTTATAAATAATAAATTAAGTTCGTATAGAATGATATTTGTGACAAATTATTTAAAATCTTAAAATTGGAATGTTTTATTTTCATATCTAATACATGTAATTTTGCGTTAAGGAAATCACCCCCTTAAGAGCTTTCTAAATTCATTTTCATTATAAAACAACATATTTCCAATGTATATAGATAAAATTTGAAATAAACTCAGTAATTATCTAAACATTATATAATTTTTATGGATATGTTATTTATAATTAATATAAGTTATTATTCGTTAAATATAATTATATACATGTTAATATATTCTTGTGTTACAGTGGAATAGATATTAAATTAATTTGTTAATAATTATTCTAATATATACAGAAACATTTAGGAAGCATTTGCTACACTATGGTGTGTGCGTGTGTGTGTGTGTGAGTGTGAGTGCAGATGTAAACCTTAGATTAAACTCTTCCACTGACACATTGAATATAAACTGTTGATTCCATTCAGGATTGTCATCATTGTGTATGACCTTGAAGATAATTACGTCAATGTCATGCGATAGGGTAACTTAGAGTTTGTTATGCGTACCTCTGTCTGTTGTATCCCCGTCTCTGATTCTGGTATCTCAACTGCAATGAAGGTGGAAGGAAGTCGGCCATCGTTCTATATTATTGCAATCAATTATTATTACCTTCTCTATGTAATAGTATATCTCTATACATATTTCTAATTTAATGTATAATATATATATAACATATGTTACATATAATTATGTAATAGAACATGATTTAGAACACGAGTATAATTTAAAAACAAAATTAAAATATATATAACAATGTGTTGTATCTTGCGATGATTTATTATCTATAAATAGATAAATCTTTTTTTGATATTTATAAATAGATATATCCTATTTTGATATTTATAAATAGACGTGTTCATGTTAAGAGTGAGATCCTAAATAAAAAGTACTGATAAGCAAAATCATCTATGTACGTATTGTTTATCTAAGTGATATACACATACATATAATAATTATTAAAACAGCAAGTATTTAGAAGATTAGT
This sequence comes from Osedax fenrisi, assembly GCA_964019155.1. Lineage (NCBI taxonomy): Eukaryota > Metazoa > Annelida > Polychaeta > Sabellida > Siboglinidae > Osedax > Osedax fenrisi. The sequence goes on along the minus strand of OZ025241.1, from coordinate 31,713,848 downwards.
AAATATCACTAGCAGTTGTATAATACTATAGAGGATATAGTATAGACCAACTAAACGTGTATATCCGATAACTATTATTCTACTTATGATAATTATATACTTTATTTTTGTTTATAAATATGTATAGTATATAATTTCTTTAAAATATGGATTATAAATTATCTAATATTAGTTAATATTAAAATCATTTAAAAAATAACAAGCTTATATACTACAATTATTGGCTAATTATTAATAAATATACAAAGGTATAATATTTATGATGTTGGTTTCCAACAAACTTTTCCGATATCTTGTGCCGAGACTATTTGAACAGACAATCTACACGGTAAGTGATGGGTAACTTTCACCTTTATACTTCCCGATATCGAAATATCAATCTGAAAAGAAGTTAGGATTTATTAAATGAGATCTTTATGACATTACCGTACCTTATCGTGCAGGTAATAGGTGTCTTGTTGTTCGGTATCTATTGAGCCGATGTTAAAGCTCGTCTCCCCTAGAAAGTCATCGTGAGTCAGCCTATCGTAATCCCAAACCTAATACAAAAGGGGAAACGCTGAATATATATATATTGAATCGTGAGGTTTTTAAGTAAAACTTTCTAAATTAGTATAATCAGTGTTGGACAATTAAATTTAATCTACACTCGCAATCGCACTATATATTATGCAAATATCACTTTTATTTGCACTTTAATAACATTTAATCGTATTCGCACAATTCTAGCCGCACTTATTTCAGCACTTGCACTCTACAATCAAATAGCACTTGCACTCGCAGCGCTACTTGCAAGTGCGTCCCAACACCGACTGTAATATACGCGCAACGAGCAACCAGAACTGCGGAACCTCAACTTTAAGCGTGTAATCTTTGGAGACGTCTGCCAGGCTGAAGGAGAATATCTCATTGAAGGTCGGCTTCAGTGAATTGTAAACAACTCGCGTCTGGTAGGATTCGTTGACCTTGATGCCGTCGTACATCACGTATAACTGTAGTACACGCGGGGGTGGTGTGGCTCTTTGTTACGTGAGCGAGTGTATGCTATTGTAGCATGTTAATCTTATATAACTAGGGTATTTAAATTATAACGGGCAACAACACGTGCAATATTATTGTGAAGCACTTTAGGAGGAAGATACTAATATGATAAACAAGAAAACAAACAGCTATTCTTCTAATAAATATTATTAGTATTAACATATATCAATAATAAGGTTAAATACTTATCTGATATTCCGCTCACTAATTATAAATATGTATACACTTGCATATGTATACATATATATATATATTGTGAACAGGTTAACATGTATACTTACATGCATGATATATACTTTTGATTTCCCTTGCAAGTAACACATTTAGAATTTATATTAATCAAATATTTCATAAAAAAGTATAGATATAAAGTATTTTAAATTATACAAAAAAATGACATTACCGTCTATTATTTAAAACATATGAGATGCACACATTATATTCTATCCACATAGTTTCTGTATAATTCAGATTATTAAAATACTATAATACATAAGTTCGCAATCATCATTATTATTGAATAATAATAGTTTTAATTACAAAGACATATATCCTATATGTGTTTATGAAACCTTTACGTAAGCATCGGCTGAAACACTTCTCATGTCCATGGGGTCAAGGTCATTCGCACGTATCACTTTGACCATTAAGAGGTTCTCTTTTTTCTAAAAAATATATTTGTATTTATAAATACCTAAATAATTATTAAAGGGGTATTAATAGTATTATTTAATAGTAAGCCTATATGAGTTATTTATATTTAAAAAGTTGTCGTATGTATTATACATGTGTGTAATCACTGCGCATCATACGTATGATATAACGATGATGTAACCTTGAAAGCTAGATCTACACAGCCGCAGTTTCTAGTAGGACTGCAGGTAGCCGTTATCTCAGGGTCAAGTTTAGTGAACAACCTTCGCAGTAGCTTCATGTGTGTCTAGAGATGAAGATAGAAAATGCATGTTTAGTTATGTGTTCTGATGTGTGTTTAGATAAATAGATAGAGATAGAGAGAGAGTGAGTGAGAGAGAGAGAGAAAGAGAAAGAGATAGAGATGGAGGTATAGCCATTAGATATGAAAATCATGCAATAGAGATAAATTTGTAGAAGTTGTCTTATATAATTGTGTATAAATAAATGATCGGATCTCGTTAAAACCATGGATGCCTAAACACGAGAGCGGCTTCGAAGGGACATTAGAACCATATGGTTATAAGTGAAAAATGTCATTCCTTTCATCCTATCCAGTGTTCCTGGATAGGATGAAAGGAATCCACCAAAATAACAATAAAGAAGTTTAGTATATGAAATAGTACGAAAAATATATTGATAATAATCATAATTAATATATAACAGATATATTATTACGCATCGTGTGTATTTTGGATGGCTATAGTTAATGTTATTCAATACAATATGAACACGATACGTAACTTTATTCTCATCTCTATTGCTCGGTTCCATCGTTGCTATCTGTAACTCTGATCGTATAATCCTGTCGACGCCTTCGAAGTCTTCGTCGCGAAACTCCCCGCTGATACGTTCGTTACGCACGTTATCTGTGGCCTCAACTCCGTTCGACTGGCTACCTCCCATCTCTGTAATCGGTGTGAGCGTATATTAATCAGGAGATGTCACTAGATGAGTGCATCTGGTATCACTATTATATGTATTACTATATGATAACCGTTGTCACTAGTGATGTAAATGATGCCAGTCAAATCTAAAGCATAGATGCAGTCTTAGTCTCAGTACCTAAAGGCTCGGAAAATGAAAGTCTCAACATCATTAACCAAAATTCTCGGCTCGGCATTAAAAAGCTCGGATCATTTACATCACTAGTTGTCACCCTTATAACTTTGTAATGTCGCTATCAGTTATTATATAGGTACTTTGCTACCACTATGATAACTATATATGAAAACTTAGATGTACCTATTCGCTATACTATTATAACTTCCATATCAATAATATAGCTATTATTTTATAACGTTTATGTCACTATTATATTAATAAGTTAGATTTCAATATTATATATAATATTACTATAGTATGACGTCACTATACCTTGAGTCTTCCCATGTATGTGTATTTCATGAATAACTGTTATATAACTGGATACTGCTTATTTATCTAAATACCAGTGATAATGTACATAGAGTATTATTAATAAAATTGTTGGTAAAACAAATATGCCACTGGATTTAAGAGGTATCTATCGTATTACTTAAAATGCATATGAATAATAGGAATGTAATCATGTTATTCCATATATTATAATATTAAATAAATGAACAATAATTTGTAATAAATATGTGTAATAATTGATATTTCTAATTTTATAACTTTATCTGTTTATAATCAGGTTGTGAAAATAATTATTAAGAATAATAATAATATATATATATAGATATATATATATATATATATATATATATATATATATGAATTACATAAGAAATTCATCTTAAAATCTATGTACCTAAAGTATTTCTATAACACTATTGTCATCCTAATTTTATTATAAAGATTACTAACTAAAATTAGTAAACATGTATTAATATTTAAATGTTATTATAAAGTATTTTAAGTAATTTTGTATTCAAAATGTAGATATGAGTAATATTCTAAAATAAAATACAAATTATATTACATCTATATATATTTATTATGGTAGTTATACAGGATTCAGTTGTTTTACTTATTTAATATATACCTTAAATATTCAACTTGTCTAATTAGAAATTAATTAGTCTTATTCATAATATATTAAAATATAGTATAATTTATAAATATAATAAATATTGAAATATATATATATATGGAAAAACCCATGGATGGGCACGCTCAATGACCGTCGCTCATGCATGTCGATCGCGATCACTGTAATGATTGTGATCGTCTAATGATCGTCCACTACCCCCGACACGGGATCGACCGTTAACAAACTATCGTCATCGATTATAAACACGGCCTCCTTTAGCTAAATCAGGCCACGGTATAACACAATGTTCGAGCATACGATCATCGATCGGTGATACAATTATTTATACATGGATTTTCCTTCTGAAAATCCTTGATGTATATCTTAATTAATAATATAACCTAATTATACATACTTTAAATTGGTCCGTAATATAGACTATATACTATATAGAGTAATATATACTATATTATTTGTAATATATATTATTTATATAATATATTAAAAATAATATATAGATATAAAAGGATAATATAAAATGATATAGGCACGTATGAATTATAATATTCTTACAATGTGTAGTATATATATATATATATCTAACATAAAATAGTAATATCTTATTTACTTGTAGTAGCAGAATATTAAATATGTGTATTATACTTTAAAAATTATTATCATATTATCAATAATTTATGGACTACATCCATGGATGTAGTGGATTGCAATGTATACAAATATTATGTTTAACTTTTATGATGATATATTAATATATATATATGGCTTCGAAGGGACATTAGAGCCATATATGGTTATAAGTGAAAACTTCAGCTAAGTTCCTGGATGGGATGAAAGGACTCCACCAAATAAAAATAATGTTATTTTTATTGTTAACATTATTTTTAACGTTATTTTTATTGTTATAAATAACAATATATATATATATGTATAGTATCGATTAATATATTAAATCAACTATAATTTTATTATTTTATTACCTATGTAAACTTTACATATATTATATGATATACTACATGATGTAGTCTACATCGTTACGATGATCGTAGATAATGATAAAAACGAATGTAGATATGACGATATAGATAATTGTAATTGTCGTGATAGTGGTCGATCATTAACAAAATGATCGAGATCATGATATTTATCGAATATAAGATGATAATCGAATACAAAATCGATGATAGTCATACAACTATCTTGTCTCATCCCTGGTAATACCCCTAAATTAAATGTTGATTATTTATTTATATTCAATAATATTATTATAATATATTTATAGATATCAAATTATTGTAAATAATCCTATATGTGTATATCTTATGTGCCTTTATGCTTAATTATTAATATAATTAATCAATATCAATTTCGAAATGATGTCGATAGTACACATGATCGTAATAAACTATTAAATAATTATAATAATTATATATCTTATTTTCTTGTATTTGACTACAAATAAGATTAATAATTTATAAAATATTAAATTATTAAGTATGTATATTTATATGGCGTATTATGTATCTTAAATTATTACTAAACTTTTAATATTCTTTCATTAAATTAAGAAATAATAATATTAATCAGATTTAATAAAATCGACCCATTTTAAATATGTTGTTTATTTACATTCGTTACGCATATAATATTGTTAGTATCGCCACCTAACAATGATAAAATACATTATTATATTTCCAACTCCACGTCATCGTGAACTACACCCACCACCCCGCCCATAATACGCCACAGTGGCCCAAAACGCGTCATCTCGTATCCATTCCTCGACATTTTCTCTATATATCTAAACGTGTTAATATTTAAGTAGTCATATATCTACTATTTGTATATTGAAACGTTAAATTAATATATCAGGATGGGATGTTAGTATTGAATATATATATACTTAATATAGTTATTATAATAAAGTCATAGATAATAGCTATACCATCATAATTTAACTATTTAAATATAATTTTAAATTTAACCGGCTATTATTTAAAAATTATGATTTAATATTCTATATTTTTAAATCGAAACTCTAATATTTAAATACCTGTATATAGTAATATATATTTTATGTGATGGTTATATTTGTACCCGAATTAAATAATTTGTTATAACTTAATTCTTTACTATAGAACATATTATATTTAAAATGTGAATGGTTATTGAATAACTTATTCCACGAATTACTAATACCTACTATCAAATTTATAATATTTAACCTAATATAATTTTAAATATGTATACTTTATATAACAAATTAAAATACAATTATTTAATTTGTTATATTACTAAGTTCATTTTAATATCATATATAAATATGTTCTATATTATAATATAATATTGAAAGTTAAATGAAAGTCATACTATTATTATAATTAATACTACTATTAATAATAGTATTAGTAATGTTATTACTAAACAATCAAGCAATATGTTATCGAATATATCGATATATAATTCCACTATTATTTTACCAATATAAGAATTTGTACAAGTATGTGCACATGCTCTGCTAAATACTGAATAGATTAAATATATATATAGTAATACTTATTATAATATTTGTAAAATAGTGTAAAATATGTAATATATAAACTAAGATTTTATAATAAAACATTTCTAAATATACTAAATTTTGTATTAATAATTGTTTATACTTTTACAGTTAAATTTCTAGAATTCGTAAAACCTTTCTGTAAGGTTTTACCGGAGATTCAAAAACCTGAACGTAAAATTCAATTTAGAGAGAAAGTATTATGGACAGCAATTACCCTTTTCATTTTCCTCGTCTGTTGTCAGGTTATTTAAAAACATATATATATATTTAAAAATATGTATATATATTTGATAATATTGTTCATTATGCCTTTATTAATATATTTATAGATTTATATTTATGTAATTTGTAGATTCCATTATTCGGAATTATGTCTTCGGATTCCGCTGATCCTTTCTACTGGATGAGAGTTATCCTTGCGTCGAATCGTGGAACACTTATGGAACTGGGTATCTCCCCAATTGTAACATCTGGTATGATTATGCAACTCTTAGCTGGAGCTAAAATCATTGAAGTTGGAGATACGCCTAAAGATCGTGCCCTATTCAATGGAGCTCAAAAATGTTAGTAAATCAATTAAATTGCCTATATTATTTATATTTAATGATACTTCATTTTATAGTATTTGGAATGATCATTACTGTCGGTCAATCTATCGTCTACGTCATGACTGGTATGTACGGAGATCCCGCTGATATCGGAGCTGGTGTGTGTCTTCTAATTGTAATTCAGGTTAGTTGATTAATAAACAGTAATCAATATTCTTTAATAAAGTAATTTGAAATATAAAAATAAACTATATTATTAAAGTAAAATTATTACAAAATTATTAATTTTATATTTATTTATTTTAATACATATATAATATAATAATTTAGAATCAAGAATTTTTAAGGTATTATATTTTATTCATTTAACAATTTTTTAAATAAAATCATAGATCAGTTGGCATTTTTTGAGGCCACTCAGTAAATATGAGATAATTGTTTTTAAATTTGTCTATATATCATCACAATAAAGTTGATAAAATATAATGTATATTTACATTTATAAGAGAAATAATAATAATAATAATATTATTAATAGTGAATAACAAGATCATAATAATAGGATAATCTATACAATTATTTTTATTTTTAAAATAAATCTTCTTTACTATTATGGCATGTTTACACTGAACATAAAATTGACACAGATATGAATCTACAAATTTACCTTTTCATTGTATCGTAGAAGTATGACGTAGAAATGAACGATGATTTATCGTAGTAGATTTACGTATTAACGTATTTACCATGTAAACATGGCCCTAGTCTGTAGATTTTACTTACGAATGTATTCACACTTCATTAATCCTTATTTCTAATTTATTAAATATATAATTAAAATAAATATTACCCAATCAAAATAATTCTAAACACCGGCATGTTATACTAATATTAAATACGATTATATTTATTAATATTACGTAAATTAATATACGCTACATTTATGATAAACACAAATACATATATGACACCTTTAATATGGTAGAATATTTATTTTGGTTACTCGATAAAGAATAAAATATAAATAATAACAAAATTGTACTCATACAAAGTCTATAATTAATGCGGGTACGGAAATTCGATATAATTATTTTTATTTCGATATTCCTCCCGTAAGCAGAACTCGTAAATATTTACAATTTATTCATATCGCTATAATATCGTATTATTTGCCAAAATTAAATCTCACTTTGATTTCAAAAATGAATTGTACATTTTTAAGACCGGTGTATTTTGGAAAAATAATTCAACTTACTATATTCGTCGCAATGCGATATACTTTTTTTTTTCTAAATACACATTTTCAATAACTTCAATATTTCACTTTCTAAATTCACATTCGCTAAACATTGTCGATAAAGACAGTTTATTATTGAACATAATATCAGTTTTTAAAATATTTACATATGATTCATATGTACAAATATATAATATTTTTTTATAAAAAATATATTTTCATACAATATGTGAAGTTATTATATATTTAGGTATCTATATAAATGGTAGGGCATAATATTTAAGATATTTATTTTCTAATAAAAATATGCATTAAGGATACCAGTGATCTCGTGCATATTGGTGATTTCGTGCGCAATGATAATATACAATGATAACATATTAATGTAAATAATTATTTATAAATACGAAAAGTTACACACCGCATGAAATCACCAATCATCACGAGATCAATGATTACCCATTAAAAGATTTGTTTATACAATTTTGAGTGAAAAAGCATTTTGAGTAATTAAAATCTAATTAAAAGTTTTTTTTTAAATATAATTTCTTATTCTAATAATGTTTAGTTATTTTTATTAGATATATTATTTTTATTATATAATAATAATATATATATATATAAAATATGAATACGTATATTAATCACACATGATTTTATTTCATTCAAAATACCACATATTGAACAACTTTATAACTTTATAATGCTTTCTATATATAAACACATTTTAATTTTAATAAATCTATATTTTATATTATATTTATAATCGATCTATTAGAAAAAAATCTTTAAATTATTTTCTTAGTTTTTTTAAATTATTTTATAAGATATATTTCACATAGAAACATAATACATACACCATCTTAAATATTGTTTTTCATATATTGTACATTTATAATATAAATATTATATATTTGTACTTGTTTTATAATTTTATTTATATTAATTATTTCTCATAACACAGTTGTTCGTAGCTGGATTAATTGTATTATTATTGGACGAGCTTTTACAAAAGGGATATGGTCTTGGATCTGGTATTTCTCTCTTTATCGCTACAAACATCTGTGAAACTATTGTATGGAAGGCATTCTCTCCTACTACTGTAAATACTGGACGTGGTAAGTTGTCTTATATGTATATACTATATTCTCGTTTTTCTATAATTGTTTTATTTGTTTAAAGTAATATTCAATATAATAAAAATTATAAATATAAATCTTTAATAAATTATGTCAAATATTTATATTTAAATCTAATCTTTAATAATCATATATAAATATACCATTAATTAAATATAAAAATTATTAAATATAATATATTAATCATTTTTAACTCATACCATAGGAACTGAATTTGAAGGTGCAGTAATTGCTCTATTCCATTTACTTGCAACCAGAACCGACAAAGTTAGGGGACTCCGTGAGGCTTTCTACAGACAAAACCTTCCCAACCTTATGAACCTGATGGCTACTGTATTCGTATTTGCTATAGTAATATACTTCCAAGGTTTCCGTGTCGATTTACCAATCAAATCTGCAAGATACAGAGGTCAACAATCCAGCTATCCAATCAAATTATTCTATACCTCGAATATTCCAATTATCCTACAATCTGCATTGGTATCAAATTTATATGTCATATCTCAGGTTGGTTTCAATAAATAAACTATAGTATTCATATAAACGTTGTTCCAATTAAATATATTTCAGCTTAACACTAAACTTAAAATAATAATTAAATTTATATAATTATATTTAATATAACCGATAATTTTTAACCAATTTCTATTTTAATAATATTCTGCTATTTATAAGCACATGGTTTTATGCGTAAATTGACCACTAATCATATAATTAACTGATGTGTAATAACAAAATAAATAATTTCAGATGCTTTCCACCAAATTTGGAGGAAACTTCATAATCAACCTTTTAGGAGTCTGGGCTGTTAGTATATATATATATATTATGTAAAATTACTACATATATATATATATATAATTAATATTATGATAAATACAGAATATATTGAATCATTAATAATTACATTATAATAATTAAATTAATTTCAATTTTCGATATGTTTTTTTATAATTTATTCTATTATATTTAGATTTATTGGTAATTTACTAATTTTACAATAGGATGTCTCAAGTGGTGGACCAGCTAGAAGTTATCCAGTTGGAGGACTTTGTTATTACTTATCACCTCCAGAAACCTTATCCCATGTCGTAGAAGATCCAGTACATGCTGTTCTTTATATTGCATTCATGTTAGGTTCATGTGCTTTCTTCTCTAAGACTTGGATCGATGTATCTGGATCATCTGCCAAAGATGTTAGTCATTATTTTATAATAACAATTATTGAATCTATCACCATATTTGCCATTGATGTAAAGAAAGTGGATAAGCAATTAAAGCATACAAGGCATGTAAAATATAGATACTTTTCTAGATAAATTAACGTAATGACCAGCAATTTTAATTTGATATTAGTCATATTATTTATGTCATATATTATAATAGTAGGTTTTTCTTAGAAATAGATGTAAGTGACTTCTATATATATTTATAAATTTAGATTATATATGTCAATTCAATTAAATTTGAATACCAAATTTATGAGGAATGTTGATATGTTCTATTTTACATATAACTATTATTTTGAATACATATTGACATATATACAATGTATATATGTATATGTACAATGTACATTAAATTTGATCATAATTATAAAAATAAATATAAATAAATAATTTGAATTTAGGAGTAGGTTTCGACTATAGCACCTATCACAAAGTTCCATAAATTCGATTGCTTATCCACTTTCTTTGTATTTATATATTTATTTACACATATATTTTCTTATAATCCATATATACTTATAATTCATTATTTATTTTATTTATTAGGTTGCAAAACAATTAAAAGAACAACAAATGGTAATGAGAGGTCACCGTGAGAAATCAATGGTCCACGAATTAAACCGTTATATTCCAACTGCTGCTGCCTTTGGTGGACTGTGTATTGGAGCATTATCAGTATTAGCTGATTTCTTAGGAGCAATTGGTAGTGGTACTGGAATTTTATTAGCTGTGACTATTATCTATCAATATTTCGAAATATTTGTTAAGGAACAAGGAGAAATGGGTGGAATGAGTACATTATTGTTCTAGTAATTTGAATTACTTTTATCCATTGTTACTGTATAAAGAATGTGCTAGATGATTTCGATTAATGATAATCGAATATTTATTTATAAATTTATATAATAAACTCAAATGAATTTATATTATGAATTGATGTATTACATAATATAGAACTTACGAAACATTGATTTTGATCTAATTTTTTGTTTTGTGAAACAAATTATAAAATTTTATTTTATAAATAAAATTCACTTGTGATTATAAAATCTAAATAATAAAATGAATTTGTATATAAATGTACTATCTAAATTATTGTTTTACTTTAAAAGTGAAATCTATAAAATATATATATATTTATTAGTTAATGTAATAACATTAACATATCTTCAGTATGAACATTATTATGTAAATTATATAATCCTACTATTAAAACAATTATAACTTATTTGATATATTATAGCTATATGTATGAAGAATTCTATGCAAGTCAGATATTATAGGAAATACTAATAAACATTTAATTTAAATTTAATTGTATTTATACCTTAGATTATTTTGTATAACTTTTAAATTTTCTAAATATATATAGGTCCTATTTTTATCAATGATATGTTATTAAAGTAGTGAAATAATTTATGAGTCATTTGGAATTAATGTTTTATTTAAGAAATCTCTGCATAAAAAAATAAACTGTAAATTTAAGACCACAATATTTGTGATATGAAAAAAATGTAAACAAAATTCTACGTATTAAATTTGTATATAAACTAAAGTAAATAATTTAAATAGGAATGTATCTATATGCTATATTGTGATATACTATATACTAGTTACTATCAATATTAATGATTCTCCTGTAATGTTTAAATTAAAATTAGATACTGATAATGTAATTAATTTATCGATAATTATATATTTGTGTGTATAAATCCGAAATTACTTCATAAAATCTATAAAATATATATTCATTATATAATAAATGTATTCAAGTAGTTTTAAATATATGTAAAAATGTAAGTAAGTGAGTGCAAATTGATTGAAATATCAAATTGTGTATGATTTAGTTATGTCAATAGCTTTATGGCAAACTTTCTTTTTGCAATTTTTAACATAATTATTTTATTAACATTTATTAAATTTTCTTTAAAATGATGTATATTAGTGTGTATAAATGTAACGGTAAGTTGCTCACATATACATTATAAAGGTAACGCCCATAATCACAGATAACATCAATACATTTATTTAACATATTTATTATGTACGTTGATAATATTCATTTAGTTAATTCAGCTCGTATAAAATTAGTATTATTATATAGCTATATCTAGGGCTATCTCAAGTTATGACAGAGATAGAGACATTTATTTCTAGCTCTATGAGTTATGGTATTGCTTATCACTGATTAGAGAGAAATTTTGTTTATATTTATTTGTTTATCTTAATTATATTTATTTTTTATATATAAACTTATTATATTTACAGTAAAACCTCTTTATAAAAAAATGTTTCACCCATTTGGTTGGAATTCAACCTTTTCCACATTAAAAAACCTCTTTATAAGAAAATCTTATTAGAAAAATATAAGAAAAACCTCTTTATAAGAAACTTATTGTATACAAAATAATTATATATAAATAGAAGTATTGTATATTGATAAAAATCATAGAAATTAATTATTATATAAGATATTTTTTTTCTTACAAATATTATATTACATAAATAGCTCGCAATGAATTAAAATGAATTAATAATTGTTATTGTATATCCATACATTTATTAAAATTAATTAATAAATGTTATTTTTATCCTTGAATTTATTAAAATCAATTAATAAATGTTATTGTATATCCATAAATGTATTAAAATTAATTAATAAATGTTATTATATCCTTAAATGTATTGATGATACAATTTATTATATTATACAATTAATTTTTAAATAATAGATTATTATAATATTCATTATATTATATTCATCAATGATGAATAATTGATGATTCATAATTTATAATTTCCAATGTAAATCTAATACAATTTCATTATGTATTAATATGTCTAAGCGCAAACAATACAGTATACATTTAAAACGTATACAACATAAATATACTATATATATAACCTATAGGTTATATCCTCTGGGGTTATATAATGCATTTTCAATTATAAATTAATTCTTAAAATCATTGGAAAAGTAAAAACCTCTCTATAAGAAAAAAAGTACTGAAAAAAAATAGTGGTTTATAGAGAGGTTTTACTGTATGTATATTTTTATAAATATTATTTAATTACCTATTTATAATATTATTATTGCATTTCATATCATACTGCATTTTATATTATATCTAATAAACATTGGTAGGTGATAATATTCTTATTATATTCATTATTACTTATTTATTTCATAAAACAATATAAATAAAATTTCAGAAGCTAATATCTCAGAACTTTTTTTTAATTTATTTGTTAGCTAACTTTAAGTTCTAGTACTAAATATATTTTGACCCCTTTAAATTAATCATTATACATTTGTTAGAGCGTATACCTAGGTATATTATATATCGTATATGGTATACTATATATATGTACTATATAGTATAGGGGAGACGATCAAAAAGGACTAGTTGAGGGTTAGAGTTACATTTTAAATACGAGTTAATAGTATAGGGGAAAGTCCCCGATTACCGACCCCTTTCGTATCTCAGTAAATATAAGTGTTATCAAACAATTATATATACATGAACTGTTAGTAATTTAATGATAAATATGAATACATATTTTGTTTAAAAAAATATTTAATCCTTCAATCCTTATTTGATCAAATGTAATATTCTGTTTTTACTTTTAAAATATTTGAATAATAACTTTTTTTAAATCATTGTAAATACTTTATTAATAAAAATAAAACTTAATGTTGTGCATAATATTGTAGTTCAATACAATTTATATAACTATTATAAAAATAATTTAATTTGAATAACTATTAACCAACATATCTTAATTATAGCAACCCATATGATTTTCCTATTACCGACCCCCTAAATTACCCTAATACCGACCCCATGTGATTTATAATATCCAATCAAAATAGATCCGTATTTTACTTTAAATTATGTTATAACTTATTTGTGTATCATTGCCATAGATTTAGGATTCATGATTCCTGTTATTTATATACATATATATGTAATCAATATTGATTAATAAATAAATATTAAATAATAATATACACTATTTTAATATAATTACTATAAAGTTTAATTATATTTATGTATATCTACTATTTTTATTGGATATTATAATACTACAATTATTTATACCACGATTATTTTAGGGGGTCGGTGAAAAGGGAAGGGGGTCGGTATTAGGCACATGTATCCGATTACCGACCCCCCTGTATATTCTTGTAAATATAATTATACCAAAAATTTAAAATAGCCACATTATTCATTGCCATTATATTACAAAAATTACAAAATTTCAAATAAAAATATTGAATATTGAATAAGTTATTACAACTAATCATATAGGGGTCGGTAATCGGGGACTTTCCCCTACTATATATGTATATATATATATATATATATATATATATATATATAATTATATTGTATTGTATTGGTATGTGTGGGTTATGTGGTTTAATTCGTTTCGTTTTGTCATGCTTGTATTTTTTAGCTGCATTGCATCCCAAAGTGAGCCTATATACATTTATTTCACATTTAAAATGTAACCTTTGTTACTCAACTCGTCCTTTTTTTTATCGTAACCCTATATAATAATAATAATATGTATTAGAAGAATTTTAATTTTTTTTTCTGTTAAATTATAATGATATTTATATAATATTTTCTTCTAAAGGGCTTCAAAATAATATGAATATTTTCTGTTGGTGTTGCCGTTTATATATATATATATATATATATGATATATATATGTGTGTGTGATATATTGAACATATGATTACAGTGAACACATTGCAACACAACTTTACTACGGATAGGAATATTGTAAGCTTCATTATCAAATTGCTACGTTTATTAATATATTCCCGAGTAGCGCACTTATTGGTCACTGACGTGTGAACTATTCTGGTTTTCACAAAAATCGCGTGCTTATAATATTAATACCAGCAATAAAGATAAATCTAAATTTTATATTATTTAGATACTTAAATTGTATTATTAATTAAAAAAATAATAAAAATATATATATTAATATTCTAATTAATTATAAATAATGTAATTGTAATTTGTCTGATTGATTCATAAATAATATATTATTTATAATATATTCATAAATAATATATTCATAAATAATATATATATAGTTTATCTATTGGTATATAGGATGTCCGTATTATAACACATGGTGTCCGTATTCGGACATGGGTACCGAATACGGACACCCCGTTATCTATGGAATTAAAAGATTAAATACAATTTTAAAATCATAATAATATCTATAATCATATAATATTTATATATTGTAATTTTTGTATACAAATAATGAGTCATCAAATGTTAAGACCATTTATTGTTAAAGTGTCCATATTAGGTTACTTTACCCTATCCCACTATAATATTTTCAGGCAATTTGCCGGAAATATTGTAACTTTAAAACTATTTTCTATCAAGTTGCAATGGGACTATAGTCTAGTTATTTATAGTGTATACACCCTATACATTTATTATATTTCAGGCAAGTTGCTGGAAAGTAAGTGGGCTTCCCACTAAAATTGTAGTTAACTTGATAGAAAATCGTTTTTTAGTTAAAACATTTCCGGCAATTCCGTTGATTCATTTAAGGTGATCCCACTACAAATATTTCCGGCAACTTGCCGGAAATGTTTTAACTTAAAAACGATTTTCTATCAAGTTAACTACAATTTTAGTGGGAAACCCACTTACTTTCCAGCAACTTGCCTGAAATATAATAAATTTATAGGGTGTATACACTATAAATAACTAGACTATAGTCCCATTGCAACTATAACACACATATATATATATATATAAACTACATTTGTAATGAATAAAATATTCATAATTATATAAATAGCCAAAATAAGTATTTTTTTAATTATTCAAAATTGTGCTGATATATCAAATAAACTTTGAGCTTTTTTCAAATAAACCTTTTTAAGAATATACAAATTTGTATATTAATGTATCGATAAAACAAAAATATATTATTAAAAACTAAGCATTATAAACATTATATACATAATTGCTATATTTATTAGCAAATATTAATTAAGTTATAAACATATAGGTTATTATAGGTTATTATATGTTATTAAGTTATAAACCTATCTAAAGGTCATATAAGTCACTAATACGGACCATCGATGTAAATAAAAGTAAATCTTTTATTTACATCGATGATACGGACAGTGTCCGTCGGACACTCTAGGTGTCTTAATACAGACAGTGTCCACCCTATAACCAATAAGTTCGCAGCGTATGAAATATTCTGATTCTCATAAAAATACTCTATAGGTGAAAGTAACATAATACGGACACTTTAACAATAAATGGTCTTAACATTTTATGACTCATTATTTGTATTCAAAAATTACAATATATAAATATTATATGATTATTATATGATATTATTGTGATTTTAAAATGTTATTTAATCTTTTAATTCCATAGATAGATAACGGTGTCCGTATTCATTACCCATGTCCGAATACGGACACCCTTTATTATAATATGGAAATCATATAAACCACTAGATTAACTATATATTATTGATGAATCAATCCACAGAGCTAGAGAGAAATTTCTCTCTAGCTCTATGAATCAATCAGACAATTTACAATTACCTACATTATTTATAATTTGATGAGCAATTTATTCTAATTTAATTAGTTAATAATTTATTTATTTTTATTATTTTTTAATTAATAATACAATTTAAGTATCTAAATAATACAAAAATTATATTTATCTTTATGAGGGTATTACTATTATAACGCACACGATTTTTATGAAAATCAAAATAGTTCATATGCTGCGCGCTGATTGGTTATATGGTGTCCGTATTAAGACATCTAGCGAGTCCGTATTATAATCCCTATAGTGACTTATATGACCTCTAGATATATACTTATAACTTAATGAATATTTGATAACAAATATAGAAATTATATATAGGTTTTAGCCTATATAATTTTTAGAATGCTTTATTTTTTAATAATAGTGTAATATTTTATATCGATACATTTGTATATTCTTGAGAAGGTTTTAATTTACATTTTTATTCATACATTTAAAAAGTAATACAAAAATCAGTTTATTGGATATATTAGCAATATTTGAATAATTAAAAAATTAAAAATTAAAAATTAAAAAATACTTTTTTAGACTATTTTTATAATTATGAATATTTTATTCATTAAACATTTTTTTGTAGGATTTATGGTTTCTGAGATACCGAGAGTGTCCGTATTCGGGCACTGTCCGTATTCGGGCACTGTCCGTATTCGGGCACGGTCCGTATTCGGTTACTTTCCCATATATAGATTTAATAGAGTTATATGTATTAGTATACAGTAGTGAGGTAAATGATGCCGAGCGAGACTTTTGTTATTGACGCCGAGCCAAGACTTTCATTTTCAGAAAAAAAAACAAACCTGAGCCGAACCGAGTCTCTAGCTAAACTTACCCGAGCCGAAACGAGACTCTAGCTTAACGAGCCCGAACCGAGGTGAGAATTTTACATAACATAACCGAGACGAAATGATGCTTTTTTTAAGTTACATTTTAATACTCATTTTTATATATGATACATTAACATCAATTAAAAAAAAATTAGCGGCGCCAACATTACGATTTAGTGAATAGTAATGTAAAGTTCAACTAGTTATATAAATATTACCGAGCTTTTTGATGCCGAGCCGATACTTACATTTTCGGGAAAAAAACGAGTCCGAGGCGAGCCGAGCCAAGACTCAAACAAAACGAGCCCAAGGCGAGTAGAGACTTTAGGTAATTGAGACTGAGATTGCATCGATGCTTTATATTCGAGCATAATGTACATCACTATAGTGATACATACTATAGTATACAGTGGTCAAGCGGGGTCGACCTATTTTTCTTTTATCTTAAAAAGGTTGCCAGATTATAACATCCGATGCCAGTTCCAATTTGGATATCCAACAGTGCCCAGAAAAACGCAATCTTTTTTGTCTTATCGACTTGCAAATGTCCGGTATATTTCCGTATATATCTTTATAGTTAGGATGATATTTCCAAGATCTTTTTAGAATGGCACGCAGCATTCGAGTATAATTTCCATTGAGTCTTTTTTCAAGCGCTTTTGTTAGAGTACAGCCAACAGAACCATATATTAACACAGATTCAACAGTTGCTCTGAAACAGTTTCTTTTCATTTTACCAGATAGTCTAGATTTCCATATAGAGTTCATCTCATTTAAGGCTGCCCAGCTTTTAGCTAATATAATATTGATATATTTTTCAGTGACTGGATGTATCTCCCAAGATACTTAAATTCAGAAACTTCTTTAATATTCTTACCATTTATGCTTTTTATAACTTCATTTATTCCTTGATTTATACTGATAAATTTGTCTTTCCAGTATTTATAGATAGCCAAATTTCTTTTGCAGCCTTTTCAATTTTATGTAAAAGTATTATAGCTTCATTGGTTTTATCGGTTACTATAGCTAGATCATCCGCATAGTCCATATCTGAAAATTGTATTGCTGGATATCTATTGCTCCTTCTCTCAATGAGGGTAAACCCAAGATCATTATTTAGGTGAAATGCTTTCTTCAACACATAGTCAAAACAAATTATGAAAAGAAAAGGAGCAAGTGGATCACCTTGCAAAACTCCACCGAGATGTTTATAAAGTCAGTATAACCATCGTCAGTTCTCACAATAGATTTATAATTTGTGTATGCTATCATGATAGCACTTATAATCTCATCTGGTATACCGTACGCATATCTCTACGATCTTTCATCGATGTACGGAATTGAAAGCTTTGAAGGAATCGATGAAAAGGATAGTAGCTGTCAGATTTTTTGCATTTTTTGCGCCTTCGATAATTCTTCTAACCGTAAGTATTTGCCCAGAGGTAGATCTATTAGTTCTAAAACCGTTTGGATTTGTTCGTAATATAATATCTACCGCCGGCCTTATTCTATTCAGTAACATTATATAGTATATATTTGAAGCTATGCATGTTAAAGTAATGCCACGATAGTTGTTTGTAGAGCTCAGATCTCCCTTATTTGGTAAAGATATTATACAACATTTATTCCATATATCGATTGGATCTTGTTCATATACTTTATTGCAGCAGATTAATAAAAAGACTTGAAATGCATTTATTATCCAGATTTCTATAGGGATTTCGTCCAGTCCGCATGCCTTTCCATTTTTGATAGTGTTTATTGCTTTTAATAGTTCATACTTTGTAAAAATGGCAGTTTCTATGTTTAAACGATTTGTAATTTTTGATATAGCTGAAACGGTAATTTCAGGTGGATTTCAAAGAAGATCTTTGAAGTGATTATGCCACACACTTATTCTTTCTTCTCCACTTATTGCTTTTATCGTAGCTTTATTGCTATTTTTTTCCATTAACATCATTAACTGCTTTCCAAGCCATGGCTGACTTTTTGTTTGATACTGTCATCTTGATTTCATCTATTTTCGATTGAAGGTAGATTTCTTGTTCTGTATCGTATGTAGCATAGAGTAATTCCTGTGACAAATTATTAGACTCAGTATTTTCTTCAGATGGACAAGAGTTTTTTAATTCTGCCGCTTGATGAAGATTTTTTTTTTTTAAACATATATCTTGATTCTCCCAAGGTGTTCTCTTTTTTAATTTTTCTCTAATCGGTATTATTTCTTTTGCATATTCTCTGCACGAAGTCTCGACATTTTCATATATAATATTGGTTGATATGTTCGATGTTTTGCCTTTAAGTAAATAACATTTGTTTCTGACTTCATTCACAAATCTATTTTGGATATCAGGGTTGTTAAGACTCGTCCAATCTTTATTTGATTTATTAATTTAAAATGTTGTTTTAAAATGCAGTTACTATGCGATGGTCTGATGGAAACTGAGCTCTCCACATTATATCGACAAAAAGTTATATATATAATAGTGAATTTTTGTATAGTACAATAATATTCATAAACTATTAACATTAATTAATATGTTAATTATAGTTATTGTTATATTTTAGTATTATTTCGGTATAAACAAGGATATATATACTACACCAATGCAAAACTTAATAACCTATTAAAAAAATATGCATTAAAACAGTATTTAATTTTTATCCCTCAATGATTATTATTTTACTATTAATAAATGTAATTATATATATATTGATAAATATATATATATATATATATATATATATATATATATATATATATATATATATATATATATCATATATGATGATGATAAATGGATTATTAAGTGTTAAAATAGGGTCATGTAGTGTTTACATTGTAGATCCATTCGCTCGTGCGGCAATATATATATATATATATATATATTAATAGAGTTTCTTATCTAATCATATACTCTATTGTTTATTTATTACATATGACACCTATTTTATATGCAATATCTAATAATTAAACCTATTTTAAGAATATGATTATCTATTTTATTATTAATATTTACAAACAACTTGTTTATGTT
Source organism: Osedax fenrisi (assembly GCA_964019155.1). Classification (NCBI taxonomy): domain Eukaryota; kingdom Metazoa; phylum Annelida; class Polychaeta; order Sabellida; family Siboglinidae; genus Osedax; species Osedax fenrisi. Next base: position 31,692,878 of record OZ025241.1, on the reverse strand, counting down.
CAGGCAAAATTAAATATTCTAAATAATATAAAGAATACAATGATAGTTAAAATAATAAATATAATTATTAATAAATAATAATAATGAAAATTAAAAACGCATACGTAATAAACAAGACGTAATATAGTGAATGCGTTGTTGTATGTAATACATTTCTTAGTTAGATTTTATATTATATAAACTTATTTATATTAATAATTCTAATTATGCAATTCTAAATTATATATATATATATATATATTATCTGCATTTATATGATCAAGTATACTTCATATATATATATATATATATATATACATATATAATTTAGAATTGCATAATTAGAATTATTAATATAAATAAGTTTATATAATATAAAATCTAACTAAGAAATGTATTACATACAACAACGCATTCACTATATTACGTCTTGTTTATTACGTATGCGTTTTTAATTTTCATTATTATTATTTATTAATAATTATATTTATTATTTTAACTATCATTGTATTCTTTATATTATTTAGAATATTTAATTTTGCCTGAACATAAACAAGTTGTTTGTAAATATTAATAATAAAATAGATAATCATATTCTTAAAATAGGTTTAATTATTAGATATTGCATATAAAATAGGTGTCATATGTAATAAATAAACAATAGAGTATATGATTAGATAAGAAACTCTATTAATATATATATATATATATATATATATATATATATATATATTGCCGCACGAGCGAATATATATATTTATTATATATATATATATATTTGTATGACATTAATGTACGCCGTAAATGGTATGCCTATCTATATCTTTTTAATATCCTTCCGTCTTATATATTCGATATTCGGGAATATATATATGCATATACGTGGTATCTCAGACTAATTAATATGGGCTGACACCATGCATGTGTTCTAAATCTTAATGCAATACATATCGTTAATTATATAGGAGTTATTTATCACAACTTTACTCATATTTTATTGCAACTTTACGTATACTATTTAGCATAATATCTACTGCTCCATTTAATCGGATTATCCGTTCTTCAATACGTACTACTTACTGTATATCACGACTGGATCACTCTACTACAACATCACATCAATAATCTCGTATGTGGCTACCATTCTCCTTCGGATATAAATTACGTATACTATCTATAATCCATAAATCAATATATTCTTTCACCCCTAGCTATATCTCTGATCTAATTAAAAAACGTACTATATTACCTTATCTTCGTTACCAAAATTCTCCTCTACTTATCTCCCAGAACTCTAGTAAAACTTCCCTACATTCTAGAGTTTTTAAAAATTCCGGTCCAACCCTATGGAATTCCCTCCCTCCTACCATTCGTTATATTAGGTTCCACAAAAGGTTTATAAATCTTACTTCTTATTTTCTCTCTACCCATAATCATTAAATCATTTAACTTATTATTTTTGTCCGTTTTATTATTATATTACACTCCACTATATCAATGCAGTCTGTAGTATATATATATATATATATATATATATAACACTACACTATATCAATGCAGACTGTAGTATATAATAGTCCTCTATATTATTGTTGTCCGTGGTATATTCAATGTATATTATTATTAAATTATTATCGTATTATTATTATTATTTTCTTCCCGCACGAGCGAAGGGGTCTACATGACCCTATTTTAGTGCAAATAAACCTAATATCTTCATCATCATAATCATATAATATATTAGTATAGTATACCTAATGTACCTAATAATTAAACCTCTTTTAAGAATATGTTTATTTAATTTATTATTATTATTTACAAAAACTTGTTTATGTTACGGCGATATTAAAATTTCTAAATAATATCAAGAAAATAATTATAAATATAATTATGTAAGTAATAAATAAAAACAAATATAATTGATACATAATACATACTACATAATATACATGCAATAAGTTGCATTACGTAATATATTATTATTACGTCATAGTTGTATATTAACTTTAAGGCTTTTCCCATTTTAATTATATTATTCTCAATTATATTTGATTATAGAATATATATATATATATATTGTTATTTTTATTTTGGTGGAGACCTTTCATCCCATCCAGGAACTTAGATGAAGTTTTCACTTATAACCATGTGGCTCTAATGTCCATTCTAAGCCGTTCTCATGTTAAAGCATGCTTGATCGATGCATCTATGGTTTTAATGAATACATATCATTTATTATACACAATTATATAAGATCACTTCTAAATATTATTTTAAGACCTATTTTAATAGTCTGAATTGGGCTTGGACCCGCGTCCTATAGGATAGTATACTATATACATATATGTATGCATATAATTAAATATACTTGTAAATTAAATAATTAAAGTAACAAATTAAAGCCTGAAATGTAATATAGACTATAGTGATATATGACGTAACTAATAAAGAGTATTACATAACATAACTACTTCATTACATATTCTCTTATTTATTATGTATACATTATATTTGATTTAAATTTACATTATTATTATTTCTTAATAATTATATTTATAATTGTATTCTTGATATTATATAGAAAATTTAATTTCGCCTGAACATAAACAAGTTTTTTGTAAATAATAATACTAATACTTAAAAAAGATGTAATTATTAGGTAATGCATATACAATACTGCATAGTCATACATAAAGAATACAATAGTAGGTTTTGTGATGAGATTAGTTACTTTATTATTCAAGTAGGAACGGATTTAAAAATAGGAACGGGAACGGGAACGCAGACAGGAACGGATACAGAATAATGAACAGGAACGAGGAACGGAACTCTTAGACAGAAATATATGAATTAATTCCAGTGGAACGCGTTCCTTTAAAAGTACAGGGATTTATATAGTATTAATTCAAGATATTGTTTATATTTATTTTATAACCTATTACAATATAAATATTCACTATATATAGTGTATACACTGTTTAGTAGGTACTGTATACGGTATACTATATAGTGTACATTGTGAAGTATACATGGTATACTGTATTTTGTGAATAATACAAAATTGAAACTGGAACGTTACATATCAAAGGAACGGGAACGGGAACGGTAACGGGTAATATAAAAAGAACGTGATCAGGAAAGGGAACGGATAAATTAAAAGGAACGGGAATGGGAACGGATACACTTAATAGAACGGGAACTGGAACGGATAGCGCTAAAAAAAAGGAACTTTGCCCAACACTGGGAATAAATTTTACCGCATAATACACTCTTATTACTTCATAGTTGTATATTAACTTTCAGGCTTTTCCCAATCTAATTATATAATTCTCAATTATATTTTGTTATACATATATATATATATATATATTTATTTATTTAATTTATTTATTTAAATCAGACATGAAATACATAGGTCCATATTATATAAACGAAAATTATAAAAGTATAAACCAAACAAAATAATTAATATAAGTAACTAAATTTAAAATACTATACAAATAATGAGTTATACAACATGGTAAACAGTGTCGATGGGAAAACAATATTATATTCATATAATTGAACATATATATATATATATATATATATATATATATATATATATATATATATATATAGTTCTTGTTATTGTTCTTTTATTTATTTATTATCAAATTGTTATTACCTTCATTATTATTGTCTTATATGACGCCGATAAACATATGATGTTTTGTAGTCAATAAACTATTTAATAATAATATGATAAAATATAATTATAAATTAAATAAATAAATTAGAAAACAAAGCCTGAAATTGGGTTAAGTTTTAATTTGTGTAGGTTTTTTTAGATGAATTACTTCCCGATTGAACCTATATAAACATATTAATACAAATTCCCAAGTATATCACAAAGTGAACGTTATGATCGATCACGGGCGAATCCGGGCCCCAGCCACCTAGTATGTATATATACGGCATGCCGTAACTAATAAATATACTATTCTTTATAAATAGTATTACATAACATAACTTCTTCATTACATATTCTCTTATTTAGTATGTATACATACGTAATACGTATTACGTACATTATATTTATTTTTAATTCACATTATTATTATTAATTAATAATTATATGTTAGATTGTATACTTGATATTATTTAGAAAATTTAATTTCGCCTGAACATAAACAAGTGTTTTGTAAATAATAATAATAATAATGTAAAGAGTTGTAATTGCTATAACACAATTGTTATAATACTTATATGTATTGCATATACAATACTGCATAGTAATAAATAAAGAATACAGTAGATTTTGTGATGAGATAAGTTACTTTATTATTCAAGTTATATTTATTATTATACACTTAACTATTATTAGTCTTTTTATATCCGTCTAATCTATTCGATATTCGGGAAATTAAATTCTATCCATATATGTTGGGGAAATGTGGGTTATACGGACCACTATGATATCTCTGTAACTATTGTTCACATCAACACAATATATATATATATATATATACAAGCTTTACAGTAATATATTTCTAAGAATTTATATTTTTTATTTTAATAATTGCATTCATAATTATAATATTTATCATTATATCAAAAATTAATTTATAAAAGATATGTATTAATACATTACTACATTATTAAATTTAATAATGATTTATTTATCCATTATTTTTGATAATAATACAATAATTAATTACATATTATAAAGCACCATTGGAAATATTAATTAAATGCAAAGAATACAAATGTCTAAAATTGTCTTTATATTCTGAATATTAAATGCGATAGGGATTAATCATCAGTGGTATTGCAAGTTTGTAATACAGTAATACCAAAGCCCTTTGGTATTACTAAAGTTAGTAATACTGGCCATATTACCAATGAAGATTCCTGATTACATGGCCTATTACTATTTAAAATGTAAGATATAATATCACTGAAATAAATATTATACAAGTGCGTGCGATGCCATTAGGTTTTATAATAAGTATGGGTGTTAATTAATAAATAAATAATAAATTTAATAATAATAAATAAAATTTAATTTACATATTTTTAAATTATAAATGTATAAATTACAAGATTTAACAAATTCGATTACATGCCATTATTCATTATTTCCTTTATTAAACAGTTCCATTATTCACACTCACTATTAATATTAATACCTCGTGATCGATTAGTAGTCACATGACTAGTCCCGTGATGATAGATATTTTAATCGTCTGTTTTATTGTAAGCGACGTTATATCATGTAACGATATGGTCTGCAGTGTCTCCCGAAACCTGAAACATGCAAGTAACCATAGTTACTACATATGGATCTAGGCCAGACACCATTTGGTGATATGCCCTTTGAACTAAGTCATGTGTCAGAACGATGAACAAAACTATAGTTCACGGAGAAGAATTCTACTAAAGGCTGCAGGTGTAATTCTATTAAACCCCGATATATCTTGCAATACCTCTTCTCACCTCGATGATGCTCGGAATAAGTGTACCCATGGGTGAGAATATATGCATACATCGTTATCTATTAATGTATAGGTATATTAATATAAACTGAAATAAGCCACCCCCATCTCTACATGTGACGATATTTAAATAAAATATAATATCACATCTAAATATTATTTTAAGACATATTGTATTTATCAGGACGGGGTTTGAACTCGTGTTCTACTACTATCTGTGTGTATGACGCCTTAGCTAACTGAGACACACAGTCAGTTTTTAATATATATATATATATATATATATTCCTCAGTTTGGATGGTAAAGTTCCGTCTAGTTTGCAAGTTCCGTCTCCTTAAGGAAAATTTGTATAATGCATCGAACCATTTATCAAGCTAGCCCTGAATATCTCGCTAATGTTATTACTATATGCAAGGACTATATATAGGCTATACATATATTATGTTGGCTCAAATATGATGCCCCATAAACCGATCACTACGACAGCATACGCCGAATCAGCATTTGCAGTCGTAGCTCCAAAGTGTTGGAATGCATTGCCAGCGAACATCAGATCAACTGAATAGGAACCTTTATTTAAACGTAAACTATATAACTATTTTATTTCTTTATAACTGCATTATTTAATATTGTTCTATTAAATATATATATATATATATATATATATATATATATATATATATAGTTCTTGTTATTGTTATTGTTATTTATTTAATTTCAAATTATTATTACCTTCATTATTATTGTCTTATATGACGCCGATAAACATATGATGTTTTGTAGTCAATAAACTATTTAATAATAATAATAATATAATAAAATATAATTGTAAATTAAATAAATAAAGTAGAAAATAAACAAACCTGAACTTTAATATAGACTATAGTGATATGACGTAACTAATTAGTATTACATAACATAACTACTTCATTACATATTATCTTATTTATTATGTATACATTATATTTGTTTTTAATTCACATTATTATTATTTCTTAGTAATTATATTTATAATTGTATTCTTAATATTATTTAGAAAATTTAATTTCGCCTGAACATAAACAAGTTTTTTGTAAATAATAATAATAATAATTTAAAGAGTTGTAATTATTAGGTATTGCATATACAATACTACATAGTCATAAATAAATAATACAATAGTAGTTGTAATTAGATAAGTTACTTTATTATTCAAGTTATATTTATTATTATATACACTTAACACTTAACCTTTACTAGTCTTTTAATATCCGTATAATCTATTCAATATTCGGGAAGTTAAGTTCTATCCATATATGTTGGGGAAATGTGGGTAATACAAGTGGTCCGTATTACAAGACGATCCGCGGGTCTGCTTGTAATACTGACCACTACGATATCTCTGTATACACTAATAGTTATAACTATTGTTCATATCAACAACATATATATGAGATTTATTCAGTAATATATTTCTAATAGGAATACATATTTTTTATTTTAATAATTGCATTCATAATTATAATATTGTTCATTAATTTACAAGTGAAATGTATTTAATAATAATTTATTTATCAATTATTTTCATTAATGAATCATTAATATCATTAATAGGTGATACAAAAATTAATTAAATATTACAAAGTACTATTGGAAATATTAACTAAATACGAATAATATAAGTGTCTAAAATTGTCTTTATATTTTGAATATTGAATTTCAATATTAAATTCGCGAGTGGTTAATCAGCAGTCGTATTGCAAGTTTGTAATACAGTAATACTAAAGCCCTTTGGCAATACTAAAGTTCGTAATACTGGCCATATTACCGATGAAGATTCCTGATTACATATTACTATTTAATATTTAATATCACTGACATTTTTTGTTATGATGATATGATGATGATATTGAGTTTATTAGCACTAAAATAGGGTCATGTAGACCCCTTCGCTCGTGCGGGAAGAAAATAATAATAAAATAATAGTAATACGATAATATTTTTGATAATAATATACATTCAATATACAACGGAAAAACAATAATAAACAATATAAAGGACTATTATATACTACAGTCTGCATTGATATGGTGTAGTTGTATATACTACAGACTGCATTGATATAGTATAGTGTTATATAATAATAAGATAATAATAATACAATAACAATTTAATAATGATATAAATTTAATATAACACGGATACAAATAATACGTTGGATGATTTAATGATTATGGGTAGAGAGAAAAGAAGAAGTAAGATTTATGAATCTTTTGTGGGATCTAATAGAACGAATGGTAGGAGGGAGGGAATTCCATAGGGTTGGACCGGAATTTTTAAAAGCTCTAGAATTTAGGGACGTTTTACTAGAGTTCTGGGAGATAAGTAGAGGAGCATTTTGGTAACGAAGAGAAGATAATATAGTACGTTTTTTAATTAGATCAGAGATATAGCTAGGGGTAAAAGAATATATTGATTTATGGATTATAGATAGTATACGTAATTTACACCTGAGGGAGAAGGGTAGCCACATACGAGATGATTGATGAGATGTTGTAGTAGAGTGATCCAGTCGAGTTAAACAGTAAGTAGTACGTATTGAGGAACGGATAATCCGATTAAGTGGAGCAGTAGCTTTAGCAGGAAGTAAATTCAGTAGGGAAGAACAGTAGTCAATACGTGAAAGTACAAGAGCATTAATTAGAGTTTTAGTAAGGTTTCTGGAAAGTGATGTCCGTATTTTTTTAATTCTGAAGAGATGAAAGTTGGATGATTTTGTAATGGATGATATGTGATTCTTAAATGATAATTTGTCATCAAATACTAATCCTAGGTTTTTGGAGGAATGAGAAGGAGAAATAATCATGTTATTTAGAGTAAAGTTTGGAAAGGAAGTTTCAGAAGTAGATATGTTAAGTACAGTAGTCTTAGAGGAATTAATTAGTAGTTTATTGGAGAGGAGCCATAATCTTATGGAGTTAGCACACTCGATTAATTCAGAGTTAATGGTATTATGAGAATTTATAGGGAAAAAGGTAAACAGTTGGATATCATCAGCAAAAATATGGTAGTGGATATTTGGAAATTTCTTAATTAGATCAGCAATAGGGCGGATATAAATAGAAAAGAGGGATGGACCTAGAACAGATCCTTGGGGAATACCGTGGTTAAGAGGAGAAAGAGGCGAGTAAGATTTGTCAATCATAATAGAGATATTCCTGTTAGTGAGATATGAAGTAAACCATTTTAATGCTAAGCCAGATATACCCATTAAAGTAAGTCGCGAGATTAATATGTTATGGTCCAGGGTATCAAAAGCAGATGATAGATCAAGTAGGATTAGCTGGCAACACGTGTTGCTATTTAAGGTAGATAATATAGTGTCAGTAATACGGAGGAGAGCTGTTTCGGTTGAATGACCCTTACGAAAAGCGCTTTGAAACGGGTCGAAAAGATTATTTTTACTTACATGGGCTATGAGTTGTTTGGAAACAATTCTTTCTAATATTTTACTTAATAAGGGTAGGTGGGAGATCGGGCGATAATTGCTAAATGAGTTTGGGTCTAAGTTTTGTTTTTTTAGAATTGGGGATATTATGGCAGTCTTGAGACAGGGTGAAACTTGGCCAGAGTTTAGTGAGTTCGCAACAATATCCAAGAAAATAGGAGAAAATAAGGGTGAAAGTTTGTGATATAATGATAAAGGTAGGGGATCAGTGGGGGAGGTACAGTGAGATTTCATGAGTAGGTCATTTACTTCATACAGTGAAGGAATAGTGAATGTACTTAATGAGTCAATATGATGGGTAATATATATGGTAGGATTGAGTATGGGTTGAGTAGATGCGCAAATAATATTATTAATGATTGCAATTTTATGTTTAAAGAATTTTTCAAAAAGAGAACACAGTTGAAAATTTGACGTGTTAGGTAAAATGGGGAGGATTTTTTCATCTGGAGGAGAGAGAATTTTATTTGCTATTTTAAATAATTTGCGAGGATTGGAGGATATCAATGCTATCTTTTTGTTATAATAGATAGATTTTGAACGAGATATAGTAGATTTGTAATTTTTTCTAGCTAGTGATAGTGCTAATTTAGTTTCAGTAGAAGGATTTTTAAGAAATTTCTTCTCAAATTTTCGAACACTCTTCTTGAAGATGAAAAGTTCGTGGGAGAACCAGGGAGAAAAAGGGCGGTCGGTAATTAATGTAGTTTTTGTAGGTGCATGTATATTGATAATATTTAGGAGAGTGGAGTTTAGGAGTATCGGACAGAGGGAAGTTGAAGAAGAGATCTCAGTTTTGATATTGTTTACAAATCTTGGTAGGTCGATAGACTTAAAATCTCTATATGTAATACGTTTTCGTTTAATATTTGAGAATTTTAGATTTATAGAGAATTCAATAATAAAATGATCAGTTAGTAGTTCAATTTTTTGAAAGGAGTTAGGGTTTATACATCTAATAAGAGGACTGGATAGGGGTGTAAATATCATATCAAGTGTATTGCCACTAGAATGGGTAGGAAATGATATATGTTGGCACAAGGAAAGAGACTCAGTTAGGAGTTTAAAGTCACCATGGGGATAGATGGGAGAATTATAGTGATAGTTTAAGTCACCAAGAACTATTGGTAGATAGGATGAAGATGAAGGAAGTTTATGGATAAAATCATGAAATTCATCAAAGAATAAACTGGTTTCAGGTTTTGGGGGACGATAGATAACGGTAAGATGTAGAGTTAAGTTAGGAAGCTTGAGGGTCAGCGAAATACAATCACTATATGAAAAGGGGGGGAATGAAATGGATGGAGATAGGTAAAAATCATTACGTATCATAAATCCTACCCCACCACCACGGCCCGTTTGTCGTGGAGCGAGATAGAGTGTATATCCAAAGTCCAAGATGGAGGCAAATATATCAGAGTCATTATTAGAAATCCAGGTCTCAGTCAATGCGATTATAATAAATTTTTGTAATTTAAGGTATGGGAACAGAAGGGATATATTTGATCTCAAGGAGCGAATATTGATCAAGGCTATATTAGAGGATAGTCAGGCTTGAGAGGAAGAATTATTTATAAATGATTTCTTATAGTGATCAAAAGAATCAAACCATTTTGTTAGATCAGATTCAGGGATGAGAAAAGGGGGATATGAAAGAGGATTTTTTTTATCCCTAAGTTCAAATGTTTGGGAACGATTATTAAAAAATACTTTATACAAAATGGGCGTGAGTTTTTGTTTTAGGGCATGATATAGTACCTTACCAAGAAGTCTAGTAGAGTCAGGTAAATAATGACGAATAAATATATGCTTAAAATTACTATGTGGTGAGATTTTTAGAAGGGAGGAGAAACATATATCACGAGCAGAAATATTAGTGAAACGTAATATAGCAGTACTGGTAAGAAATGAGGCAGAAGTAATATAAGAATGTGGAAGTTTTATATAGTCAATTAATGATACTATGAAATTATAGTTAACTTCATAAGGAAGAAGGTGTTCAAGTACTAGTATGAGGGAATTATCTATGGAGCGTATGGATGAAGACTTTGAGGAAGTTGAACTAGATAATATAGGGGTTGGTGTGTGATTTGAGGAAAATTTTAAGTCCATTAGCTTTGGAATGTTTCTAGAAGTATTAGCATTGGGCTGATGCTTGGGCTGGATATTAATAGTCGTAGTAGAAGAATATATATCAGATGTTATATTTGGCGTTACCTTGGAACAAGTATTATGTATAGATTTGTCAGTTAAAGTAGAAGGTGAATATGGCATAGTAATGGGTGGAGTAGTTGTATGATTAGTCGAAGGAAACTTATTTAAGGCTAGGCATGAGGAACATGTGAAGATGAAGTTAGGTGAATTAAATATAGCAATAGCATAAGCGGGAGGGGGGTTTTTAGAATGAAACCAGGATTTAGAAATAATAGCTGCGGGGTATAAACAATTATAATGTAAAATAGATGGACATGTTTTACATTTGAGATAATATTCGCATGCGGGAAGGTTACAATGTGAACAATTTGAGGACATGGTATACTTGAGATTGTGGGATTAAATTGAATGAAATAGATAATAATAAATATAATAATAAATGTATAAAAACTGGTCGTAACAGGGATATTTTTGAAGAAGTTTGGTATTCAGTCCGTTTTGCTATATGACGAGTTGACTTGACAAGCACCGGTTGACTTTAGTAGGCTCCTGGTATGCTTGGTGGCAGCCGGGCAATGATGGTCCGATTGTCTGAGATTTAAGGCAGTGTATCGTCCGAGGTAGAATTGATGGATCTGTATGTAAGTAAATACAGCAGTAGACTATCTAGGTGTAAGTTGGTAGCTAACCTCAAATGAAGGTTGGTAGATCCGACTACCAAAAGCAAATTCCCAAGGAAGATCCACGGGAGAATATCAGTTATAATATTATTATAAACTACTAGTTAATTAATTTTATAAATATTAAATAATGTAGCTAAGTATAAATATACATAAACAGTATGTAATATATATTTGGTTTTAATTAATTTATCGAATTTATAATTCTATTATCTTTGTGATTATTATTTATTTTTTAGGATTTTTATTTTGTTATAATAAAATGTAAACAAATACTAAATATAATTATATCTAAATAAGATATGATTATAATTTAAAGACAACTATTATGTATTTCAAATAAGTTGGATATTAATATTTAATATATATTAATATAATAGATAATATAAAAAATAAATGAATACGTACTTATCTTTATAATAATAATACAATTAAAAGATATTTAAAAGCTAAGCAGTTATTAACACAACTATATATTGGTTGCTATGTAAACAAAGTGAACAGTCCCTTACAATTGTATACTTAAGTACTTGCGATTCCATTAGGTGTTATCTTATTAAAGATTGTTATGTCAATGAATAAGCTAGGTTGAATAAGCTAGGTTTAGGTATTGGTCATATTTATTATAGGGACACGGGCAGTGCGTGTTGCGATGCTTAGGGGCGACTTAAAAGTGATATTCGAGTGCATCGCATCGCGTGGCGAGGTATTCACGTGGGCCAATCAGGACACGGATTCCTTAGGTGCACGCAGTACGCGACACACATACTGTGTGCGTCGAACTATATATCGCGAGACGGTAAACATATTATATAATAGTTGTCCGATATATAGTTCGATATTATATATGGGATGTTCCATCATACATTATGGAATGGTCCATTATAAACATAACATATATAGATAGGTAAAGGTCGTCATATCAAATGATAACAATAATTATGGATGTTAATTATTAACATAAATAATACATTTAATAATATTAGGTTTATATTAGGCCTAAATACAAATTAATTTATATATTTGTATTAAAGTATTAACGTATAAAATAATAATATATTGTTACTATAGGAAACATATAGCATTATCTCTAGCTCTATGTATATTGTATATATTTATATAATATATATTATACTTTTTATATATAATCATTATATTATATCATTATAATACTGATTTTTCAAATGGTGAAATAAAATACACTGTATACAATTGGCAGTCTATTCAATTTAGAGTCCCTGGATAATGTCCCTAGGATAATATCTGTGAAAAATCTATATATATATAATTATAATCTATATATCGGATTAGAAATAGGCATATATTTTTACTTTACCATTTAGACTATAAACATGGATTTTCCGAAGGATTCCTTTGGAAAATCTTTGAATTAGGATACCCAATTCTAATGTCAATGGTGTCAAAGATTCATAGAATATAGGGTTATAGGTTATAGGTTATAGGATTTTGACGTGGCTAAAATAAACAAACTATTTGAATATTTAACTATTTTATTTAGAAATGATATACAATAAGTTTAATACAATTTTCAAATGCCAATCAATATTTATTTTATTTTCTTCATTATATACTTTAATTCAGTATTAGTATTATCTAATTTACATTACTTCAAAAATGAATTTAACGAAAATGATAAAAAATATGGATATTTTTCTGAAAGCGATAGATTACAATTACTTAAAGAAGCAAGAGAAATGTTTCAATTTGGATATGATAATTACATGACCCATGCTTATCCATTGGATGAACTTGACCCAGTTCACTGTACTGGTAGGGGACCTGACTATGATCATCCGTTAGAGAACATTTGTAAACAAATATTTTTATTATAATTATTATTAATTATTAATATTATATATTAAATATATTAAATTAATAATTAATATATTTAATATATAATAATTATATTATATATAATATAATTATATTAATATAATAATTTAATATATTATATATAATATAAGTATTATAATTATGGTTGTGGTTTAAAACCGGCGCCAAAAATCTATGACTAATAGTTTATTCAATATCGAAGCTCGCGCTTTCGTAGTTGAAACGCCCGGCGACCGGCGGGCGTCGCCCGCCTCTAAATATAGGCGTGTCATACTAGATAAACTACGACTATAGATATACTACGGACATGTATGTCCTTAGTATATACTACATTTACATGTAGTATATATCTCTATATATATATATATATATATATATATATATACGTTATACACACACACACACATATATATATATATATATATATATGTGTGTCGATTTTATTATAAAGTATATATCTCTCTCTCTATATATATAACATATATATATATATATATATATATATATATATATATATATATATATATATGTATATGTGTGTATGTGTGTGTGTGTGTGTGTGTGTGTGTGTGTGTATAACGTATGTATATATATATATATATATAGAGAGATATATATTACATTTATATTGTACACGTAGTATATACTAAGGAAATACATGTCCGTAGTTTATCTAGTATGACACGCCTATATCTAGAGGCGGGCGTTTCAACTACGAAAGCGCGAGCTTCGATATTGAATAAACTATTAGTCATAGATTTTTTGGCGCCGGTTTTAAACGTGTTCCATAATTATAATAGTTATGCTATATCGAATAGGCCATATTACATGGCCCCCGTTTTGTTTGATTACGATTTATGAAGTCAAATTTAAAATAATACTATATTTGTATTCTTCATATTAGTTTTTCATGTACACTAGTTTATCAAATACCGAAATAAATATTTTAAATTTGACTTCATAAATCGTAATCAAACAAAACGGGGGCCATGTAATAGGGCCTATTCGATATACTATATCATATCATATAGCATAACTATTATAATTATAATAATTATATTGGTATACGATCATAACAGACGGGTTCACTTCGGGATATAATTCATCTAAAATGACAAGAATAAAACTAAACCAAAGAAATCAAACAACCCACAAATATCAATCCTCAAATATATATATCTATATATATATATTAAATATTGTATATGTAATAATATTTTACCCTGCGCGTTTATTTACATTCTCAACTCGTACGTTATGATCGGACACCATTTTACTAAGTATATGTATAACATAATGTTATAAGATATATATAACTAATTATAATTTTAAATTATAAAGTGATACATATAAATTATTTTAAATTTGACCTCGGTAATCATGATCAAAAGAAGGTCCATATTCGATAATATCTATAATTATATGATTATCATAATCATAATGTCATAATTATATGATTATATTTCATAATCAGATTATGATAATCATTACCATTGTTTATCATTATAATTCAGATAATGATTATGATAATAGTTATCCGATATCGGTTATGGTAAGAGTTTGATTATATAACTGATTTACTCATTATAATAATGAATCATTATTAAATGATTATAGGATTATAATAATATATTATAATAATTATTATAAATGATATTATTATTATAATTGAGTTATCAGAGTTATAGCAGCAGATATTTAAAAGTAGAATCACATAAGCTCTCTAAATAGCGAAATAGGTGGTTCTAAATATATCGCAAAATTACGTAAACGTTTATGCTCTTAATATTATACTATTGTTACCTGAACGAAATACGCATATTAAAAACTATCCACTATATAATAATGTATTAGTAATGTATTAATAATTCATATAGTATATGATATAGTGAATAATGCATGTTACGAATAAATATTGATAAACTATATTATATTGTATATCATATAGAATCTATATTATAGATGTATAATATTAGTCCAATTATATACTAAAAAGATTTTGAACTTGTGATATTCAATATAAAATATAGCTTGTTCGGAGTATGTACAATATTATGACAGTGTAAACATATATATATATATATATATATTTATATAGAATTAGATACATAGTAATCATGATGTATTTTTTAGATATTATTTTATATATCATAATAAGTCAGGTTTACGTATGCATGGATTAGGATTATCCTAGTATTTGTGGAAGACTTTAAATAATCATTACATTATTTAATTAACATTATTTATAGTAATAAGATTATTGATAATTATGTATAGTTAGATATACTATTTTTTACTTATTTGTATTATAAATATACAAACTTTAATAATTATTTTTAAGAATAGCTATAACACAATATTAATATTAAATTTTAAATTTTAAAAGTATGATACACTTATACAATATTTACTTACATTTTCCATTTTCAGCATGCAAACTGTGCTTTTAAAGCAATAGGCTGTCCATATATATTTTAAAACGATAGAAAATATAATATATATGCGATAGGCAATTTGGTATTGATTTAAGTATATTTGTAGTTTAATCTAGTGGGTTATGTTAGCATGGAGTTCTATATCATCAGTGAACATAGTGTATTGGATGTTAGGAAAAATGACCTTATCCTAATATATATATATATATTATTTTATTATATATAATGCATATTATTACTATAATATATATTATTATATTTAACATATTTTTTAAAATATATGTTTATATTATGCTAATATATGATATTATAATAATTATATATTTATTTATTAACTTATAATTAAATTTACAAATTATTAAGTACATCATGATTATTGTTATTATAATCAGTGTAACATTGAGAGATATACATTATAATAATATGAGATACTATTTGTCTGCCCTTTATAGTGTTCAATTAAATTTGTCTTTTTACGTTAATTATATCATTTTTATTAAACATGTTACATGTAACATGTAATTTCAATAAATTTATATATTTCGACTATGTATTTGCTTGAATAAATTATAATTTATTATAATTGATAATTATCAATAAATACAAAATATTATAATTGTATGGAATAATAAAGACTAATATCTTTATATAGATATTCATGTTTAATATATATATATATATATATATATATATATCTATATATATATAAATAACTTTTCATATAATATTAAACATGCATATATTAACAAGTTTATATATTTATTTTGAACCAGTATTTAATGTATACAACAAGATACGAATACTTATACATTATACCTTGACTTGTATATAATAGTTTGTGTATAATATATGCCTACCACCTGCTCTTAATCCCTTAATCCCCTTAACCCCCTGGCCTTAATAATCCCTGCATACACGCTCTTAATTCACTACACACCTAACCTTAACTCTCCGCACACCTCATGCCTCAATCTGCCCTTAACCACCTTATCCCTACCCCCCGCCTACCCAACAGAGAGAACATCAACATCAATGATGTCCTCGGTGATTACGCGCTGACCCTGATCGACAGTCTGGACATGCTCGCTGTTAGTACTTAACTAATACCTTATAACACATACATACATATCATACATATTGTATGTATACTTACTTACTTTACTTTAGTTGAGTTCTCACTCTACTAAATATATATATATATATATATATATATATACTAATGTAAGTATATTTACAATAAAAAGTGTCCAATATAGTTGACAAAACTTTTAACTACATACAAATTTAAAATTAAGTCTTCGATGAGTGATTCAATATTAAAGTGTGTAAAAAAGATAATTAAATTATATAAGAAATATGTTAGTAGTAATTCTAATGAAATAAAAAGAATTTTATTTTTTTTTTTGAAAACCTTTCACTCATGCAGGAACTTAGGTTAATTTTTTATTAAATTATATCCATATATCACTAATGTTCCTTCGAAGCCGCTCTCATGTTAAGGAATCCATGGTTTTAATGAGAGCAGATAATTATTATTGTATAGTATGTATGCACAATTATATAGGATCAATTCTAAATATTATATAAGACCTATTTTAATGGACCCGATGGGGCTTGAACTCGTTACTGCTTGTGTGTCTGACACCTTAGTCAACTAGGCTAGATAGGAATTTTGTTGAAATACCTGCATTAACTATACATTAGTTTATTCACTACATATATACATGTTAGCTAGATTATTACATAATACTATTATACTTCTTTTGTTTGAAAATTTGTATTTGATATCTCTATACGCTATATTTCTAAACCTACATCAATATACCTCATACCATAACCTACATCTATATCACCCCCTCATACCATAACCTACATCAATATCACCCCCTTCGTCGTTAAGATAATGGGAAACACGAGCGAGTTCAAGAGAGCCGTTACCCTGATCACTGAAGAGGTCTCCTTCCACAAGTACAGCACAGTTCAAGTGTTTGAGGTCACCATAAGGTTAGTGGAGGTCACGGGTTCACAAACGATTACTTATTCGCGACGACAGCAAACCATTCTATAGTCGTGCACTCCTTTCTCGAAAACATTTTGCTATTAAATTGTTCCTATTTCACTTATTATATAATTATGCATATTTCATGTGTATTAATTATTTATTTATAGTATATAAGTAAAATAAATATCATTAATTCATTCATTCGTAGTGTAATTTTTCTATATAATATATCTATATATATACATTGTATAAATCATATATACTTGTATAAATACTAGGGTTCGAAAAATGCTTCGATGCGCATCAATACGAGCCGAAGCTTTTAGTTTATTGATACGAGTTGAAACATTCAAAATTCTAAAAAAAGCGATCCCGAACTGTATTGATGCATTACCAAGAGCGAACCCGAACTATTAATAATAGTTCGGGATCGTATCAAGATTTAAATAAAAGTAAAAATTTATTTACATCGATGGATCATATACATGAAATTTAAAAACAAAAAATTATATATTTTGTATTATCAGTGGTTATTTTACTTACTCAATAGGTGGATTTTGATGCAAGATTATTAAAGTATAGCATTTTTTCCTGATTTACAAGTTAGTTATGGATTTTTTCCCTTAAATTAATTAATTATATTATACATTTTATATAAAATATAATATATATATATATATATAAATATCCAAGGGGTGTCACTTCCTATAATCACTTACAATGTTAATATGTAAATCTGAGTTTATTTCGTCAAAAATGTAAACAAACTCCATCTCGGCAGAGATTTAATTATTTAAATAATTGTTACGTTTTTATAATAAAGATTTAATTATTTGAATAATTTTTATGTTTTTATAATACACTATATTGTAAATAATTCAATGTTATTTAATATACTTTTATATATTATTTGATCTAATAAACTATTATATGTATATACTTACATTTATATATTTATTAAATATCTAAATATTGCTTACTAATAGATTTTCCAGCATTTAAAATTAGTTTTTAAATATTATTTATATATTATAAATTATATTTTACGCCAAAGTATTAGACCTTTTTGTTAATACATAATACATAACTAATACAATTATATAATTAAACTATTATTGTATATCAATTAACTCTTATATTATATTCATATATTGTATGGTTACTGAATCAGTAACTTACTGATGACGAGAATTAATTCAAAATATTACTACACTACGACATAGTTTATTGACTATGAGGCGGGCGCCAAGCGCGCAATGCGCGTATCGTAGTAAGTTAAAAATAGATTACATGTTTATATTCAGTGAATACGTCACGCATCATTGCTTACCGTTATTGATAACTCCCTTTTAATACATATTTAGTCTTATATTATATATAAAGATATTAGTATTATATTTATAGATAATAATATAAGTATTATATTTAGAGATAATAATGTAAGTATTATATTTAATTTAAATAATTTATGTTTCATATTTAAATGTTTATTATTATATTTACAAAATAATATCTACAAATAATTCAAGAAGTAATTTATTAAATACTATAGTATTTGATACGAGATGAAGATCAAATTAATGTGGGAAAACTTGAGGAGTAATGTTGGACTTCTTTATGTAATAGTTAAATATCATTATTTATAGTAATACATTATAAGTAATGTTAATTCAATATTATTTAAACAGTAAGTTAAATCTCACATCGGTATTGAATATATTTAATACATCGTGAATATCATAATAATATTTCCATATAAGGGCATATTTATCTCGATAATCTCCAACTTCAACAAATACTCAGTTCACCATTTGCCTGTGTATAAAACCAATATCTAATTATTATAATAATAATAATAATAATAATAATAATAATAGTAATATATATAGTTTAATTATTTATAATATATAAGTGACTCTATTTAAGATATGTTAATATAATAAATGTAGAATATGTACCGATTAGAAAGAGGTAAAGAGTGCATCGTGATCGCGTATAGTTATAACAAGCGCTTTCACAGGATCCTCGGGGGGCTGCTATCGGCTCACCTGCTTATCGTCGACCCCGAACGACCTTTCGGTGACCTACGACCTTGGGTTGGTTACGACGACGAGCTTCTCGTGTTGGCTATGGACCTTGCCTCGAGACTTATGCCAGCCTTCGATAACTCCTCAACAGAGATACCTCTACCCAGGGTTAATATTCTACTCTGCATACCCACCCATAGGATACTAGTGGATCGTGTTGTGTATTATACACACACAGATACACATACTTATACTCAAATATACACACAAACATATATAATATATATAATATATTGTTATGAAAATACAACTATGAGATTGTATGTAATATATATATATATAGATAATAGATATGAAATTAAAAATAAAAACAACATAAATTACAATGTTTAATAACATGTAATCTA
Source organism: Osedax fenrisi (assembly GCA_964019155.1). NCBI lineage: Eukaryota > Metazoa > Annelida > Polychaeta > Sabellida > Siboglinidae > Osedax > Osedax fenrisi. The sequence goes on along the minus strand of OZ025241.1, from coordinate 31,672,375 downwards.
CAGTAATTATCCCTATGCTGTGTATATTTGTTATTCATATTAAGGGCATAACACAGCTTATAGTGTATATTGTGTATCCCATTTCATACATTTCAAGCATTTATATGTAATATATACTTGCATTCAACATTAAATGTTAACTAATTGTATACGTGTTATTTAATGCAAAGGCATGTGATCAAATTTGTATTTGTATTGTATTAATACACTGATTTGGTGTTTTTATTTTTATTTATATTAGAAAGATTAATCAGAGATGTATTTTTATTTATACTTGTATTAGATTACTGTATTTTCTGTATTTGATAACACATAGTATCAAATTCACTCTTAAAATATAAAATATATTTAATTATTAGTTAAATAGAACGATTTCATAAAGAATTTTAATAAAATTAGTAAATTTATGAATGTAAAAAATCATAAATTTTGTAATATCTTTATCTTTATGTAATATCATCCCTCTCATGGTTTACTTCATATATATCTGACTGTAGTAGCAGTGTAAAAATATATAATTCTTTTTCTTCCCCTTATCCTATGAAATATTGTGTTCCCCAGGGATCAGTACTCGGTCCTTCACTTTTCTCAATTTATTTATACCCATTACCATCCATAATATCTAAATATCCAAATATATATTACCATCTTTATGCAGATGACATACAACTATATATGTTTCTTCCAACTAATTCATCACCAGGTCTTAATAATCAACTCTCTAATTGTGCTAATGACATTAAAGAATGGCTTATTTCTAATAATCTTCTCCTTAATACCTCCAAAACTACATTGTTGAATCTTTCTCCATCACCAACTTACTTCCCTCCTTTTCTTATTGATAATATTGTAATATCTCCTTCTCCTACTGCATCTAACTTAGGTGTACTTTTTGATTCTACACTTTCCTTCATTCCTCATATTACTGCTATCACTAAATCTGCAAATTATCATCTATTTAGAATTAGAAAAATACGGAAATCAATTACTGTAGCTCTTACTAAAACTCTAGTTAATTTCCTTGTACTCTCACGAATAGATTACTGTTCCTCAATCCTTATAAATCTTCCATTATCATCTATCTCTCCCTTAAATCGAGTTATTCGTTCATCAATCCGTACAACATATAACCTACGTATTCAAGATCATTCCTCTACTTCCTCATACCAACACCTATCTCCATGGTTCCCATTTAACAAACGCTCTCCTATCGCATATTATCTATTGTTCATTCCTCAATATACTCTTCAAATTGCCCTTCATTCTGCTTCTCTAGTACAAAGAGCTCCCCTTCCATCACTTAGAAACCATGCATCTCATCTTCTATCTAACCCTATTCTACGTCCCTCAAAAATGAATACTCGGGTACTGAGTTATATTGGTCCTAAGCTATGGAGTTCACTCCCACCCTATATTAGATCCATAAAATCGCATAAAACATTCATGAAATATATACAACAATTGATCTCAGGTGGGAACCTGAATTACTAATATTGTTTGTCATTATTATTTTATTTATTAATTTCCGTATGGCTTATTCTATTTTATTTTGTTATTATTAATGGTATTTATTGTTTACCTACTTTTATTATTTGTATTCTATTATATACACTTTTGAGAAATCATTTATGATTTATTTAAGTGTCTAAATAAACATTCAATCAATCAATATCTTTATTTTATATAGGAAATATTGTAGGTTTTAATTAGAATATTAATATTAAAAAAAAATTATAAATTTATATTTTATAAAATTTTTTATTAAAAATGTTTAAAAAAAATAAAAAAATAATAATGTTACAGTACAAGTAATTATGAAAGAATTTTTATAAAAAGAGCGAAGTAATTAGAGTTGACTTTAAATTATTGTTAAATAACATTATTGTAGTAATATTATTAATAAATGTCTATAGGTAGATTTTTAGAATTAATCAATATAATAATATTAATAATTATTTGTAATTGATTAAATTGGTAAATATTGATATAATTTTATGTATTTTATGTTTTATAAGATGAAAATTAAATTAATCTGGGATAACTTGTGGAGTAATTTTACATTACTATATTTTATAGTTAATATAATTATTAATAGTAATAATATTACTAATAAACTTGAATAAGTTGATATGTTTTCATGTTATATTTGATACATTACTTTTATTGTAATATGATATTATTAATATTAGAGATATATGAGATATATTAATATATACTTTACTTACTTTACTAAACTATAACTTTACTAAACATAACATATTTGCATAACTTAATATTTTGTTATAGCTATACTTAATTGCATGAGGTATGATTATGTGTATCATATGGTGTTCAATATATTTGTATTTTATATTTATTTTGATTAAATGTATTTTAAATAATATAATATTTATGATTAATATGAGAACTATCATGTCATTTATTATATTCATAAATATAAATTGCACATGTATCTGAATTTGTAATGAGATTTTATTTTGTATAACTACAAATTATTAAATTTGTATTTAGTAAAAATAAAATACATATATTAAATAAGACATCTAAAATTAATTTTGGATTCAACGTTTTCAAGATTACTTTGCTATTCATCTCATATAAAATAAAATGTATATGTATTATTTTGTTATTTACCAATTTATTTAATTAAAAATAATTATCATAGTAAGTATATTGATAAATACTAAGAGTATATCTAACTATACATATTAATATTTAATTATTGATAATGTTATAACTATAAATAATGTTATTTAACTATAATCTAAAGCCTTCCTAAATTACTTTGCAATAATCTATATATAATTTAATGACACTATGTTATGATGTATAACTAAATAGGAGTTAATTTATATTTATTATTAATAATATTTATACCTATTATAAGATATTATCTAATTTATCTAACTATAACACTAAAACAAGTAAACATATGTTTTTATATGTGTAAATAGATGTCATTAAAATTAACAAATTAAAAATTTATATTTATATATGATTTTATACATATATATAATTTATTAATTTAATGATATATATATATATATTACGGGTATCAATGTTAATATAATGCGACCATAGTAGTAGTTCTATAGTGTTGTTCTAGTACTTTATCATCTGATTTACGTGTTAACAGTAACATTCATTGTATTTCGTAATTATGAATCATCCACTTGCGGATATCCACATACACGTATAATGTAAATTATTATGATATTTATTTCATCTTAATGACAGCGCGCAAATTCACAAATACATAAAAAACATCGATAAAATAAGAATTTAGATTAAAGCAGGAATGCAAATATTGCTTCATTAAAATGCTTATAGTTTTATCAATATTAAATATTTCCTGATTACACGATGAGGTTTATAATAACATTAATGACCTTGACCATGAGTGGGAGAGCTAAACATTCAAACACCAGCTATCCTAGTGTACATTAACCGATGTGACCACACCAGTTCAAGGTCACACACACACATAACCCACCACTACCACCACTACCACCACTACTACTACTACTACCACTACTACAGGTTAACCTGATCCGGGGTGTTCCGGAACCTGCCGCCTACATCGTGAACACAACGTGTACGTCTTGCGCGGGCTCTCTAGTGCTCGAGTTCACTCTGCTAAGTCGTCTCACCCACACCCCAGCCTCCTCCTCCTCCTCCTCAACGAGTGGCCAATACGAGAGGGTAGCAAGGGCAGCCATGCGCTCCATCTTCAACAACCGCCACCCTACCACTAAACTCTTTGGTTAGCACACCCACCAATTGTTATGTTGTATTAAAACTAAAGCTGCTTTCACAGTAAAACAGCCCGATATCGACCGCTTCTAATTATTCGTTTTTAAATATTTACTAAATATTGGGCAAATCTAAGATTTAAGTTTTTATACTAGGTGAATTATATATAAACGCACGTATAAGGCACGTGTCGAACTATCCAATATTGTACTGTAATTATAGCTGTTCACATCGAAACTACCCGATTTTGATTAATAATGATATCGAACTGTATAAATCTGGCCGATATCGGGCTGTTTTTTTGGTGTGAAAGCACCTTAAATTATTAAATTAATAAATATGTAATGACATTACAGATTTTCATACGCATATATATTTTATGCTCTATTTTTTATGATTTAATTTTTAAATAATAATATTAAAGATACGCACATTATTAACATCATTCTTATTACTCGTTGAAGTATACGAATAATAAACATATCATTAACCTCTGACCTATAGAACCAATACACGATCACACACACACACAGGTAACGTTATAGACTGCGAAGACAAGCGATGGGTAGGCAAGATGGCGGGCCTGGGGGCGGGGCTAGACTCTTTCTACGAGTACATGCTGAAGACGTACGTACTGTTCGGTGACGACCGTGACCTGGCTATGTTCTCAGAGTCTTACGCTGCGGTGAATGCTAATCTACGTAGAGGGTAGGTGTGCGCGGGGTAGGGGTGTGGGGGTAGGTGTTCGGGGGTGGGGGGGGTGTGTTAAATACAAAGTAATATATCTAGTTTAATATGAAACATAAAATGATATGGATTCAAATACTATTTAATTATAATTTATAATTGCTAATTGCTTATTTAATTAATTATTGTTACAATTATTTATTATTTGAGCAATTATGTTATATCTAAAGTTAAAATATTATAATTTTTCTTATAATCACTTGATTTTCATAAAGTTATAATATATAGTTCATCTATGTATCCCATTTAATGTGTTAATATAATATAACTTTCTAACTCATTTATGATTAATTTAGCATAATATTAGACTGTCTTATAATATATTAGTTAACAATATTATAGAATAATAAGAAATTTAAAAATTTATTAATTTTCAATTTAAAATATTAATCTCTAAATTATTTAAGATATTTGTCCTATGAATTGACCAACTGTAATGTCAGAGATGAACTAGATTAGTTATGTTATACTATCGCAGGAGGTCTCAGTGCAACAGTGGCTACGGGTATCCCCCTATCTACATCAACGTTAATATGGAGACGGGGGCATTGGCTAACAACTGGATAGATTCATTACAGGCTGCCTGGTCTGGAGTACAAGTTAGCACCTACATTAGCCTCCTTAGCTCTAGCCCCATCCATATCTCTAGCCCCCATCCATAGATCTAGCCCCATCCATAGTTCTAGCTCCATCCATAACTCTTGCCCCATCCATAGCCTAGCCCCATCCATAGATCTAGCCACCATCAATAGCTTTAGCCCCATCCATAGCTATAATGCAGATATTAATGCTAGCTATAATTCTAGCATAACCTCTACTTCTAATAACAATTACACTTTGGTCGCTGCTTGATATATTGATATATTATGTATTGCTTATGTATCATGAGACTTCATTAAGTTCTCTTCCTTTGTTTATGTGAACATATTGTTGTGTTTATGTGTGTGTTTAGGTATTATACCATGAATTATCAGATGTTACTATATTGACCATGTATCAAGCATGTGTAGTATATCAATAGAGTCTTCCTTGATAGTGTTTATAATTTATTTTAAATAATTACAATCTGTTTACTACGAAAACAGTTACCTACACTACCATTTACACTACTACATATAGCAGCCTTTAATTAAATTATATCCTTTCACTAATACTCTATATATAATAATAAATAATAATAATTATTTAGATGTTTTTTTATTTATAATTAATTTAATAATAGACACACAAGCAAATGATGTAATATCTTTTCCCTTCTAAGGGTTTTAATTTAAGATGTACACTTATATTATCTTAGCTATTGTTGACTTCCAGTTTCCTGTTGTTGGCTCCTTGTATATTATCTACGATCTTCTATCTATACTACTTCTATCTATATAGTGTAACCTAGGCTTATCTTAATCGTACCAACAATTTTTTTTTTTTTGTAATATAAAAGATAGAGAAAAATATCAAATAAAAAATGTATAAATAAACTATCAAATCAAATCATCATCATCACCATCACCATCACCACCACCATCACCACCATCACCACCAACACCACCATGCCTACAACACCCACCACTACACTAAGGTATTATACGGAGATATAGAAGAAGCGATATGTTCACATGCAATCTACTACTCGATATGGCAGCGATACGGGGCCCTTCCCGAGAGATTCAACTGGAACTCCATGCAACCTGAAGTCAAGTTAGCGTGCCTACTAACTTTCCTTCTATACTACTACAAGTACTATAGCATATGTCGATGTACCCTATACTATTCTTTATCAGTATTTTCATATATATATATATTTTATTATTTCGATAATTTTGTTATCGAATATTTATAAAATTATTAAATATTTATTAACATAGGTAAAAAATAAAAATTTCATTTAGCATAATATCAAAGATATAACACTCCCTATCTACGTAACATGATTAGTAATCATACATCCCGCTGCTAGCAGCAGTATCGATATCACTGAAATAGATTTAGGTTTGCCTCGCTTTGCATACTTCAATGTTTTCATTTCTCTATTAAATTACAATAAGCAATATAAATTAGCTTTTACTCACCTCATAGATATGTATAGCATTTAAAACTAAAGTATCCTATTACTTTGTTATATATTAGTAATGAACACTTAGTTTTCATCATATAAATAATAATATAAAGCATATTATTTTTTATTTTAAAAGTGTATAGTTTGACACAAATTTACATTATAAACAACACATAGTTCCTAAAATTGACTCCATATATAGGTGACGCTGTCAGTTTGTGTATACAAAATAGAATTACATGAATTTGCGTGTGTTAAATCTTTCCTTAGAAAAAACTTTGATAACATTGTAAAATTTCATTCAATTTCTAAATATAATCATTTATATTTTAGGGGAAACATACTCAATATTAAAATTATATAATATAAACTTATTAGAAATATTAGTTATAATCTTGAATATATATATATATATATTAAGTATTTGTTTAATTAAATTATTAATTTATTTAAAAATATGCATTCCCCTTCAAATTAGCATTAATTACATATGTAACAATACAGTGAATATTGATTAACTTTTTGAAGATTCTACCCCTTGAGACCGGAACTGGCTGAGTCTACCTACCTGTTGTACAAAGCTACACAGAATCCATTCTATTTACATGTCGGCAGGGATATTCTCAGGAATATACAGAAATACACACGAGTAAAGTAAGTAGTAGACATATTAAGCATAATACAATGAGCGTATACATGTTTAGATCCATGCATCCATTATTATATTCTTTTATATATTAAAAATTATAATATTGGAAAAAAATAATATTATAATTGATAAATGAGAAAAAATAAATAAAAATCTAGTTATATAAATTTAATATATTTCATATTTCTATGTTAAATGTTAAATAAAAAGTTGTTTAATTTGATAATTTTTATTTAAATAATAATATTTTGCATTAAAACATTCTAAAATATCATTCTGTTTAATAATTAAATAATACTATTAGCAAATGTATTATATTTCTAACAAATATGCTTAAATTATAAACTATATTAGTATAATAACAATTCTATGTGAATCTATAACTATCTCTATGTTTTCTTTATCATTTATTATTATTGTATATATTTGAGAATAACATACATTATATTTGATATTATTTAATTATTTTAGATGTATTTATTAGTGAACTCTATTAGTGAATACTATTAGAGTGGTTATTTGATATTATTTATTAGTTGCTGCATTGATTAGGCATATACAACAATACATGACATACTAACAATGTTGCTGCATTACTCAGGTGTGGCTATACAACAATTCACGACATTCTAACAATGGAACTCGAAGACAGAATGGAGAGTTTCTTCCTAAGTGAAACTTGTAAATATCTTTTTTTAGTTAGACTCTTTATTGCTATTACTTTATTCACTCTATCTAATCGAATCATTAACCTCTTATCTCTCCTCCATTTCCATCTCGTAAACCTCATACTTCCACCTTCTTTCATAATCAACATCTCATCCCATATTATCAGTCTCTCTCTTCACACTGTTATAAAGTGATATACATTTATATCTTACTAAATTCACGATAGATTATTACGTCATATTGAAGGTATGTTATCAATATTAAGGGTCGGTGTAACATACACGAGATGTAAAGTTAGATACTAATGGTTTTACAAAGGACGATCACTTTTCTGATGGATTATAATATTCAAATATAACTTATCTATAATATTTAAAAATCTTAATATAAGTAGAAGATAATGAAATAAGTGAATTTAGAATTTATTTTTCGGAACATATTCTTTAATTTATTTTCTTTGTGAGTTTATTAATTTTATAATCAATTATACAGTATATTACCTTTTCCTATTAAACACATGTACAAATTTATTTATAATTCTACTATCGTGCCTTTCAACTTTGTTTATATTTACAAAAAGATTCTTAATATTATAGTAATTAAAATGAAATTAAAGTTTAAATGCTATATAATTATTCATGTAATTTACATTATAAAGTAAAGAAGAAAGTGCATAAAGTTAATAGTCTCTAGATGTTATTGTTTTAATAAATATCTAAACATATTATCACGTAAGTTTGTTGTTTATATAATATATTTAACATCCATTTACCGGCAGTATCACCTCTATCCTCATTACAATCTATACCCCCCATTATCACCTGTTCCATATTGTAACCATACCCCTATTTTCATCTATACCCCCCATTATCGCCCCTATACCTATACACCTACACCTACTTACAGTTATTCGACTTTGACAACCCAGTGAATGTGAACCACCACGAGTATCTGTTCACCACTGAAGGTCATGTGATACGACTAGCAGGCCTTCGCAGTAGGTTCAAGCACTCGGGGTCAACAGGAGGTCACGGAGGGGAGGAGCAGGAGGCGGAGCAGCAAGAGGATGAGTCACTACGCGTGAACCTGTCATCTAAGAAACACGTCAACAACACTAACGTTTGCACTGATAATATACTATACGCATACTATAATAATAATATATTAGAAAATTCGTATAGAGTATATTACTATATTCCTTACTTAGTTAAACCTGTTAACCTGTGCCGTCTAGTCATATCCGACCCCTGGTGACATCGATGACAGCAGCTCTCCAACTCCTCCTACATCTTGAGGCTCGAATCATGTTGAAGATAGTTCCATGGAAGTTTTTCTTTATGCTATCTAGCCAACTTTGCCGTGGTCTCCCTCTGATTATATAACCCCTCCATTCTTCCTACCATCACTTCATATTCTATTCCGCCTGCTCTTATAACATGGCCAAAGTAACATAATGATGCCTTGACTATCCTTGACTCAAGCGTCCATTCTGGTTTTATATTATCAATAACCCATACATTTGTCTTTCTGTCGATCCATGTTACTCTTAGCAGACGTCTCCAACACCATAACTCAAAAGCATCGATCATCTTTCTCTCAAGCTTTCTCATTGTCCAAGATTCTGCTCCGTATAAGACTATAGGGAAAACTAAAGCTTTTACAAGCCTGATCTTTGTTCTGAGGGTAATTCCTCTATCTTTCCAGATTTTCGTTAGTCCCCCCATTGCAGATCTACCCATTGCTAACCTTCTGCGTATTTCCTTCTCACATAATCCATCCTTGGTTATTAGAGATCCCAAGAAAATAAAGTGTGATACTACTTCAATATGCTTTCCATCTACTACCATTTCTCCTTGGTCTTCAGTCATTATTACTTTAGTTTTACCTACATTTAGATATAGACCTGCCTTTTCACTAGCCAACTTTACTCTTTCCATAATTGCTATTAGATCGTTTTTAGTTTCAGCGATCAGTGTTGTGTCGTCAGCATATCTCAGGTTAGTAATCTTTCTACCTCCAATACTGATTCCCCCATCCCAATCTTCTAATGCCTCTCTCATTATGTTTTCTGCATATATGTTAAACAGTAGGGGGGATAAAATACATCCTTGTCTTACCCCTTTCCCTATGTTTATAGTATCAGTTTCACCGAATTCTGTTCTTATAGTGGCTTCTTGTTTCGTATAGAGCTTTTGCAGTAGGACTATTAGGTGAACAGGAACTCCCATTTCTTTGAGTATCACCCATAGTCTCTCATGATCTACGCAGTCGAAGGCCTTTTTATAATCGATGAAACACATATACACATTCTTGTTGTGTTCTTTGGCTGTTTCCATCATCCACCGCAAATTAGCTATATGATCTCTTGTTCCTCTTCCTTTTCTAAAACCTGCTTGTTCAATAGGTAGTTCTGGGATAAGGAAATGTTCTAATCTTTTCTGAATAATTCGAAGAAATATCTTGCTAGCATGATATCAGAGCAATAGTACGATAGTTCCCACATTCTTTCTTATCTCCTTTCTTGTATATCGGGAGATAAATAGATTTTTTCCAATCTCTTGGCCATTCCTTAGTCCTCCATACGTTATTGAAAAGAATTAACAGTATTTTTATAGATGCATCTCCACCTGCTTTCAGAAGCTCTATAGGTATTTTTCTTACTTAGGCGGGACTGTTATATCGGATTATTTCTAAATAAAATATTAATATAAACCGGTGAATAAAACCCATTTAAACAATAACGTAATGTAGTTTACTGGTAAGTGGTGAATACATGATTTTAGTGTAGATATGTTCTGTACTTTATCCTCGTTGTTATCAAATAAGTGATTATAATATATGTAAGTATAGATATTCTTATTTACCTAAAGTGTTTCTAGGGAACCTGGTGTGACGAAGCTATATAAATAGAATAACAATGTGGTGATTGAAGTTATAGTTTATACGTGGAGTTATGAGTGAAATAAAGACAAACATGTGCAAATAAACTCACAATTGTGTAAAACACATGTGGACATTTTATGATTGGATATAAGTTAATTAATACACAAATCTGAGTTGGTTACGGCTAGAAATATATTTTCAAGAGAAATTATTCTTAGTTACGCATGGTTAATAATGGTAATAAATTAATTATAATAATTATATGTAAGTTATATTTAAGTAAAATAATATTTATATCCGATATAAAGTTATGTTTAATAATATAAAATATCTACAAATAATTATATCTACTAATGATTTAGAGGTGTTAATTGGTTATGCATATAATTTAATTGATAACGATGCCATTAGTGGACTTCTACATATAATGTGATGTTTAAATTAGCACTCCACTTTAATAGTTAGGTAGGAGATAGAGAGATTGTATTATTATATTTCCTTAAACTAACGTACACAATATACACAGTGTGCATCCGTTGCCCAAGACAGAAGATATTTCCTGCCCCTCAAGAATCAATACTTTCACCAACTGAACATGCTCATGGGTCTCACGTAAATACATGCTAATGGGTCTCAAGTACAACCTATTGTTATCATGATTTGTTATGCAATTAAAGTTCACATTGTTTATTAGATGAACAATTCAGATGATATTGTTATGTGTACAGCAGATATAATTGTTACCCTTTATATCAATGCAGTCTCTATGATATTGTTATGTATACAGCAGATATAATTGTTACTTTTGTTATCTTTGTATCAAAGCATTATGCAACTTATGTGATCATTATACTATTATTGTTCATGTTGAACTCACTTCACAAGTTATTTACACATTACTATGGTATTATATTATATATAATTTAAGAAAACAGCAATATTTTTATGTGCACGAAATAATAAAATATTAATACTATTTTCTATTATTTAAAATAATTTATATAATAATACATCATATATAGTATAATATCATTACGTAATAGAGGATTTTAGTTTTTTTTATCTTTAATTGGTGAAATTAATTACACTATTTAACTAATTATTTCAGTATTTTAAATATATTAATAATACCTAATAAGTGTAATATGAAATATATATAAATGTTTATTAGATATAAAAATATGTAAAAAAATAATGGCGGATTTTCTACAATCTAAGGAAATGTATAACAAATAATGTCATAGAACAGGTGGTGACACCTAGGAGGGGTTCTTAGCGAATACACTGATCAGCATAGTGATCACAATGCAAGCTAGACACACAAACAGCGAAGGTGTGATAATCTTGGAGCCTACGTTGTAGCCGGGACAATAAGGACATTGGAAGGACCCGCACACCAGACATATGTGGTTCTTGAATAGGGAATCACTTTCCCAGAACGTGGTGTTTATATGAGCTGTAGGGTAGGGTAGAGTAGGATTAGTTATTAGCTCTTCCTTATGTGTGATAGTATTTAATAAACATTCACAATTAATATTAATTTATATTATCTTTCAAAAATACAATAAATTGTTAAAAATTCTAAGTAGTTATCAACATATATTATGTAATTCTTACAATAGATGTTTCAGAATTTAGGTTACATACTACTCCTTATCACTAAGCTATCATTATAGATATACCTCACCCTTTACAGGTGTCTATTGATACACCCCATCCGATAATCAGCGATATACGGTATACCCATCCCTCGCTTACTATTAGTCTATTAATAAACTCCGCCCCCGCTCTCTAAGGTCTATATTGATACTCCGTACCCCGCTCTCTAAGATCTATATCGATACCCCACCCCCTACCGGTGTGCTGAGGGTATGTGTGGGGGGGTACTTACCGGGTTCAAAGTTATCGTACACCCTCATTTCGTGCTGGAATGATACGTTAGCCATCGGATGCCACCTCTCTCCGGTGAAGTAAAAACAGTTGTTGTCACCTCCATTTATCTGTTGTGGGTGAGTCATAAGTTTAGCTGCTGTTATGATTGAGTCATAAGTTTAGCTGCTTTTATGGGTGAGTCATGAGTTTAGCTGATGTTGTGGGTGAGTCATAAGTTTTGCTGCTGTTGTGGGTGAGTAATACGTTTAGCTGCTATTGTGGGTGAGTCATAAGTTTAGCTGCTGTTGTGGGTGAGTCATAAGTTTAGCTGATGTTGTGGGTGAGTCATAAGTTTATCTGCTGTTGTGGGTGAGTCATACGTTTAGCTGCTATTGTGGGTGAGTCATACATTTAGCTGCTATTGTGGGTGAGTCATAAGATTAGCTGCTGTTGTGGGTGAGTCATAAGTTTAGCTGCTGTTGTGGGTGAGTCATAAGTTTAGCTGATTTTATGGGTGAGTCATGAGTTTAGCTGATGTTGTGGGTGAGTCATAAGTTTAGCTGCTGTTGTGGGTGAGTAATACGTTTAGCTGCTATTGTGGGTGAGTCATAAGTTTAGCTGCTGTTGTGGGTGAGTCATAAGTTTAGATGCTGTTGTGGGTGAGTCATAAGTTTAGCTTGTGTTGTGGGTGAGTCATAAGTTTAGCTGCTGTTGTAGGTGAGTCATAAGTTTAGCTGCTGTTGTAGGTGAGTCATAAGTTTAGCTGCTGTTGTGGGTGAGTCATAAGTTTAGCTGCTGTTATGGGTGAGTCATAAGTTTAGTTGATGTTATGGGTGAGTCATAAGTTTAGCTGCTGTTGTAGGTGAGTCATAAGTTTAGCTGCTGTTGTGGGTGAGTCATACATTTATCTGCTGTTGTGGGTGAGTCATAAGTTTAACTTGTGTTGTGGGTGAGTCATAAGTTTAGCTGCTGTTGTAGGTGAGTCATAAGTTTAGCTGCTGTTGTGGGTGAGTCATAAGTTTAGCTGCTGTTATGGGTGAGTCATAAGTTTAGCTGATGTTATGGGTGAGTCATAAGTTTAGCTTCTGTTGTAGGTGAGTCATAAGTTTAGCTGCTGTTGTGGGCGAGTCATAAGTTTAGCTGCTGTTGTAGGTGAGTAACAAGTTTAGCTACTGTTATGGGTGAGTCATAAGTTTAGCTGCTGTTGTAGGTGAGTCATAAGTTTAGCTGCTGTTGTAGGTGAGTCATAAGTTTAGCTGCTGTTATGGGTGATGTGTGCAGTTAGTACACACAGAGGTGCAGTGGTATAATGGTATGTCCTTCATTCTCATACAGCTATATATATTGTTATTTTATTTTGGTGGAGTCCTATAATCCCATACAGAAACTTAAATATAGTTTTTACTTATAATCATATAGGCTCTAATGTCCCTTTGAAAACACTCTCGTGTTAATGTATTTATGGTTTTAACGAGAGCCAATAATTTATTTATACACAATTACATAAGATCACTTCTAAATAATATTTTAAGATCTATTTTAATGGTCTGGATTATGGTTGGTCCCGTGTCTTACTGCTCGTGTGTCTGACACCTTAGCCAACTGAACCACACAGGCAGTATATTATATATATATATCATAATTCTTCTTTATAGATATATAGTATATGTTGTTCTTTTACAAGCAGCTATATACACACTAGTGCTATAAATTAACTCATTTTTTGAAGTATCGATACTTGTTCGAACACAAGTTTTGAAGTATCGATACTGTTCGAACAAAATTTTTGAATTATCGATACTGTTCGAACAACATTTTTGAAGTATCGATACTTGTTCGAACAACATTTTGTAAGTATAGATAATTGTATATAAATTACGCCAAGCATTTTGATGTCGTGTAAATGGCCGTGTAAATGATGCCTAACAAAGACTTATACTATATAAACGAATCAAGACTATTATGTAATGGGCTCAAACAAAATTAAGATTCTTAATTAGTGATTTAAATTTTTCCCATTTTTCATTATCTCGAGACAATCAAATCCTAAAATGCATTATCTCGAGACAATCAAATCCTAAATTTCATTATCTCGAAATTCTCGAGATAATGAAAGTTTATAATAAATATTATATTAAACCCGAAAAATTGAATTTTTTCCATTAAGATGATTTTTTGTCATGTAAAATCTTCAGCACGCTTTAATGAAATATTTTTTTTACATTTTTTAAAAATATTTTACAAATTATTTTGAAATATTAAAAAACAATTAAAATATTTTTTAAAATATTTTTTAAATATTTATAAAAAAAATTTTGATATATTTTTTAACATTTTCTTGACAAATTTTAAACATTATTTTAAAATTAAAAAAAAAAAATATTAAATATTTTTAAACATTTAAAAAAAATATTTTGTATTAGTATCACTGGAAATCTTATTGCATTCTATAATAGACATTGTCATATTGTATTTTTGTTAATTTTTATTAAAAAAAAATTTATGATCAACAATGTTTAGTTATAACTTTATATATATACTTTATGTATATATATATATATAAAAAAATTATAGTTATATACATTTTAAATATTATTTTTATTTTACACAAATACCCGAAATTAATCTACTAAAACCCGGAACGATCTTGGACCTTTTTATAAAACCTAATCTGATTAAATATTTATTCTTATGCGATATATCCGTATTTATATTGATTAAATATGTATATTTTGATATTTTAAATATATACGTACCACTGTAAAATATATGTTAAAGTAATACTCATGTTGAATCCTTGTATAAAAGTATAAAAGGTATACAGTATAAAATTTAAATCTTTTTAAATATTTGACAGGTATGAATAATTATAATATAGTTTAATATTTGTTTAACGGAATCAAAGATAATAACAAGTTTTTTTTACTAAAAATAATTTAAATATATTCTACGATTTATTTATACAATCATTTAATATTTATTGTTAAATATCAATTAAGTTTACATATTAAAATTAATTATATGATCGAAAGTTCGATAATTGCATAAAAAGTTCGAAGTACTAAAGTTCGATACTTGAATTCAAAGTTCGAAGTTCGAAGTTCAAAATTTAGAAATTTGTAAAGTTCGAAACCGAAATAATTTTCAAAGTTCGAAGTATCAAAAGTTCGATACTGTTCGAAAATTGTTCGAACTGTTCGAGTTCATTTACAGCACTAATACACACCCACATATATACATGTATAGTAACTATATTCATAATATAGGTTTATTGCACTCTTATGAAGGTGGTACACTAGAAGGATTGGGAATATACGTAAGAAGCTATGCGCTCGTTGTAATTCATAGATTACATCATATTATTAGTTCATTCATCGTTAGTATTATTATGCTTTCATTTGTTTAATGAATGCAACACAATTGTTTTCAAAAGATGCATCTTATTTAAGATGTATATTATTCATTTTAAAGAATATATTATTATATGATAAAATATAAAAGTGAAAATTATGATGATATATTAGTAATATTAGTAATAAATAAACAAAAAATAATATATATTTAAGTATAATATTATAATATTATTAACAGCTTTATTATTTACTCTCGTTTAATACTCCTAGAGATTATATTTAATATATTTAATAAACAATCTTCTAATTAAGCTTCAACATTTATTCATAATGAAATAAATGCATGCATTACTGTCATACTATTTATATTACGCAATCGATGATGTAACTCATATCCTTCAAGTTGTACTAACGTATTCCACGTACCAGACGACCTTGGCCTTGGTCAGATGAGACCTCTTCGCGGGAATATCGCCCGGCTTCGTCTGATACTTCTTGAGGGTCTCCTTCCTGACGTACCAGCCCGACGGCATGTCCACTTCTATGGTGGCGGCGCCACTGTGCGGGGCTAGGTCCGTCCGCAACCATCTATGTGTGATAGGCGCTATTAGGTATCGTGCGTTGTTTGATGAAGCGTGTTGTATCGGGGAAAGTAACATTCCTAATTTTAGAAAACCATAACCACGGTTATTATCGATACTTCATTATGATACTATTGAATGTTAGTAGATGCACGCTATATCTTTATTAACTTAACGTTAACTTATTATTAACTCCATGTTATGATATATATAAAATATGATATTATTATTATAATTATAGTTTAATTATTATAAGTATTTTAATATGGCATTGTAATCTACCCGATTGATATTGTTTCTCTTTGTAAAATAGTTGTAATAATTATATAGAATATCCTATCGAAATAAACTATAAATTAGAGTAGATGTATAATATGAGATAGAATATTCTAGTTCTATACTACGGAGATAGCGAATATTTGCATTCTAAGATCAGTGGTGTTCTAAGATCAGTGGTGTTACCTAGCACATACGAGTATCTCCATCAGTGAACTATTGCGGCCGTAGAAGTTCTTGTTCTCGACCCAAAGGTCAAAAGATCGTATGGCCGGTGACCTCAGCAGTTGTTTGTGTTCGACCTTGACGGTAGTGGCCAGCTGTGTGTATGTGTTGTCATGGTTATGGCGTGTGTTACAGGATAGGTGTAATCGGTGTAGACCGTAGTGTTGATGATATGTAGGAATTGTTATAATATAAGTTGTTATTAGGTGTTTCTAAAGATGTTATATATTAGTACCATTAGGCTCCACCCATTAGATGTCTATGGGTGTTGCTGCATTATTAGGTGAGGTTATAATATTGGACAAGTGTATTAATACGACATATATTATGTTGTATAATTTGGATAATAGTTATTTATATATATATATATATATATATATATATATATATATATATATATATATATGATTTATGCGAATTCATAATAGAAAGCTCTCGTAAACAAATCGTTTATTTACGTTATATATAATTCCTCATCGAATAACAGAAGGAAATAGAAATAGCGTAAACATGCACAACAATAACCTGCAGCAGTACCATTCCGATTCCCTTTCCCCTCGTCTTGATGGTGTTGTACACTCGAGGTAACTGTTTGTCATCAGCAACATGGTTATTAGCATAGTTACATAGTATGGCATCGAGGTGTAGAGTTAGTAAAGTTACTTACACTAAATAAGTAATAAGTTTATATACCTAGTTCAGACAATTTATTGTAAACCACTTAAATTATCCCATTTATTATCTGCAGATATACGACTATACGCCTATAGACGCGTCTATCAAAAAATAAAGTATAAAACATGAAAGTACGCAAGGAAAAAGTCAAATTAATATATTTATATTATGTAAGGCCATTCGTCAATATTTTCTATATATATATTTAAATATGTAAATCACACCCATTTAATGTCTAGCTAAATATCACACTAATTTAGATCTAGGTATATACTATTACTTAAAGTAAATAAATAAGTAGGTAATTAGATATATAAATAAGTAAATTATGTAAGTAAGTATACTTATACATATATGTAGTAGATAAATGACTAGGTAATTATAGTAGGTAGGTATTGCATACATTGTTATCGACACATCCACCCACCCACTTTCACACACATACACAAAGACTCTCACACAACCCCCACCACACACATACTCATATACACATAAAATTGACTCAAAATAAAACTTAAAACAAACATTAGACTTTTACGTAATTCAAATTAAATTAAACTACACCAACCTCAAATTACCCATTGCATCAAATACGAAAGGAAAAAATTCAGTGCATCATCATAAATTAGATGAAATAAACTATGTCCTTCATTTAGAAATATAAAACTCTCAATTCATATCTTTAAAAATAAATAAAAAAAAATTCTCATTGACCAACATCGTTTCTCATCGTGATTATTATCGTGTGAATACTATTATATTCACTATTTGTATCTATATGTGATATATATTGTTCGATACACATTATAGAATTATTATTATTGATAATGTATCTAAATAAATTCTTTCAACTTTCAACATACGCACACACTCTCACACACACACACACACGCACATACTTTGAGTTCGTAAGTTTTTCCGATATTATCGTTCTTGAAGTGAATTACGCGTTTCCAGTTGTTGTCGGCAACAGAGGTCACTGTGATCTCCATGTCGTAGAAGTTCCTGTCAGTGTCTCTCTCCGTGTAGGCTACTAGGGCTTGGGTTGCTCTCAGTGTCTCCTAAAGGGGGTGTGTTTACGTTACTATCAGTGACATCTGGTGTACAGGGGGGGAGTGCCTACATCGTGCGTTACCAACTGTGTAATCGCTGTACATCGCATCTAGATTAGCTTGTACTAGTACTACTTTCACTACCACTACTACTACCACCACTATTACTACTATCAACATTACCACTAGCGACATTACTAGTACCACCCCCATCACGACTACTACTACTACCACTACAATCACTAACACTACCTACACCCATCACCACCACCACAACCACATCCCTACATCATGTTCTACTAGGATGTTCATGTTCACCTTGATTACTGTAATTCCTGTCTTTATACCTCCTCATAATCTATAATAAATAAACCTCAACGCCTTAAAAAATGAGCCATCAGATACATATTCAACATAGCCAAACATTCCAGACAACATAGATCCAATCTAAGAACCATATTATATTAGCTGCCAATAAAATCCCGTATAATTTATAAGATTTACCTCACCATACATTTAGCTACTCATCACAATACACCTGACTATCTCGCTAATTTACTATCTCCCAACATAACTATACATGAAAAAGACAAATAAACAAATTTAAGTTAAAATCTCCAGTTTTATCTGCCCAACATAAATCATTATCCATCCATTCTCCAAAAATCCGGAATAATCTACATCACTATATCCGATCAATTAATTCAAATTCAAGATTCAAATAAAATCTCAAGACATTCCTTTTTTCATAATTAATACATTACACTTGAAGTACGTCCGAAAACTTCCATAAAGAAGTTGATGGAAGTGCCTAAACCAATTAGGTAACAATTACCCATTACCACCACAACCCCTCACCCCCACCCCCACTACTCCCACTACAACAATAGACCTAACCTGAGAAGCTTCGAAGCCATTGTTAACGTTGCGCATCGTCTGCAGCCACAACATGATCGACTTACTCTCGACGAACAGATTGTTCTGTATGTAGACCAGCAGAGCGTAGGCTGTGGCCTGTACAGCTGCAGTGTCATACTCCGTCGGGTACAGGCGGGGTTGTAGGTACTTTATGTTGTTCAACGTGGTCACCATGTTCTTTTTGATCGTGTGGTTAGACCAATAGGTTAACTCTCCCTCTGTGGGTGTAGCGCCGTACTCATTATATCCGTATATATATATGTATATGTAGCAGACTAGCGTCTTATATATGGTTATATAGTTGTTATTAAGTTTATATTATATATTTTTAATTTAGTTATTTTATTTATTTGTGTATTATGTAATAATTATAAATGTTAATTTCATCTAGTGATTTTTGTGTTTTTAGTTAATGTTATTTAGTTTATTATATATATTTAATTGGTTATATTTTGGTTTTCTGTTATGTAATAATTAAAAGTAGAAATGTTGATTTTATATATATTGATTTTTGTGTTTTTTATTTAGTGTTTTTATTTAGTGTTACATAACCTTCGCGTGGAAATAATATAATCTGAATTATATTAGATTTAACAATATTATTTCAGTTTTGATTATAACTTGTCACGTGGAGGTTTGTAAAATATTTAACATATTATTCCATATTGTAATTCTGGATATATGTTTTATAACAGTTTTAGTGTATGGTTTTTTTGATGATTTATAAATAAAGAGTAAATACAGCGTTCGTCTATCATTTTGAGTGGTGTTTTATTTGTTACACATAAATCGACCCTCATTATTACATTAATATAATAATTATATAATAATAATAATAATACTAATAATATTTATAAGAAGAATTTTGTTTGTTTTCTGTTTTGTTTTCACGTATAACCATATATGGCTTTAATTTCCCTTCGAAGCCGCCTCCATGTTAAAGCAGCCATGGTTTTAATGAGTACAGCTCTTTTATTTATACACAATTATATAAGATCACTTCTAAACATTATTTTAATACCTATTTTAATGGTCTGGTCGGGGCTTGAAATCGATTCCTACTGCTTATGTGCCTAACGCCAACTGAGCCACACAGGCAGTTGTTAATGTATATATATATTTATATACTATGATGATCAATGTAGTATAATTATTATAGCTACATATGCGTGTCGCTAACCATGTCTCGCTATACTCATCATCTTCAACAGTGCATGATTCTTGATGCGATGTTTAACCAAGGTCAGGGCGTAGGTCACGATGGTGACCTCAAACGGGGTGCTCAAGATGTCAAAGTATTTCGCCAGGTAGTCGGCTGCCAGTTGTTTAGCTTTCGTAGCTCTCGTCAGGGCGTCCTGTTAGCGAGGTGACTCGTGATCAACAATGTTCGCAGTAATGTTGTACAATGTATAATGTATAATAATAATATTTATTAAGTCTTGTACACATTGCTAGCATCAAGCACAGTAACAAGTCGCCGCCTAAAATCTATGAAAAGTTCTATTTTCAGTAATAAGTCACCGTGCTTGATACTCGCTATGTGAACAGCTAATAATAATTTATACTGAGCATCAACTATTCTAAAAACGTTTACACCGTATATAGATGGTATACCTTACTTAATGTATTGATACATTAGAATTGAACTAACTACATTAATGCTAGAGTTGAACTAACTACATTAATGCTAAAGTTCAACTAACGCCTTTAAGTACTTTAGTGGCCTCAGCCAATCCTATGACGGCGTATGCATTCTCTGCTGCGTACAGAAGTTCGCCGTCTTCCTTCACTGTTGTCGACTAGAACGGTATAATAATGCGATTGTTAATACGATATCAATAGAACTTATGAATCATACTTATATGATGATATCCTACTCAGTGCTCTCAGTTCTCATTCATTCATAATAGTATATATATATCATGTGACGCCTATATTTTTTATTATTAATATATGGTACCTATCTATTGTAATAAGTGATTGAAATATAATATATATGAATGCATACACCGAATATAATATTAATAAAATGATGAGAATTCTATAAACTTACGACCGGTTAGTTTTCACAAGCGAAATTAATGTACACAAATACATTAAATATGAGAATTAGGAATTTCAATTTGTATGGTTAACGTCTTCATTTAAAAGTAGCTATCGATTCCTTGATTTTAAATAAATTCTCCGTTTTGTTAATAAGTGGATCGCGATCATAAATGATACTCTGCATCCCTAGGAATACAGGAAATTGCATACTTGATACTAAAGTATATATATATACTAGTACTAGAGTAGGTACTATACTCGGTGTTGGGCAGTGAGTCGGCACTATATAGTGATAAGATTGCCAGCACTAGCTTTGATTTTATATTCCTAGTGCTGAAATAAATGCGGCTGATTTACAAGTAAAAGTTACATAAAGAGCAAGTGCCAGTGCTATTTATATAGTGCATAGAGAGCTAGTCGAGTGCTCTTTATATAGTGCATAGAGAGCTAGTGCAAATTAATATTACAGTTGATATTTGCCCAATACCGACTATACTATACCATAGAGCTATATTACGCACTGACCAGCATCTTAAGATCGAAGAAGTACGACTGCCGCTTGAAGCCCCCTGTAGTGGAGTTCTGTTGATCGCACAGCCAGTTAGACATCTTGCTTAGCACCGCCGGGTCTATGTAGATCTTAGACTCCCACTCGGCCCTTGACCCCGTGGCCAGCATCTCTAGACAGAAGCCGGTTAACCTGGGGAGGTAATCATCGTACGGTTATGTGTTGCTCGTTGCATTGTTATACTGAGCCACTGTGATAAACTGCATCTGTTATACATATTATCTGTCATTTATTATCTATCTATTATTATACTATCCCTATTAGTATACTATAGTGCTGTAAATGAACTCACTTTTTGAAGTATCGATACATGTTCGAACACAAGTTTTGAAGTATCGATACATGTTCGAACATAAGTTTTGAAGTATCGATACTGTTCGAACAAAATTTGTGAAGTATCGATACTGTTCGAAAATTTTTTTTGAAGTATCGATACTTTTTCGAACAACATTTTGTAAGTATAGATAATTGTATATAAATTACGCCAAGCATTTTGATAGGGCCGTGTAAATGATGCCTAACAAAGACTTATACTATATAAACGAATCAAGACTATTATGTAATGGGCTCAAACAAAATTGAGATTCTTAATTAGTGATTTAAATTTTGCCCATTTTCCATTATCTCGAGACAATCAAATCCTAAAATTCATAATAGAAATTTATAATGAAAGATTATAATAAATATTATATTAAACCCGAAAAAGTGACTTTTTTTACATTAAGATGATTTTTTGTCATGTAAAATCTTCAGCACGCCTTTTTGAAATATTTTTTTTACATTTTTTTTAAATATTTAAAAAATTATTTTGAAATATTAAAAAAAAATCAAATATTTTTTAAATATTAGTAAACATTTTTTAACATTTTCTTGAATAATTTAAACATTATTTTTAATTTTTTTTTTTAAAACAAAATTTATGATCAAAAATGTTTAGTTATAACTTTATATATATATATATATATATATATATATATATATATATATATACACAAATTATAGTTATATATATTTTAAATATTATTTTTATTGTACACAAATATCCGAAATTAATCTACTAAAACCCGGAACGATATGGGATCATTTTATAAAACCCGATCTCATTAAATATTTATTCTTATACGATATATATATCCATATTTATATTGATTAAATGTGTATATTTTGATATTTTAAATATATACGTACCACTGTAAAATATATGTTAAAGTAGTATTCACGTTGAATCCTTGTATCCTCAATATTTGACAGGTAGGAATAATTATAATATAGCCTAATATTTTTTTAACGGAATCAAAGATAATAACAAGTTTTTTTTACTAAAAATAATTTAAATATATTCTACGATTTATTTATACAATCATTTATAATTTATTGTTAAATATCAATTAAGTTTACATATTAAAATTAAATATATTATCAAACATATGATCGCAAGTTCGATAATTGCATAAAAAGTTCGAAGTACTAAAGTTCGATACTTGAATTCAAAGTTCGAAGTTCGAAGTTCAAAAGTTCGAAATTTGTAAAGTTCGAAACCGAAATCTTTTTCAAAGTTCGAAGTATCAAAAGTTCGATACTGTTCGAAAAATATTCGAACTGTTCGAGTTCATTTACAGCACTAGTATACTATAACTATTGTTATACTATATCTTTTATTATTATGTATCTATTATAAATAAACTAATAGGATGGTATTTTTTAATATCTTGTTCCAAGTTTATCATAACAAATCATATGTTTTAATTAATTTTTATTAGAATAATTTAAACAAAAAACTGATTAATTTATATACGTCCTAAAATTCAGATATTTAATTACCTAGAGTTAACTCACAGAAGACAGATGCTGATAATACTAGTCATGTGATCAATCAGTCAACTGATCCAATGCTAACCATACACTTGTGGGACTCCTTTTCCCTCTCATAGCAAAGCCTCCGTCTTTAGCGATGAAGGCGAATATTTCTATGACATCTGTGAGCGAGTGTGATATGTAAGTAAATATGTATGTCATATGTGTATATCCCAAGGGCACGACACCGTATCCCATTGTCAATGTAAATAGATAGAAGTTTAAGTAGAATAGAAAATTATATGTTTTAAAATTATATATTTTCATGAATATAATATATATATATCAATAGTTAGATTAAATATATATATATAATCCACCTATTTGTTGATCCTTTGTATATCTAGGATTTTAGAATTGTACATATATTCATGTAACGGAATTTATAGTTATAAAATAATTTAAAATAAATTAATATTATATAAGGTTAGTATTTATAAATCATTTCAACGTGAAATATACGTAATAAATTCGATAACTTAAAATAACGATGTTAACTAAATTGTTGATTTAATTTCAACTGATATTTTTTTTAAATATTTCGACTAATTATATAAATAAATATGCCCAAATATAATTAGTTTGAATCGCGCCTGACCTTTATTTAGTCCCTTTATAGCGGCTTTCTGAGTCTTACTGTCGAGTTGGTTGGTGTCACGGAGGTACTTCAGTATGTAGTAGTTGTAACCGAAGTGAAACACGGAATTCTCCCCCGAGCCGAACGCGAACTTGTTACTGTTCCACAACGTTAGGTGAGACGTCTTCGTGAAACCCACGCCCACGATGTCACCTGGTGGTGGAAATATGCATTATAGTATAATAGTTGAGATGCGCTGACTGATAGATTAGTATTCGCTATTGTTTCACTTGTATTCCCTATTGTTTAATTGTTTAATGGAGACGATCGAGTGATTACTTTTTATATTCATATTGATACATTTAGAATTAATGTGTAATTTTTTATATTTAATTTCAATTCTATAAATTAATCAATTCAATAATTGATTTTATATCCTCATTAACAAGTTTAAAAGGCTCTTATAATTAACTATAGCGAAATTTGAACAAGATACATATTAATAAAAGGAACTCAGGTTGTAGTATAGGTACTATTATAGGTATTAGTAGGGCTTAAAGTAGAGCTTAAAGTAGAGCTTTATGTAGAGCTTTAAGTAGAGCTTAAAGTAGAGCTTTAAGTAGAGCTTTAAGTAGAGCTTAAAGTAGAGCTTAAAGATTACCGCAAATCGAGAGTTTAGCCACAGGGGACCCGATTACGTAGTTGTGAATTCTCTGTTCCGGGTGGTCCTTGAAACGGGCGTTAACGGGGATGTTGATATCATTCACGTACATAGAACCTGACCTCGTCATGTCTAACAGGTACGGTGTGTGGAACACATTCTCTATTCCGTCGAACTGCGAGAGAGTAGGGTGGATAAACTTTGTACTATTATTCGAGTACGTATTTATATTTATTCAACCAGCACGAACGAGTAGTACTTACTGGCTTTCAGTGTCAGTAACGCCTGTCATGTGATCGGGGATTATAGCGATGGGTTGCAGTGGATGTATATAATCCAAGTAACACAGATTGGGTCAAACTTGGTCCATACTTGGTTCACAAATAAAATACTTGCTTCATAGTTGGTCATATTGACTTAAGTCAAAAATCTGGTTCAAAACTTAAGTCAAACTTAAGTATTTTTAATTTTATATAACTTAAGTCACTGTAACTTAAGTTATTTCTTAAGTCTAACTTAATTCGAAATGACTTAAGTTTTTAAGGCATGAAAAACTTAATTTATGACTTAGGTCAAACTTAAGTCAACTGAACTAGGTTTTATTTTGTGTATGACTTAAGTTATAACTTAAGTCAAACTTAAGTCAGCTGAACTAAGTTTTATTGTGTGTATGACTTAAGTTATAACTTAAGTCAAACTTAAGTCAGCTGAACTAGGTTTTATTGTGTGTATGACTTAAGTCAGCTGAACTAGGTTTTATTGTGTGAATGACTTAAGTTATAACTTAGGTCAAACTTAAGTCAACTGAAATAGGTTTTATTGTGTGTATGACTTAAGTTAAAACTTAGGTCAAACTTAATTTAAATGAAATAAGGTTCATTGTGTGTATGACTTAAGTTAAAACTTAGGTCAAACTTAATTTAAATGAAATAAGGTTCATTGTGTGTATAACACATATAATATATTATATTATATTAACAAATATAATTATTTGTTGTTATAAAAAAGTGTCATAACAGAGATTAACATTGTATTTACAGTGCATCTTATTATAATCAAGTGATACACCAACTGTCTTGATATATTTTATATAAATATTTAATTATATTGTATATAGTTTTGATTTAATTATCTTTATAATTAGAATATATATTATAATTTTCTTTATAATTAAATAAAAACTATATAGATAAATATTAATAAGATAACATCAATAACTTAAGTTGAACTTAAGTCATATAACATACGTTTATAATATATTTAAATATATAATAATAATAATAATAATAATAATAATAATAATAATAATAATAATAATAATAATAATAATAATAATAATAATAATATTATTAATATATATATTAAATGGTATATAATATATATACATATAATAAATAATATATTATACACTTATGATACATGACTTAAGTTCAACTTAAGTTGTTGATGTAAGTATTATTATTAAGTTTATATCATTATTTTATTATAGAAAGAATAAAATATTATAACTTTTAATTATTTTGAAATATTGATTTAATTTTTATATATGCAAATTAATTAATAATTATAATTTTAATTAATATATTTAAGTTAATATACTATTTTTAATAAATAAAATATTATTTTAAAAAATAAAATTATTTAAGTAATACTATGTATTTTACTACATTATCACTGAATTAGGTTTTATATTGGTCCATATTTGGTTCATAGACTTAGGTATTATTTAGTCCATACTTGGTCCATACTTGGTTCGTTGAATTAGGTTTTATATTGGTTCATACTTGGTTCGCTGACTTAAGTTTTATATTGGTCCATACTTGGGTCACTGAATTAGGTTTTATATTGGTCCATACCTGGTTCGCTGACTTAGGTTTTCGGTATCACAGGTTACTAACTTTTGAACCAAGTTTGTCTTAAGTCAATATGACTTAAGTTTCCTAAGTCTTGAACCAACTTTTGGTTACTTGGGAAATGATATATTATTTATATATTATATAAATATATACATATTCATTTATATATTTAAATATTTAAATATTAAAATATTTATCTACAGCACTCGAGTCCTTCTCCTATGATCATAGAAATCTAAGGGGCGAAAGTAGGTATATATTTAATGTTTTTGACAGGACATCTATATTTATTATCTTTGAATATATAGCCAATGCCTAATAGCCAGGCCCGAATTAAATATGAATAAACTCCGAGGCCAACTTTTATACGCCCGTTCACAGTTACATAATCGTGGTTATGTAATACATATTACGTAATCAATGTTACGTACATGCTCCCATATAAGTTTGAGAT
Source organism: Osedax fenrisi (assembly GCA_964019155.1). Classification (NCBI taxonomy): domain Eukaryota; kingdom Metazoa; phylum Annelida; class Polychaeta; order Sabellida; family Siboglinidae; genus Osedax; species Osedax fenrisi. The sequence goes on along the minus strand of OZ025241.1, from coordinate 31,644,653 downwards.
TGTGTAATAATGGTGACTCATCAGTGATGACTAATCACTGTTGCGTAATAGAAGCCTCGTAATGATGTAATCGCGGTGATGTAATAACCTTCATTTTGATTGTTTTCGTAGTCTTCATCTTATTGATGTTAGACTCGGCTAATATCGTGACTTTTATCTTTCCCGAATTGATCAAAGGTAGTATCGGGAAGATAACCATTTTACTTTCTCCGGGTTGTAACTATAATATTACGATATCAAATAGTATTATATAAATAGATGTATATGTAAAAAATGTATATAAATATATTTATATATATGTTAAAATATATATATTATAAGCAAACAGTATTATAAGTAATACTACAAGCAGGCTGTATTAACGAGGAATACATGCATGTGTACCTATATATATATATATATATATGTATACATGAAGGCATCAGTAGACTAACAGTGATCATGGTCTGAACATCTTTACCCTGCATGGTGTCGGGGGCGTACGCGCTTTGCACGTGTTCCTGATCGACCAGCACGAACGAGTAGTACTTACTGGCTTTCAGCGTCAGTAACGCCTGTCATGTGGTCAGGGATTATAGCGATAGGTTGCAGTGGATGTATGTTATATGTGTAGGCGCGCGAGCAGCTAATACTGGTCATTTTGTACTTTTGGTACGAAATCAATTTTACTTATATTTTTTTGTAAGAATTTTCCTTTTTGTTGGTACGAAAACACTGGTATACATCAATATGTAATATATATATATATATATATATATATATATATATATATATATATATATGTATATATATATACATTATCTAATTTCATGAAATTATAAATGATTGTTGCACTAAATAATTTATTTATCAGATCAATACTTATTTATCGGGTTATATTTATATACATATTCTCATGTTTTTATTACTAAGAGTTATTGAGATCTAGCGAGGCAGGATAACCTACAGTGAATGTGATACACACAATGGTGTAAACTTATACTATAGGCAGGTTTATGGTTCATTAATGTAGGTCCTATATTAACCTATAGGTAGAACATTATATATAATAATCACCATTCTATAGAAGTTTGTGGTTTATATAAATGTCTATATATAATATTGATAAGTAGGTATACCCTATAGTATACCCTACACAGTATACACTATCCTCTACCCTATATTATACCCTATATTCTACACTATCCTCTACCCTATATTATACCCTATATTCTACACTATACTCTACCCTACACAGTATACACTATACTCTACCCTATAGTATACCCTATATCTATCTTATAGTATATCCTATACTCTAAACTATACTCTACCCTACACAGTATACCTTATACTATACCCTATACTACACTCTATAGTATACACTATAGTATACCCTATACTATACCCTATACTACACTCTATAGTATACACTATAGTGGGTGTAACCTCAATGGGATGAGTCCAGAAATTGAAGGCTGCCACCTGTATGCCGATCTGTTCCCCTCGCACGGCTGCCTTGGGTGTCATCACTTCTATGTAGAAAGTCCTCGCAGTGCTTAGCTGTGTGGTCAGAGGTATGTTAATGTGTGTGTGTGTGTGTGTGTTAGTGTGTGTGTGATGTGTTATGCATGTTGTTAACAGTGTGTTCCGGTTTGTTCCATGGCTGCAGCGAGGTTTTAATTCAGTATACTATTGTTATATACTGCTAAAATCTGATATAGTTTGATAATCATTTTTTGTAACGATTTATCGATTGAACAAAAGTAACTTATCATCCAGTATGATGTGATGATTTGTGATGAGGTATGGTGAGGTGTGGTATGATGTGTGGTGTGATGTGTGGTGAGGTACTGTAATAACCCTGGTAGGTTCCTCTGTGAAGGCGAGCCCGTGAAGGGGAGATAATGAGAAACCTCCGATCACCCAGGTGGCAGGACGAAGAGGGGGTTTAAGTTTGAAGTCAACACGTCCGTAAGGTCTAGGTAGGCGAGGTTAGTTGTTGATGTCATTGTACAATCATTATGCTATTATATTTACTTATTACTCAGATATATCTTATTTGAAGTGTATATAATACAATAGTAGAAAATATCAATATAAAATTTATATACATATATATATATATATACAATATATATATATATATATAAATATATAACAAACTTAGTATAATAGGATTTCCAGCCCCAATTTTTCTTGTTCAAATGGATGTAGATTCTGTAGTAATCTTCAAGCGTATCTATTACTTTCACGTCTTCTTTTGTATCACCTTATAAAACATATTAAATATTTATTTAGTATATTTAGAAATGGTAATATATAATATAGTTAAGTTTAAGAGATAGATTAGGGAAAGAGGAAGGTTATAGGGATTGGGAGTGGGTGAGAGCAAGCCAGATAATGATGTATATGGAAAATGAGACAGCTAGATAAATAGAAAGAGGGAAACATAAATGACGAGAGATAATGATAGAGATATATATATATATATATATATATATATATATATATATGGATATAGAGGGTTAGATAGGTAGATAGGGAGATGGTAGAGAGATATATCGATATATAGAGAGAGAGATGAGTATTAGTAAATCTAACATTCGATCTCATCGGCCCAATCTTCGCAGTCGTATATGCCATCACACCTCTGTTCCTCGATGTAACACCCCGATGTGAAGCACGGCAATTTACCCAGAGTCACGTTGCATTCCAACATACGAGCTGTTGATAGTCATGTGACAGTGTTATTGTTATAGCAGAATACTATAATAGTAATAATACTAATCTCTCCTAAATATTATACATATCTGAGTATTATTGCTTTATTGTTCAGAAATAAATAATGAAAATATTTTAAAATTTACAGAAATATACTTTGAAATATTTTACTTTAATATTGATATATCACTAACTTTGAGTGATAGGTATATTGGCATCCGTGATAACGGTTAATCCTGCATACTGTGAAGGTTGTGTGATGTTGTTTAGTGAATGCGCAGCGCAATGATATGTAAATGTAATGAACGTGATAAGTACAAACACTAGGTATAGATAGGGTAGATGCATATATTGATTTAGGGCACATTATAATAATGCTGATTGTTAGGACGGTACCATCATGTACGTAGCTTAAGGTATCGTGTTGCCATAGTTATATCATTGTTGTCAATAAATATATTAATATATTGTTATATATATATATATATTATTATATTAAATCACAAATATAATCAATATTGATCACATGACTAATCGCTGGGTTACAACTTTACAATAATTATCGATTTTAAAAATGTTAACTATCGATGAAAGCTTACAACTGATATCAGTGTACTATTAATAGGTTCCGATCTACCCATTAACACCCCGTCACACTTAACGTACATCGAATGTTGTGTTGGCATCGATAGCATACGAGGGTGAAGTGTAGAACACGTTCTCCTTGCGTTGTTCGTCCTTGTACCAGGTGTGCTTGAAACGGCTGAACGTGTGGTCGTCGAATGAAGCGAGGTCATCCTCTAGCTGGTGGTGGTGGTGGAAGAGGTCAGATTAGTCAAGTCTTATGTAATGTATAGGTCAGTTTAGGGAGGTATTATGTAATGTATACATCATGGGAGACAACAGTAAATTTAAACAATAGTAAATATATACACAGTATTAAGTTATTTAGAAATAAAATATGCTTACTATTTTTATTTATTAAATTATAAACAAACTAGTAAATTATTATTATCTACTTATTAATATTTAATTTATATCGGATATTAACTAATATATATCATGCATTATTGAAAATTGAAATGATTTAATATATTATTATTTCATAATTATATATTGTTATTTCGTTAACGATATCTAACCATCTGTTCGTTGAAGTAAAGATTCAGTTTGTGAGACTTGCGCTTGTACAACTCGAAATCTTCAGTTTTAAATACAGTCATAGTTGAGGGATCTCCCATGGCATTTATCTCAATTGTGTCTCCGCTGAAATCTTTCCCTTTATTTATCTTGATCTTTAACTATAATTGAGAATATATATTAAATAATTTTTACTCGAGTATTATAAACATACAAACGGCAATTCATTAATAAATATTTATAAAATATATTAGAAAATTGTATAAATTTATCAATGATATATTGAAATTCGTATTTATATAAGAGGTTAATATTATGTGACATTAATTTATATGTGAGTTTATTAATTTGTAATAAATATTTATAGAGTAAAGTTTGAAACTCTAAACAAAAATACTCAATTGAAATAAATTATATTATTGAACAAAATTGTGATTTTAACATTGAATTTCGTCTATTGAAAATATGAACCAAAATACTTGTTTAGTTTGTATATATATATATTTATATATCAGGGGCTAATATATAAAGTTTTTAACTTTAATAATACACTATTTCTAGGGTGATATATTATTACCTGATTATTGATAATTATATAATCATGTGTACATATATACATACAATATTACTACAATATTGTACTAACTTTATCCTTACGAATGCCCTTAACGTGGAAGCTAAGACTATCGACGACTATCTCGCCAGTGTTCAGCAGTCCGAACACAACCATACGAGCGTTGGGAGCCAGCTCTCTGGACACAGCTATGGAGAACGTCCGCTGCAACGACTCCATTAGGATCGCGTCGGTCGCTATTATCTGACCATTAGATAATACCTGTGTGCCGGGCGTGTTAAAGGGTGAAGGGGGCATATAAGGAAGGTTGGGTGATAATACTCGGGGGAGGGAGGGATGAACACTACGCCCTACATATAGATGATAAACTTCTAGGACCTGGCATTTCCAAAATATCGGACCATATAGTAACACTTTTTTTTCATATTAAGAGGCGCGAGTTAAAATATGATTAATATTTTTATTTTAATAATAATTTGTTATTACATATTTTACATGTTTTGTATCTTATTTATACATTTGTAAATTTCTCAAATTATTATAGAGTATTTATATAAACATAAGATGTTTATACGAGGGTAATCGATACTTAAATTTAATTTAAACACTTATCTTTTAAAACTATATGTAAAGATAATGATAAATCTAGAATAAAACGTAGTAAAATTAGAGCTTTTAATGCACTGGGGTGACACATAAAGCTGAATATCTGATGTCATATCGAGTAAAGATGTGTAATTCTTACGATATATCCCAATCTAGATGTTACATATTCTATACAGGCTAAGTATTACGTAATACTCACGGATATAGAATATATTTAAACATTTTCAGAAATACTTATATCTTACATGTGACTAGATTATGTGTAAGACCTATATCACTAACTGACATCGGTAGTAATGCACTACTACCTGTGTTTGGTCAATTGTTATAACCATACTGAATGCATAATGTTATGGCAAGTATAAACAATTTATATTAGTTTCTATTTTATTCATTGTATCTGTAAACTAAAGAAGTCAAATACTATTTTTCATCTTTTATTTTTATAGTTTATGGATTCGCTTTAAAATTAAGGGTAATTGTCTCGATAAGCTTTAGTTTCTACAAAACCCCGGGTGTAAACCTAAATCTGATAATATAGTATAGTAGTGCTAAACAATATATTGTGGTAATATTGGACAGCACTTCGACTAATTGTTCAGATCACTAGTAATATTAATGATATCGATGTTTTTCTTTAGGGTTCATCGTATATTAATGATGCGTGTATAATTATATATAAAATATACTTATTTAATAATTCGCAACCATTCTGTATAAAACTTATATATATATATATATATATATATATTAAGTATACATAATATATCACTTTATTGATCACTATGTTAGGTATAGATGACATTACGTATTACTATGGTAATGAAATATTCACGCAGTATACTGCATGTAGGAATGGCGGTTCTAATTAGCATTATGAATGATACCTCACAGTAAGTAATGTAAATAATTACAATATATTATATTATTATTATTATTATTATTATAATTAGATTTAGGTTTTTACACCAGGGTAATTATAGAAGCAGAACTTATCAGCAGAGATAATTACCCTTAATTAAACAGCAAAGGTTTGTAACCATAGTGCGCGCATGATTATAATGAAGTATGTACACTTTGTAGTAGATATAGGCCAACAAGCTAGTGCTTTATAATGCACTATGAACTATAGTTCATGGCTCTAACCTCGTAGTAGACGTTCTCTATGAAGGTGGTGGTCCGTATGGTGAACACCGCATAGCTGCCCACTGTGGGTGTCTCAGTAGAGGTGGACACCGACAGGAACTTGTTAGCCTCGGTGAAGTGACGGGTCGCCTTCAGCTTGATGTACTGGTTGCCCGGGGCGTCGTATTTAGCCTACGAGTGGTGAGTAGTTGTGGTCAACTATTGTAGTGGACCTAGCTAGTGGTCAACCATTGTAGAGGACCTAGTGGTCAACCATCGGTCAGCTATTGTTACGTAACTCTCTCTCACTGTCCCCGTGTATCCCACACGAGTTGTGGTGTCAATGTTTAGAGTATTGTTTAAAACACTGATTTTCATTAATAGACATAATAATTTAATTCTCTTTTATAAGCATGTTATAAGCTTATTAATAAAAAAGTGATATAATTATATCACTTTTTTATGTTAATTTTTTAATCCACCATTTTAACCAATGAACAGTGACCACTAACGCTGATCTCGATTGTCTGATCATCGATGTTGGGCGTGTAGGTGATCTTTATTATGCTCGACTCGGGAATGTGATGTCCTTTCTGTAGTAGAGTTAACGTTTCGGTCAGCGTTAAGCGTGTGGGTAGATATGTCTTAGGAGTAGTTAGACGTAACCTCTTCGAGAGTTTTAGTTTGACCCGTGGTAGAGATGATATTGATCTGAACGCGAACCATGATGTTGTTGTCTCGGATGAACTTCCGCCCGTTCTCGCTGTATATCGCGATCTGTGAACGGAGAACGTATACGTTATGACCTATAGGTCACGGTAGGCGGTCAAGAGGTGGTCAACATGAGCTAACGAGCTTATTATTGTATTCGAAATTGTATATGTATAGCTATTCCATAATTTATAAATAAATTGTATTTTAAATATGTAATATTAATCTATATTAATGTTGTATAATACTAACATAAGGAAAGGAGCATTAGGTTTACACATAAGTATAACGTAGGTGTTATGAGGTTTAAAGCTATAGGTACTAACTGGATATAGCATAAGGTAGGTGTAATGTAAAGCTACAAGTACTAACGTATAGATGGAAAGGAGCATTAGGTTTAAACACCCTCACATTGCCTCCGATGAATCTGATTTTATAACCGTCGCTGATTATTCTGGTTACACTTTTACCTGGTGGATGTGCGTGGATGTGTTATATACATTAATACATCTCAATAATACACAATAATATACTTGATATCAAATTAAATAGGATGTTATGTTATGTTGATTATTGAAATATAGATTAGAATTATTCTAAGTATAAAATAAACGCTAAGGTAAAACTACTCTATTTTATTCGACTATTTTATATAGAAACTTTTTTAGATAAATTGTCTGAAATAAATCAAATATTAAAGATAAAACTACATAAACTATAAATAAAGTGGATAAATAATTTAATGTAGTGTATGGAACTTTGCGATAGAGGCGCTGTAGTCGAAACCTACTACATTTTAATTTATTTATATTTATATTGATAATTATGACCAAGTTTAATTTCCTATTTCTACTAAACATAAAGGGGTGTACACACCGCGAGCAACGAGTGCCGGCACTCGGTGCTAGCACTCGTTGCCAGCAAGTGCTAGCAACAATTATTTTAGGGTGTACACACCGCGAGCACAATTTGTGCTAGCATATAATATGCTAGCACAATTTATGCTAGCACAAATTATTTAGGGTGTACAGTGTACACTGTACACACCGCGAGCAACGAGTACTAGCATCACAGAGCTAGAGAGAAAGGCTTTCTATCTAGTTCTGTGGCTAGCACTCATTGCCAGCATTATGCTAGCAAACATTATATATATATATATATATAATTATATACATATACTTATATTATTATATTATATATATATATATATATATATATATATATACTTATATTATTATAATATATATATATATACATATTATTATAATATATATATATATATATATATGATTATAATTATAATATATAATTATAATATAATATAATATATATAATATATATATATATAATAATTATATATAATTATATATATAATATATATATATGTATTATATATATATATATATATATATATATTATATAAATTATATATTTATATATACATACATATATAATATAATATATTATATATATTTATATATATACATATATATATATATATATATATATATATATATATATATATATATATATATATATATATATATGATTATAATTATAATATATAATTATAATATAATATAATATATATAAGTTTTAGAATATTTAGTTTTCATTGGATTTTGTGGGTTTTTTTTTTTAGATTTTTGTGTTTTTTTTTAGATATATTGAAAAATAATATTTACCAATTCATTATAAAAATGAAATTCATATTATAAATTAAAATATTTTACATATTAGAATAAATATAGTTAATAGTTATGAATTATATGTTAACATTAATTATAATTATATCTCAAATATTATAATAAATTATAAAATAAATAAAAAATAATTATATATAATAATCTAATAGGTATAATCCAAGGGGTATAATCTAATAATATAATATACATTAATTACATTAATTAGTATTAAAACTCTTTTACCTAGTAGGTTTCATTTTTTATTGGGTATTTACATTTATTTAATTAACTGACAAAGATCATTATACAAAGGAAATTTGTCCTTGATTCATTGATTTAGAGTACTATAGATTCACAGAGCTAGAGAGAAATTTCTCTCTAGCTCTGTGTATAGATTCATGGATTTAGAATACTCTAAATATATGTCTTGAATATACTGTATATTATCAAGCCCTCCAAAACCTCGCGATTATAGGATGTATTGATAATATCAATTTGATATTATACAGTATATAATATGCATTATAGTAGGTACCTATATATAAATATATTTAGTAAATATTATTGACTTTATTTAGTGCAGATTTGTGAAAGTATGAGCAGGGAGCTTCCTGGTATGAGCAAGAAATTCAATAACAATATTTGTAATACAATAAATAAAATATTGATATAATAATTTCTAAAAAAAGTTTATATATAAATATTCAACTCGAAACTAGTTTATAATGTTCAAAGTTCATTGAACAATGTTCAATGAACATGCTAAATATTCGCTACAATTTCGAACAGTTAGAGTTCATTTTCAACACTTATATATATATAGCCTATATATATATATAGCCTATAGGCTATATAACCTATATATTTAATTAAAGTGAATTTTTTTAGATAGTAGATATAGGGTAGATATTGCCTAAATAGAAATGGAATGTAATGTAAGCAAATATTTAGTGTAACCTTTGTTAGTTTCTATATGATACCAGGTTGTCACTAGCGCCTCAGCTTTGATCGTAGTGCCTGCCAACTGATGAGTGTGTTCCCTTATCTCTTTCATGGGCACTGTGAATCCTTCAGAACCTTTGAACTGTGCAGTGGATTGAAATATTGCTTAGACGCGATGTAATTTACATTACAATTAATAATTTCAATTAAATTAATTGGATTACATTTAATATTATAATACATAACCATTGGTATATGCACAAGAAACCAAATGTAGTTGATAAAACCATTTTAAACTAGTTTATTAGAAACGTTGAAATGTATAGGTTCCTGTGAGCAGTTTTAAACTAGGTTATATTAACCATATTTTAAACTGTAAAAGTTTTTTTCAACTATATGTTATGTTAAAATGCAACCAAAATGTTAGCATTCAATTATATGAAATGTATTTATAGTTGCAGATAAATAGAATTTATCAAAATTTTTCAACATATTTATAAATAAATTGATTATAGTTTTTTAACTATATTTTATATTAAATGCAACCAAAATGTTATATATAGTTATATATCCTATATATATACATATATATATATACATATATATATATATATATATATATATATATATATATATATATATATATATATATATATATATATATATATATATATTTGTAGTGTAGTCTATACTATACTAATAAACTACTTTATAATATTACTTTAAATAAGACAAATGGTTTCATTCCTTTATTATAATCACAAATCTCGTCGACGTGTAGGCACCACGATCCAAACTCTAAAACTGCCAAACTGCCAAGATTCGTGTTGGCTCGACACGCCCACGATATTTTAGGGGCGTGTCTATACAATTGGTTTCTTGAAGTTTCGATCCTTCATGGCACTTGACCCAGCAAACAGTAAGAGCAGCATAATAGCAGCATAACAGCAAATGCTAGAGCCTCAAATGTTTACATTGTGCTATTATGCTGCTATTAAATGTCTATTATGCTGCTATTATGCTGCTATTAATTTGTCATAATATTATGCTGCTGTTATGCTGCTATTATGCTGCCATTATGCTGATATTATGCTGCTATTAATTTTAAAAGTATATTATGCTGCTATTATGCTGCTCTTCTAATAATAGCAGCATAATAGCAGCATAATATACTTTTAAAATTAATAGCAGCATAATATCAGCATAATGGCAGCATAATAGCAGCATAACAGCAGCATAATATTATGACAAATTAATAGCAGCATAATAGCAGCATAATAGACATTTAATAGCAGCATAATAGCACAATGTAAACATTTGAGGCTCTAGCATATGCTGTTATGCTGCTATTATGCTGCTCTTACTGTTTGCTGGGTACCCACACTTATACCGCATATTCATTACCGCGCGCTGATCTAAAGATAATTCATTCGCACACACATAACACACATAACTTACATAACATATATATATATATATATATCTAAATAATTATATTTTTAATTTAAATTGCACAATCAAATTTTTACTAACTACAACGTAATTCAACCAAATGCAACGTACAAAAACCATGTTTGGTTTCATGGGTGATTATATAGTAATCATAATGGCATCACTCTCATATAAATTAAGTAATGATATATATTTAAATTATTATATTTATTAACGGTTATTAGCAGGTTTTTCTGTGAATAATTCGATATGGATCAATATTTATAATAAACATATTTTATTGATAATTACAAAATTATTATTTTACTTTATGCCTACACAATATTTGTTTAACGCATGTTTTAATATTTAATAACAAGTAAATAGAATATTAAATTAAACCATACCCATTCTATAGGTATGCTAGCATCTTAAGCTTATGATATGATGAGGATTATGTAATTGTAGTCTATATGCTATATATATATATATACAAATTCCTATAGGGGAAAGTAACCTAATACGGACACTTTAACAATACATGGTCTCAACATTTTATGATCATAAGTCGACTCACTATTTTTATTCAAAAATTACAATATATTAATATTATATGATTATAGATAATATTGTGATTTTAAAATTTTATTTTATCTTTTATTTATGTCCGTATTTGATACCCATGTCTGAATACGGACACCATGTGTTATAATACGGACACCCTATATACTATATAGTATATACCCAACATCAGTTTATTAGATATATCAGCAATATTTTGAATAATAAAAAAATAAAAAATACTTTTGAGACTATATATATAATTATGAATATTTTATTTATTAAAAATTTGTTTGTATGATTTATGGTTTCTGAGACACCGAGAGTGCCCGTATTAGGTTACTTTCCCATAGGAGTGATATGATATATCACTATAAATTAACCTTAAATATATTATTAATACAAAGAATATATGTTTGATGCAATTACATATATATATATATATATATATATATATATATATATATTTATATTTATATTAATACCGGTATGCCAGTAATGACATATATAATTAGTACCTAATAACAACGACGTTGGTCCAACGTAATACTACCTAACTCCCTGGTAATACTAACGTATGCAAAATCGCGAGTGATTTTTGTACCTTTCTTTTTTCCGGGAGGAATAATTTCTAACTTAACGGTCGCATTTCCTTCCGAAGGCATCAGGGTGAAGTGACTGCGAATAGTAGTTAGTACAGCATGTGAATGGGAACTAAATACCATAGTTATACCAAACCCAAGGGTTCTGGTTATACTGTTTATATCAATATCCATACTATTAATATGCATATAATTTTTGAAAATATAGTAAAATCTTGAGAATTAAATATATCAGACTCTCTGTATATAATAAAGTTCATAATAAATATTCTGAATTAAATATTATCTATAAACATTTTATATATACAAATACTTTATTATAAATTATATATGATATATTAATGACCTCATATATTATAAGGATATACATATATATATACATATATATATATATATATATATATATATATATATATATAAGTTAAGTTATATTTTAAATTCTTAAATATATTAAACTCTTCCTAATACTTTATTACATACTATATAATTTTATTATGTCGGGAATCTATTAAATCACAATATATACATAATATACATACATATACATTGATAGTAAGTAGTGGTGATGTACTATGGCCTACATACTGTGCTGAGATGACTCCTCCGATTCCGTAATCACTTTCTTTAATGTAAACAGGAGTTGTTAGATTCACCTCGTGCAGGTGATAATCTAGTGAGGTAGTAGTAGTAGTAGTAGTAGTAGTAGTAGTAGTAGTAGTGGTAGTAGTGAGTCGCTGTGAAGAGTGCAGCATTGATGACGAATACCTAACAGTAGGATGCATGATGTGTGACTTTACTATACATTATACATGTCTGAACACTGCTGGTTACTTACCCGAGAAGTGGTCAAATAAAAATACCCCATCCACAGCGGTTAGGCAAATATTCAGTAGCTCGTATTTTAAATTTTTATGTAAAACTTGTTCTGATAGTCAAGCCAATGATGAATTGAATTTAACTAGTGCTAACAATAATATTAATACCGATAACTTTAATAAGGATATAAATAATATGGCTGCCATACTTAGAAACCATAGTGACGATATTACTGAGATTAAGAATTTAATTAAAAATCTTGACAAATCAAATGCTTCGATACTTTCTTATTCTGATATTGTTAAAGACTCTACCAACACCATTAACAATCTGGCATCTAAATTTAGTGATATTATTAAACCTATCGCTAAGTCTACATCATCTAACTCCCCTAAGTTGTCTGGTAAACTACCGACTTCAATAGCAGCAGTCATTGAGCATGTGCCCGATTCTGATAAAAATAATAATTTCGTTCATACATTATTTAGAACTTTACATTTAACCACAGAAAAAATACTTAAAGTTTCATTCTCAAAAAACTATATAATTATTTATTTTAGCTGTGAATTCTCGTATTTATCATTTATTGAGTCTAGATCAGCATTACTAGATTCTGATTACAAGAAATTATTTATTAGACCTTACTTAGATAAAGATATGATTAAACATGGTAAAATACTATATCATGCAATTAAATCTAATAAAATTGATAATTGCAAATGTAGGCTAAATCGTAGGCATAATAAATATGAATTATACACAATTACTGATAAACAAACTAAGTATATTGATCCAATACAAATAACTGAACAACAACTGAATACATGGACTGAAAGCTATACTAATTATATTAATTCGTTTAAAAATAACAATACTGAAAATGATAATTCGACATGACATATCATTGATATATCATTGATTAATATAAGATCTTTACATGCTAACTTACCACTACTAACTGATTATATAATAGAATATAAACCTGATATACTGGCACTTACTGAAACTTGGCTCACTGAAAATGATTCTAATTGTATTTATGAATTTTTAACATTAAATTATAATTTTAAATATATAACCCGACCAGATAGCAGATTTTGGGGTGTAGGTATTATTTTTAAAGATACATATAAACTAAATAAATTTGAGAAACATACATTAGCTTACAGTGACTGTTTAGTATCTAATATAAAAATAAATAATAATACGGACTTAAATTTAATAGTAATATATCGTCCTCCTTCAAATAATTATGTTTCATTTATTAATAATCTATATGAACTATTATCATCGCTACCATCTAATAATACTATTATAATGGGTGACTTTAATTTTAAAGTTAATCAACACATCTCATCTTCCATTTCTTTAACTGATATGTTATCTTCCTCTAATTTCATACAACATATTACTACCCCAACTCACTCATCTGGCAATACATTAGACCTTGTTATATCGTCATCAAAATCAAACTTAATTATACAAATCAAACCGATTACGCACTTACTTACTGACCACTTTACTATATCACTTACAATAAATATCCCTGTTATAAAACAACTCAAACGACATATTAATTATAGAAATATTTCTAAAATTGACTTATGTAGATTCAAATTTGATCTAAAATCATCGATGAACAACCAATTTGTTAGCATTACTAATTTCAATAATGTTTTACTTTATCTATTAGATAAACATGCCCCTAGTAAAGTTAAATATATTAATGATAATAAAATACACTGGTTCAATGAAACAAATCTAAAAGCTAAAAAGGAAATGAGAAAATATGAAAGATTATATAAAATTTCTAAATCTGATAGTTCATTTGATAGTTATATTATTTCTAGAAAATATTTTAAAAAGTCAATTCTTATTGCAAAGAAAGAATATTACCATAATAAATTCATAGAAATCAAGAATAACACCCATTTAATTTATAAAACTGCAAATAATATACTTGGTAGAAAACCGAAAGCAACACTACCGATTTGCAATCAGATAAACTTTCTAATATGTTTGCTGATTTTTTCATTCAAAAAATCAAGAAAATTCGTAATTCTATTACTAATTCTACAATTTATTATAATCATATATCAACACACACCACTAATTTAAATGATAATATAAACCCAATTTCATGCTCCTTGTCTATATTTATTTCTCCTTCTACTAGTAAGATTGCAAGATTATTACAATGTCTGAAAACCTCTTCTCCTAATGACCCTATTCCTCTCATACTTATGAAGGTATTAGCTACTACTTTGTCTAGTTATATATGTGATATTATTAGTTCATCTCTTAATAATAGTTTTGTTCACCCTGACCTAAAGCATGCTATAATTTCTCCTATTATAAAAAAACACAATATTGATTATAATATATTAAGCAACTACAGACCTATATCGCAACTTACTATTATAGCAAAATTACTAGAGAAAGTTGTTTATCAACAACTCATTAATTATATAGAAACCAATGATTTACTAGACATCTATCAAAGTGCTTATAGACCATTTCATAGTACAGAAACAGCTATAATAAATGTATTAGATAACGTAATGTTAATGCTCGATGATAACTATCCGGTACAAATGTTAATGTTAGATCTCTCTGCTGCATTTGATATATTAGATCACACTATCATGAAAAATAGGCTAATTAATATAGGAGTATGTAACTCAGCATTAGATTGGTTCATGTCATACCTTAAAGATAGAACTTTTTCAGTTAAAACAAATAACTCTATATCATCAACACGTATGTTAACAACTGGTGTACCCCAAGGTTCTGTTCTTGGGCCAATTCTATTTTTAATTTATATTAAACCTTTATCTGATATTATATGTACATTCCCAGAAATAAAATACCATCTATATGCAGATGATATACTGCTGTATGTTCCACTCTCACGTTTTTCTTCTAAAAACTCAAATGTACTTACGCGCTGTAGTAACGCAATTCATCATTGGCTTACAACTAATAATTTATTATTAAATACTTCTAAATCTGAGCTACTGAATATTCCTACTGGCTACCAATTCCCGACTGTATCTATTGATGATACCATTATTATTCCTAGTGATAAAATTACATATTTAGGTGTCATATTTGATAGGAATTTAACTTTTAAGTCACATATAGTTGAAGTATGTCGTAAGTCTAACTATGACCTCTACAATATTCGTAGAGCTAGAAAATTCATATCAAAAGATATAACGTTAATATTGATAACATCATTAGTAATGTCTCGTTTTGATTATTGCTCATCTATTTATCACGGTTTACCCAATAATCTGATGATGAATATATCGAGAATAATCAGAATGAGCACAAGGATAATATACAGACAACGATTATCTGATTATACTAGTGTATCAAAGAGAATGGTTGATTGTAGAATATTTAATATTCAACAGAAATCTATATATAGAATACTGTGTATTATCCATAAAACATTGGTCAATAAAATGCCACGTTATTTGCATGCTACACTACAATATAATACTCCATCTACTCGACTTAGGTCATCGAATGATAAACTTGTACTCGTCTATCATAAATCCAAGTTGATTCGAACAAGCAATCGTGCTTTCTCGTGTAGTTCACCAACGTTATGGAATTCTATTCCTCTCCATATCAGATCAATACATTCTA
>OZ025241.1:31620600-31625600 GCA_964019155.1 Osedax fenrisi | reverse complement strand
TTTAGGCACTGCCATCAACTTCATCAGAAATTTTCGGCCGTGCATTAAATGTTGACTAGTTGTTATTAGGATAAGCCAAAGAGAAAAGATATGTCTTAAGCTTATTTTTGAATAACATGGTTGATTGAATAGAACGAATGTTATAAGGAAGTCTATTCCAGGCTATAGGTGCAGATATTGAGAAGGCTCTCTTTTGTTTTATGGATACATTACGCAAATCTGGTATGACTAGAGTATACTTGAGGCAAAGTCGTATTGGGCGTGATGATGTATAGGGAGTAAGTAGAGTATGTAAGTAGTCAGGTTGGCTGTGATGAGTGGCATGATGGGTTAGCATACATATTTTATATATTATTCTGTATTTAATTGGGAGCCAGTGTAATATTTTCATGTAAGGTGATATGTGTGTTCTAGAGAATTTATTTATATTGTATATGAGTCTGACTGCTGAATTTTGCAAAAGTTGTAGTTTATGTAGTAAATAATCCGGTATACCATTAATAATCGAATTACAGTAATCTAATTTAGGTAGAATAAGAGATGTTATAAGTAGTTTAGCAATTTCAGTGGATATTGAAGGTCTAATAATTTTTATAGTGTATAATATAAAATTTACTGATTTAATTATATTGGAGATCTGATGTGTAAATGATAATGTGGTGTCTAATATAATTCCTAGATTACGGGCTGATCTGGAGTAAGGTATACAATCATTACCAATATATATATTTGGAATAGTGGACTTATTTGATAAAGAAATATGGAGTGCAATGGTTTTTGAGCTATTCAGTGAGAGAGAGTTTGAGTTTAGCCATGTTCGTATATCCTCAAGGCAGTTGTTGAGTATAGGTATATCTTTAGTAGGGTCTTTTAAAATCATATATACTTGTAGGTCATCTGCATAGGAATGGTAGCCAATATTTGGATATTTATTAAAAATATCAAATATTGGGATCATGTATATATTGAAGAGTATTGGTCCGAGAACAGATCCCTGCGGTACACCATGATGGATTGACCGAGGTGTGGATGTCAGAGAATCAATCTGAATAGAAAAATATCTATTTTGAAGATATGATTTGAACCATTCAAGAGCGGTTCCATTTATACCTATAGACTGAAGTCTTAACATTAAAGTGCTATGATCTAAGGTATCGAATGCTGCTGAAAGATCTAATAGTATGATCACAGAGCTATGTTTATTAAAGGATGCACGCTGAAGGGAATTAATAATATAGACAAGAGCTATTTCGGTATTTTTCTTTTTAGTATAAGCACTCTGAAATTTATTGAGGATTTTGTTACTGAGTATATAGTCATTAAGTTGAATAGCTACAACTCTTTCAAGTACTTTAGAAATATACGAGAGATGTGATATCGGCCGGTAGCTCGCGAGCAGTGATTTATCCAAGTCAGGTTTTTTAATAGTAGGAATAACATTAGCTAACTTCATACACGAAGGTACTGAGCCAGATATAATTGATTCTTCGATTATTTCCTTATAGTACATACAATATAAGGTATCAGCTTATGTAAGAGGGTGACAGGAATGGGGTCAAGGGAACATGTTGATTTCACAGACAGGAGAAGCTTCTCAACCAGCGAAGTAGATGGAAGGTTCAGTAATGAAAGAGAATATGGAGGGATGGTTGGTACATATGATAGAGGGGAGGGAAGAGATGTAATAATGTCATTTACTTTAGCGGTAAAGAATATATCAAAGTTATTAATATTATCTAATATAGAAGTATCTGGAAGAATACGTAGATTAAGGCGCCCTAGTAGTGTATTGGATATTTTAAATATTTTCTTATAGTCTTTTCCTGCGTTAGTAAGTAGATCAGTATAATAATTTTCTTTCGTTGTTTTGAGTAAACTACGATATTGCTGTCTGCATAGTAAAAATATGTCAAAGTCGGTAGTAGATTTAGATCTACGCCAGCATTTTTCGCTTTTCGTAGTTTTCGTTTTTCGGTGACAAGATTATTATTAAACCATTTTGAGTTATCACGTACTATAATCGACTTTTGTTTAATAGGTGCATGAACATCAAGAGTAGAGGAAAGAATATAGTCAAAATGGGATAAAGTTTTGTTGTTACCACAAATGTAAATATTATTAATAAAGTCTTCCATAAATTTTGAAATATCAATTTTAGCAATATTTCTAATTTTAATAGTTTTTGATAGGCGGGTTGGCTTAGGGACATGGATATTAAAAAGGACAATGTAGTGGTCAGTTATAAGGTTATGAGTTACAGTATTGGAAATTATATCAGATGATTTATTTGATATAACAAGATCAAGAATATTGTTTGCTGTATGTGTAGGGGTAGTGACTTTTTGGGACAAATTGTGTGATTCAAGTATATCGTAGAGATGTCGAGAATTATGTGAAGTAGAGGTGATAGGAATATTAAAATCACCGGTTAGAATTGTTTTAGGAGTTAATGCGTAAAGTAGAGTATCGAGTTCTTCAATAAAATGAGGAATAGATTGATGCGGTGGTCGGTAGATGGTTATTATTGTAAGTGGAAGTGAGTTATTGGGATGAAATGTGCATGAAAAAGCCTCGGAATGTTCAAGAGAAAGGTCTTTATAGCTTATTAGCTTAATACACTTGTTATATAATACACCTAATCCTCCACCAAAGTGGGAACTAGGTCTTGGAAGGTGAACGAAGCTTAATGTATTTGTGTTTAATGTGGCAATTATGGGGGTATCATTAAGATTAAGCCATGTTTCTGTAATACACATAATATCTAAGTTAAGATCAGTAAATAATTCGATTATAAGATCAGCTTTATTTCTGATAGAGCAAACATTAAGTGTTGCAGCCTTAATATTGGATAAGTGTGGAATTTTATATGGTGCAGAGGACATATTTATATTGGAGATGGTAGGTAAGGGACAGGGTTGGTTTATGATGTGTAGTGAGGATGAATGAGATTGGTGAATGATACTGGTAGGAATGGTGAAGGTCGAGGATATTGATCTGATGTGGTTGTCATGGGTGGTTATATGTCATTGTGTGTGTTGGTCATTGACTAAGTCAATTTTATTTGTATTATGTTTGGTCTGTATATATACTTCATAAGAAGTCTTCCATGTTTTGAAATCATATTCTGTAATATTTATGGGATTACAGGACCAATCTATTTTTGAGTTCTTAGTTTGACGTAGTTCAAATGTATTATTATAATTATTATAGGTGCACCTAGTGCCAGTTGGTGTTAAACTTTCTTTCATGGCATGATATATAACTCTACCTCTGAATATTTCATTGCCTGAGCGTTGTTCTCGTATATAAAGATGGGAGAATCGGGGGTCTTTTTTAATATGGTTCACATTGGAATGAAATGTGTATAGAGAGTTAGGTGAGTTGAAGTATATTACACATATTGAGTTTATAAATTTGTATGAGGTCAGAGAGTTTTTAGACATATTTAAATATGAAAGTATTTTATATACGAAGTTAATATTTCTTTCATCTTCATTCAGATGTTCAATAACAAGAGAATTAGATGGAGTAGTATTAATTACAGGTATAGTAGTATTAACTTTGTTTATGGGCATGTATGGGCTTTGTCGTACAGCTGAAGAGTATGATATATTTAATGGATGAGTAGGTGGTGGAAAGTGTTGTTTTGGGGGGTTATAGGGTATTGTAGGGGTGAATGTAGGTGGTATTATGTGTTTATATATCGTACTGGTATTATTTACTAGTTTACATATATTATTTAATATCTTATCTTGTTTATCAAGACGGATAAGGATATCCTTTGTGGAGGATAGTAGTAGTAGTAGTAGTAGTAGAGGTAGTAGGTGGAGGTAATAGTAGAAGTTGTAGTAGTAGTAGTAGTAGTAGTAGTAGTAGTAGTAGTAGTAGTAGTAGTAGTAGTAGTAGTAGTAGTAGTAGTAGTAGTAGTAGTAGTAGTAGTAGTAGTAGTAGTAGTAGTAGTAGTAGTAGTAGTAGTAGTAGTAGTAGTAGTAGTAGTAGTAGTAGTAGTAGTAGTAGTAGTAGTAGTAGTAGTAGTAGTAGTAGTAGTAGTAGTAGTAGTAGTAGTAGTAGTAGTAGTAGTAGTAGTAGTAGTAGTAGTAGTAGTAGTAGTAGTAGTAGTAGTAGTAGTAGTAGTAGTAGTAGTAGTAGTAGTAGTAGTAGTAGTAGTAGTAGTAGTAGTAGTAGTAGTAGTAGTAGTAGTAGTAGTAGTAGTAGTAGTAGTAGTAGTAGTAGTAGTAGTAGTAGTAGTAGTAGTAGTAGTAGTAGTAGTAGTAGTAGTAGTAGTAGTAGTAGTAGTAGTAGTAGTAGTAGTAGTAGTAGTAGTAGTAGTAGTAGTAGTAGTAGTAGTAGTAGTAGTAGTAGTAGTAGTAGTAGTAGTAGTAGTAGTAGTAGTAGTAGTAGTAGTAGTAGTAGTAGTAGTAGTAGTAGTAGTAGTAGTAGTAGTAGTAGTAGTAGTAGTAGTAGTAGTAGTAGTAGTAGTAGTAGTAGTAGTAGTAGTAGTAGTAGTAGTAGTAGTAGTAGTAGTAGTAGTAGTAGTAGTAGTAGTAGTAGTAGTAGTAGTAGTAGTAGTAGTAGTAGTAGTAGTAGTAGTAGTAGTAGTAGTAGTAGTAGTAGTAGTAGTAGTAGTAGTAGTAGTAGTAGTAGTAGTAGTAGTAGTAGTAGTAGTAGTAGTAGTAGTAGTAGTAGTAGTAGTAGTAGTAGTAGTAGTAGTAGTAGTAGTAGTAGTAGTAGTAGTAGTAGTAGTAGTAGTAGTAGTAGTAGTAGTAATAGTAGTAGTAGTAGTAGTAGTAGTAGTAGTAGTAGTAGTAGTAGTAGTAGTAGTAGTAGTAGTAGTAGTAGTAGTAGTAGTAGTAGTAGTAGTAGTAGTAGTAGTAGTAGTAGTAGTAGTAGTAGTAGTAGTAGTAGTAGTAGTAGTAGTAGTAGTAGTAGTAGTAGTAGTAGTAGTAGTAGTAGTAGTAGTAGTAGTAGTAGTAGTAGTAGTAGTAGTAGTAGTAGTAGTA
>OZ025241.1:31545223-31602723 GCA_964019155.1 Osedax fenrisi | reverse complement strand
CATTAAGTTGAATAGCTACAACTCTTTCAAGTACTTTAGAAATATACGAGAGATGTGATATCGGCCGGTAGCTCGCGAGCAGTGATTTATCCAAGTCAGGTTTTTTAATAGTAGGAGTAACATTAGCTAACTTCATACACGAAGGTACTGAGCCAGATATAATTGATTCTTCGATTATTTCCTTATAGTACATAACAATATAAGGTATCAGCTTATGTAAGAGGGTGACAGGAATGGGGTCAAGGGAACATGTTGATTTCACAGACAGGAGAAGCTTCTCAACCAGCGAAGTAGATGGAAGGTTCAGTAATGAAAGAGAATATGGAGGGATGGTTGGTACATATGATAAAGGGGAGGGAAGAGATGTAATAATGTCATTTACTTTAGCGGTAAAGAATATATCAAAGTTATTAATATTATCTAATATAGAAGTATCTGGAAGAACGTAGGTTATTTGAATAATGTAATTAGGTATTCCGGGTAATTTGTTAGATAAATGTTGATTGAGATGTTTTTCGTTAGTGCTAGTCATTGGGAGAGTATTCTATATCGATTTAGTTATATGATAGTTTGTTTTAAAACGATTTCATTGGTTGATATACGTTATTTACGTCTATGCATTTAATGTAATATCCACAGAGCTAGATAGAATTTTCTCTCTAGCTCTATGGTAATATCTGATGTATGTTGGAATGTTTGTATTTATTGAAGTATTTATAACATTAAGATTAACATTTCTAAAATTAAGATGAACATCTTTCGATACCCGAGTGTTATAAATAAATTGTTATTCAAAGTTACGCAAGTTACGTATGTTATTATCATGATATATGTTAGGTATGTGTATGTTGCTGCTTTATTTGTTTTAATTGGTATATTTTGCGGATTCGAATCCGCAAAATATATCAATTAAAACAAACAAAGCAGCAACATACATAAAATGATCATTGTTTATTGTTGCATATGATTTGATTGGTTGCCTACTAGGCTTATGCCGAATATAATAGCTATACAGTAGTTAATAACTACTATAGTAACTATAGTTATGTAGCTAATATAACTATAGTTATGCTAGTTTTAATATATATATAATATCTGGATATAATTAACCTATACATACTTTAAAAGCTAATAAAGTGATTAATATTATTTATAATATAAATAAATAAATAGAGTATATATATATAGATATTTAATATTATATTAAATAGATAATAACCATTATTCAAAGAAACTGAAAGCTGCCTTCTTATAATTTGCTTTTTTCCATCCTTTTAAATATTTGAAAGTAAATAAATAATTTTATAAAATGATAAGTTAAAAGTCAACTACACCAAACACATATAGATAGATCAAAAGTTTATTGAATTACTGATTATATATATAAAGAAAGTTATAATTATATATAAACATATAATTATATAACATATATAAACATATTAAATACATCTATATTTGTAGGGAGTGCTACTAAAACTGTAACCCTTCATTAGCTAAACCAAATACAAACAACAGCTAGATAAGAGGATATGTATTGTATATAAGTATTGGTAAACATATATATGTTAGTCAAGCGTCTGATCCCATGCATAAGATAACAAGAGCAGTATAACAATAAATAACGTTGTATCACACCATTTACTACACCTTTAATGTTAAACTATACTCAACGACGAGTAATAATCATCAGCTATACATGTACACGTGAGTGCAGTAGTGATAATAATGTACATAATGTATTCTATTAGAGCCTACGTTAATATACCTACGCTAGTAGAACACTTACCTTCACGTATATATTCATAGTTCCTTCGGTGACAGGCATAAGATCTGGCTTCAAGACTACGACTCTAATCTTGACTGTCAGCAGTATAGTTATAATAGTGATTAGTATTATTATTATTATAAAGTAATATCCACTAATAGTCGACCACTATTATCTACTATTATCCAACATCAGTACCGATACAGTAGTATTGCATAGAGTTATGTAGTGTTAGATAGAGTTACAACTAAGCCGACTAACTGGTTCCACGTTTCTGATAGATCTGCTGGTCTGTGAAGATGAACGCGCTGTAGCGTTTGGCTTGGAACTCGAGGCGGGTGACGTTCTGGAACAAAAAGCCGGAAGAACCCTCTGTGGTCAACCCTTCCACCTTCAGGGAGTAATTGCCCGGCTCGCTTTGTACCGGAAGCTATGGGTGGATGTGGGGGTATTATTCATTATCGCTAAGTGGAGGCATATAGGTACCCATATAGGTATATATACATGTACAGGTATACATATAGGTATACCTATAGGCATACCATAATAATATGTGTTAGGATTTCAATAAATGAAGACATTTAGTCATTTAATATTGCTAATTTAATATGTATAATATTAATATTAACAAATACATTAATAACTATATAATTCACATTAATACATATAATTCACACATTTTTAATATTCATAGATTGACATTATACCACTTTATCATATATTCAGAAATGGTAAATAAGTGAAGATCTTGTATAAATACAATAATACATACATCCAACCTCCTTAATATTATATATTAATATTAAATATTAATAAACTATATTGTAATAAAGCGATTCTTACATACATAATTTCACAATACCAATAACAATAAATAACGAAACAGTAAATAAAAGTAGAAAACAGTAAACAACAGTAATTACTATTAAGTAAGCTATAAAATATCTGAAAAAAATGGTAATAAAAAGTGATAACTGCTTTAGAAAATTAATTTACATTATAGTATGGTAGGTAATTAATGAAGTGTATTATGTATTCTGTAATATACATGCATACGTCACTCAAAACTCGTGTATCGACGCCTCGTTTATTACGAACGAAGAATGACAAACGCGGAAATGTCATATGTGCTAATGATGACATAACTTGCGCAAACATGATTAATACACTAATAAAATCTTCGAAAAAAGTTTAATTGCTTAAAAAGCTATGAATATATTTCGCTAGCTAAAGTTTGGCAATACAAGTTATACACATCTATTATAAGTATCATATATATATATATATATATATATATGTATAACTACCTATTTATCTCACGTCGTATATATACATCCTATATCGTATACGATATAGATATAGCTAAATATCGGCATAAACGGTTAGGGTATCAATGAATATAACAACAATAGGTAATTAGATAATAATCGCGCCCATAGATATAGCCTATATATCATATTAATTGTGTATAGTCGAATAGTATATAGAACCACCATCTCACTAGTATATTCACTAATTGATCCCCCCTACTATAGTAGTGGTTATATACATCGTGTTTACACTCGTTGATCCCCTACTATAGTAGTGGTTTAACCACCACTTCATTACTATATTCACTAGTTGACCTCCCCCCTAACCATCATAGTAATAAGCCGTCTGGAGGCGCTGTGGAAAGTCTCGTGAGCGAAGGTCAACTCCTCGTCGTAACGTAGGACGCTGACCCGGATGGAGAGACGAGGGTAGTTCAGCTTCAGTATGATCACGTGCACGTTAACCGTCTCACCGGCTCGCACCCTCGTAGGTCCCAGTATTACGTAACTCCTGCGGGCGGGGGTAGGTCACGTGTCAACCAACACCTTTATGTGTATAGGGAACACCATTCTCGTACTCTTAATTACACTTAATTTTTAAATGTAATGACACATAATTAGATAACTATAGATGTGTAAAGTATTGTGTATATATAATTATGTATTCATTTATTTAATTATAGATAATTATAATATGAAATAGACATATTTAACTAATTTTAAAATGTAAAATAGTATTCTACGATTATGCACGTGACTCAATATATATATATATATATATATAATAATAATAATAATAATAATAATAATAATAATAATAATAATAAAATAAGATTTGGCAATTTCCTGACTAACGGTGTGGGTTGTAGTCTAAAACCGGTGGAACATTCTATGGGATTCTGTTGACACTGCGACAGCTGCGCCATGACACCACTACCCACACACGCCAACAGTAGTGACGTCACTAGTAGCTTGACCGCTAGCACTGCGGACATCTCGGAGAGGGGCGTGTCAGCTCAGGAGCTTGACCAGGGGATCCGGTCTGTGTGAAGGGTATAACAATGTTACCTATTCGTGGGAATATACCATAGATTTGTATTTTACCTGTGGTATACTATAAATCTATGGCGTATATGCATATATATATATATATATATATATATATATATGTGTGTATTTAATAATAATAATAATACTAATAAGTTCACATACAGACTTACATAATAGAAATACAACAATTATTCAAATCATCCTATATAAGATATAATAATAGTAACACATATTAAAACATATTAAAATGTACTAATTCAATCTTTTACGGAATATTGAAATTGATCGAGAAGGTTCTTATCGCCAGGTGTAGCGTATTGAATAAAGAGGCAGTTTAACTCCTGACATACTTATTCACCATTTGCTGTCTGTATATGAACTCTTAAAGATTCATCGGATATTACCTCGAATAGTTGATTATTTTCTCGTATAGAGGTGTTGGTAAATAATAAGATTCTCCAGAAATAATTACTTAAAGTACTTTAAATGACTTTTTTAATTAAACATTACAGTCTGTAATTAATTCTAGAAGATACTCTTAAACATTAACATTTACTTAAATATTAACTAGTTGGAAATCTATTAGAATATGATATATTATATAGAATTGTGATACATCTCCGAATAGCTCGTTTACTGTTTTAAAAATATAAATATGGCTAAATATAAATTATATATATATATATATATATATATATTATATATATATATATATATATATATATAATTTACATCTATTCTATAAGCGAATGTACATATATGTACATTATAGTAAACGCTTTTATTACGCCTAAAATGGATATATGTTGGTGGCAAATATACGGTGGTCGTGCTGTATTACGTAATGGGCACTCACGCCGGGGTTACGTCATCCTGAACTTGTTACGCTAGTGACAGACAGACACCTAACAATCGGTGAATGATGTACGTAGAGCATGACACACAGAGAGCAGCGCTGAGGGCAACCAGAGGTCGTAAAACAGTGTACACGTTCCACTTCGCACCCTCGCGCTAACAACGCGCATCGGGTTACGTAAGAATGGATGACGCAACACCGGATGTGTGACGTAATAACACACACCCGTGTATATTAGTAGATGTAGTACGACCGGTCGCTTTTATTGAAGTCTCCACAATTTTCATTATATGCGTATACGTATGTAGAATAATTTGGTAGTAATTTGTTAAGAAATGAATGTATACATTTCATATATGAAATATAACATTACTAAGTGCAAATATATACTACTCATTCACACACACACACAAACATATATATGTATATTGGGATACCTAGGGGAAAGTCCCCGATTACCGACCCCCTCCTAATACCGACCCCCTCTCGTATCTCAGTAACTATAAGAGATATCAAAAAATAATATATACAAGAACTTTTAGTAATTTAATGTTACATATGAATAAGTATTTTGTTTTAACAAATATTTAATCCTACAATTGTTATTCGATAAAATGTAATATTCTGTTTTTACTTTTTAAATATTTGAATAATAACTTTTTTTAAATCATTGTAAATACTTTATTAATTAAAAGAAAACTTAATACTGCACATAATATTGTAGATCAATAAAATATTTATAATTATTATAAAAATAATTCAATTTGAATAACTATTAACCAAAATATCTTAATTATAGCAACCCATATGATTTTCCTATATCCGACCCCCTACATTATCTTAATACCGACCCCCATATGATTTATAATATCCAATCAAAATAGATCAGTATTTTACTTTAAAATATGTCACAAGTTGTTTGTTTATCATTGATATAGATTAAGGATTCATGATTCCATTATATTATATACATACTGATTAATAACTAAATATTAAATAATAATATATACTATTTTAATATAATTACTATAAAGTTTAAATTTAAATTTAATATTACTATTTAAACATAAATTCAATAAAAAATAATTGCGTGCATGTTATAATTAATTATATTTATTAATATATACTATGTTGATTGGATATTATAATTATAAAAGTATGTATACCACTATTATGTTAGGGGGTCGGTAATAGGGGAAGGGGGTTGGTATTAGGAAGAGGTATCCGATTACCGACCCCCCTGTTTATTCTTGTAAATATAATTATATCAAAAATTTAAAATAGCCACATTATTCATTACCATAATATTACCCTATTTACAAAATTTCAAATAAATATATTTAATATTGAATAAGTTATTACAAATAATCATTTAGTAGTCGGTAATCGGGGACTTTCCCCTATAGGTAATATATTATACTTTGTACTTTAGGCTACATTTAAAATGCTGATACACTAGTATTCACATTATAAAGTATAACTTATACCGAGGTATAAGCATGCATTATATTGTATCGAGGCCACTATAGGTACACATTAAAATGTAACGCATTAACGC
Source organism: Osedax fenrisi (assembly GCA_964019155.1). Lineage (NCBI taxonomy): Eukaryota > Metazoa > Annelida > Polychaeta > Sabellida > Siboglinidae > Osedax > Osedax fenrisi. Next base: position 31,596,184 of record OZ025241.1, on the reverse strand, counting down.
AGAAGAATAGTATACCATATAGATAAAAGACATTAATTTAGTAAGGTTGTCGCTAATATATAGAGGTAGTGGTATTCTATTGACGATTACAGGTAGCGACATCTATTGTGAAATATATCAGATAAATAACTACATTCGCTTTCTACTGAGGACATATTTCCGACCGCTATTATACCATATAAGGACACGTATAAGATACTATGTAGCGATCAATAGCCAACTTTGTAGATTACAAAATAATAATAAACCAATATGTATATTAAATAAATACACACACACATTCACACCTGTCGAACACTTCTAGTGGCATACACACACCAACATAAATATACTATATATTATACAACATATTGAATATTCACATGCAGAGAGTGATCTCACACGTTACGTATTTAACATAACCTACACTAATGATATGATAGATCCACGTATAGTGGGAAGTTGTTAATATATTAATCTTATCGTATCAGGTGATTCATACGTATATAACTATTTATATTCATTATAATATAGATACGAATCTACATCTATTGTATTATATATATTATTATTTGTTATACTTATCATATTAATCATAAACACACGCGCACACACACACATATATATATATATATATATATATATATATATATATATATATATATATATATATAATAGCAGTAGTAGTATAACACTTATTATACTATTTACTACAATATTATTTAGATTAATAAAATGTTTAAATTTAAATACTATCATTAATTAGTCTCAACTTAAGTTAAGTTAACAACACTAATTAGATATATATTTTTTAATAATGTATTCTTGTATTCTACGCATACATATAAGTGAAACGTATATATATATATATACGTCTCAAACTTGATTTGCTAAATACATAAATTAAGTATACTCGACAAATTGTCGCCGACAATAGTCATTGGTTAACATTCCTTGCAACTACTATTGATGATAATCTAATTTGGATACATCTAACATATGTTAAATTACAAGTATACACATTTTTTGGATTATAAAAAATATTTCTAAAATAGCATTTTATAAATAGCCGAATTGTAGATCTACAGAGTAAGAAAAACTTAAAAATGTATTAATTTAGTAGAAATATTATACATATATATACTCTATTGCTGTATAGAATTATGATGTGGTTACTATATTAACTATTATGTATATTATATTGCTGCTAACTATAGTAATAGCATATATTCTATAATTGAGTTAATAACAGTGCACTTGTATAATAGCATAATATACATATATATATATCATAATATACATGTATAATAGCATAATAGAAGCGGTATATTATATAACAATAGTGATTCACGTTATACGGTATTTAATTATTAATTATTGATATATCTATCGATTATAACAATAGTAGTCACAATTGTCAATGTATGTATGTGTGTTTTATATCGTAATGAAGACAATATCGATTATAATACATGTATACAACAACGTGAATCATAATGACAATCAGACACAACATACACACGTATACATAGGCCCATAGGCCTGCAATGTATGACGTAAATATTTCATACTACATTGAATTATATTTCACGGTGCATCGGTCTAGGTGACTTGGGCACTCGTCAAGGGCTAACGCTCCTTGAGTGCGACACTTTTGTTTTACTAAAGCGGTATATTCCGCAAACTTTTTTTACTAAAGCGACATTATTACTAAATCGTTACTTTATTACTAAAAAGTAAATACTACTAAACTTTATTATTAAAAGGTAAATTTAGATAAGTCAACGAGATGACATCATCGATGTCTAATAAAGATACCACTAATATATATCTGATAATCTAACTGTATTATTAATATATATATATATATATATATATATATATATATATATATACACTTAAGTTAAACAATGTTTTACACAATTAGTTATGGTATACTATATAGGTATATATAGTATAGTATACTATACTATATTCTAGTATACTTATATTGTTTACTATATGGTATACCATATAAGTATACTATACTATAGTATACTATAGTATTATGTATACTTATATATAAGTATACTATAAGTATATATATATACTTATATAGTACTTACGTAGAAATCCACTGCCTATATTATGAATGGGTGTAACAATATATAGGTAGTATAATATACTATACTATATAGTATTCTCAGATAGTTGTTAAAAGATTTTTAAAGATTTTTAATAGTATGAATTACATATATATTTAGTGTAATATTATTAATGAATACACAAGACACGCACTAAGGGTATTTCCTACATAAGTAATAGTACTACGAACGCATACAATCGAGGTTCTCGTATGGTACATCGTCACCCACGGGTGCACACACTAGCGCACGCATGTCACAGCAGCGATGTCACGGTGACATGTTCGGTGACACTAGGGTGACACGCGGTCGTGTGAATAGAGAACACCTATCTATCGACGAATGCGTCATAATAATGTTTTTTTCCATTACATCGCTCACAGTAAACTATCACCGATTCGATCGAGGGGCGGAGCTTAACCTAAAGTATACGTTTTTATAATATCGTAATCACTCAGGCGTGGCCGCTGATCATTTCGATGACAGCAAAAACGCCCAACAAAATATGTTGTTTATAAAGTAGTATATATTATACGTGGTAGATGTACTATAGTATAGGTATACTATATACATAGTGTACATATAACTAATGTATCTAACATGTATTATAGATACACTATATAGTGCACTATAGTGCACTAACTTATATGGTTGTATACCTATATAATATTATATATATATACTGGTATTTATATACCTAGAGGTCTATGGACTATATAATAATTATAGTATACTTACACTTTTTGTGATACTATGATATAGTATACGAGTTATTGATAGTAATTTCGAGGATTAATCATTAACCACGAATATGATTATGTTTGTGTGTATCTCCACTCACTGCTACCTATCTGGTAAACAATGTATTACGCCTATTTACATAATATTATTACGTAATGGTATGGCTATATTTAGAACATAGAACACACACACATATACATGTATTTACATCGCGACACATGCAATACGCATGACATGTTAATGGTAAACAATACCTGCATATATTGGCTGTATACTTGTGGTGTGATACATAGCGATACATAGCGATTGAATAGTCTGCTACTTATCATTAGTATACTATAGTATAGTATACTATATATATATATATATATATATATATATATATATATATATATATTATTTAATGTTGTATATGATTACTATATATTTTAAGATATTATAAATATTGTTCGGTGTACAACTGACGGTTGAACTGCCCACAGACCTGTACCAACTGTCTACCCAACTGACCTTGCTTTGTATGTAGTAGTTATTATAAGTAGTCTAACTGAATAATGACGCACGCCACGACATATAATAACACAGCAGCTTGTATGTTAGTCATTATTAAATCTATAAATAAATAATCAATGGAATCTGGAACTGGGGTACAATGCTCAGTGGAACATTGACATGGATAGACTTCAGGTAGTTCTTAGTTGTTCTCGTGTCTCTTATGTTTATCAATAATTAATTATATATTACAAAATAAGAAAACAAATTTACTATTTGTATTGTATTGTCCTGGGCCCCTCGCAGTTATTTATAACATGTACAAGTCTATGAATTCTTGAGGGGTCCATTTGTATCGGCTTATTGTATTCAATATATATATATATATATATATATATATATATATATATATATATATATATATATAGGTGTGCGTATGTGTGTTCAAGTGTGTGTGATTTCAATAAATAAATATTATTATTATGTATTCACTATAAAACCCGGTCAACAATTTTTACAAAATATTTATTTAAAAATATATAAATATAAACACATAGATAAGCATACGACGTATGTCATAGACTGGCCCACTTACCCACTTAATTAAAGTCAAGTTATATCCTCTGAGTCAGAGCGTCATGTCCTCTGACGCTTGTTTTGACAACGTTCAATCAGTAGGATATTAAACGCACTAAAGTTTTAATTTTAAATTATACATTTGTAATGTCAACAAATATTGCAGTCATTTTGTCATGCGTGCATTATTTATGTATTTAAATATGTACTCATAGTTTATAACAATATAATGTTGAAATGCTGAAGCTTGGTAATATATGATGAGGTGGTGTGGTAGAGAATAAAGTTTCAATAGTCGATATGTTGAATACAGGCATAGGCGTATTATCTTATTTTAAATAAATATGCTATAGCATCTATAGATGAATATATATATGCTTATATATTAATATGTATACATACTATATACGTGTGTATATGTGAATATGAACTATACATAATCATCGTATGTCAGGTAGTATTTAAGTGGTAGTTAAGGTCAGGGCCGGCTTAAGGGGGGGGGGCAAACCGGGCAATTGCCCGGGCCCCACATTTTGGGGGGCCCATGAATTATTTAAGAAACATTTTTTTTACTATTTATATAAAAAAATGTGTTCTTAACTGTATTTTTCTTATATATTATTAATTCTAATTAAAAAAATTAAAATAATATAATAAATTAATTAAATATGAGTCATTTAGGCCGATTTGAAAAGTGAATTTTACACAAATTTCTAAAATTACACGAAGATATAGTGGAAACAGGTACATATGAAGATGTTGGAGCAAATGATAATAGTGATAACCATAGATCAAAATAGTATGAAACAGATTGATAAATATTTTTTTGATAAACTAGAAAGTGATAAATTATAAACGTATTAAGGAAATATTAACCATATTTGAATCAATTAACAATTTATAATTTTATAATTAGTTTACGAAAAAAAAAGTATTCTTTTTTTTATTAAAATTAAATATGAGATATATATTAATATCTATTTTAACTATGATTTCTGATACCTGTAAAGGATTATATTGATTATAAATTACAAAAAAAACGATATTCTATATAGATTTATAATTGTTATAGTAATTAAAACTAATTATATATTTTCAAAATAATTTTTCTTAAAAAATTAATTTTCTCTAACTACTGTTCGTATTAATAAAAGGTGTATCTTCTCATAGTGTATATATTATTATAATTGTGTTAGTGTAAATAATATATATATATATATATATAAAATAGTTTTAATTTAAATAGGAATATTCTGCTTTATAATATTTTTAATAATCACTATTGATGGAAGGGAATTATGTACTTATAATTTTCTACATACTATTATTAGAGAAAGAAATTATATTTATTGAAACAGATATTATTTATAATATATATATATATATATATATATAATCTAAATATAATACTAAAGGCATTTTTGCAATTATCCAACTAGTACTTACAACAAAATGTTTAGATTTACATAACCCTCATCTATATATTTATAGATAAATACACACAATGGCGATATTCGTATTGGAGACAGGAGACAAGTTATCACTGATAACTAAATAATTGAAAAAATATAAAATTTAAAATATTATATTATATATCAGTATACTAAATTCTAGATATATCACATGTTGGTAGGTTATGTTAGCATTACCTTATAAGTTAACCTTCATTCGTTAACATTCATATGGTCATCACAAGCAGATTTTATTAGGAATTTATCTTGTGGATTTCTCAAAATCCTACATAATTTATATCTGATATTATATATGTTAAAATATTACGTAAATTACATTAGGATCAATTGTATCCTACTAGAATCAATTGATTACATTAATTATTGATTACATTAATGTATTTATTCAATAAAATGCAAGAATTTGAGACTTCAATGTTATAAAAACCGTGGAGATAATTACTTTGTGGAGTAAAGTCGATTAGAAAAGTATTACAATTTAGGTTAAATTGAGATAAAAGCGGTAGGATAATACAAAATATTGATGCACTCTCTAAATATATAGGCGAGCATATAAATGAATAAGAGAAGTTGATTAGAGTATACAAACAAAACAAATTACAATATAATTAGTATAATGATAACATATGATCAAATTAGTGAATTTACATCATATAAGAAGTTAAAAATGACTATTTTCTAACAATAGTTGACAACTTAATTGATATATAGGAATACCTACTTATAAGTATATAAGAAATACTAAAAAAGATAATCATGTAGTTATTACTAATTATATAAATAATATGTATATATATATATCATCTGACATCAGCAATTAAGATGATTAGTATATAAGATAATTCAGTATTAAACATACATTATACCATATTGATATACACCTCAAAGGAATGGACAATACAAATATATATATATATATATATATATATATATATATATATATGATGAGCTAGATATATCCAAATGTAGACATTTTCATCATAATATGTAATGGTAAATAATTACACTTGAGAGGGAAGCCTCTCTAAACTTAAACTTATAAATACTTTTCTATGAAATTATCTGACACATTAAATACTTTCAAGTCTGTAACATTATCTTTAGAATCAAAGTTAATTAATAAATTGATAATGAATAAATAATACTGATTTAGAAGAGGAAATCTAGTAAAACAAATATGTAATCATATCATTTTAACTAATTATGTCATTTAATCAATACTTATATCATTTGTATTAATTAATTTATATATTATAAAATATTACAGTGCAATGATTTTAAGTATGTATCGTAATATCTATTTACATCCATAGCATGAAGGAGAGTGGGACTCCTTCACACGATACATGATAGATATGAAAAAACAAAATGTGTTAAAGATTAGAAATATTTTTACATAATTTGATCACACATATAATAATAATACATCATTTATAAGTATATATATATATATATATATATATATATATTGAAGAGTTATAGATATTAATTAATTTTAGAATGGCCCATTTAATATGTTATGAAATTATTATGGGGCCCATACGTTTTTTTTGCCCGGGGCCCATATTTTGCTTAAGCCGGCCCTGGTTGGATTGTGATATTTTTAAAACCCAAATAAAATATAATATGTTCTTGATTCTATATGTAAATATCTACATATTATATCAATATGATACAAAGCTATTGCTGGAATAACAACGTACGTCAAATCGGGTAATTTGGCCGATGAAAGTCGGGTAATTTGGCCGATCATTAACCAATCAGATATCATATAGTAAAATGATAGAATTTATATACAAATTGAGGGTGTATCATTGAATTGTATATAATTGTAATATATAATTTATAATATAGATGGACATACCTCATATTTTAATATATATTTATATATTTTTATAAGGATTTATATATATATATATATATATATATAGATACCTACATATATTAAAATCCATGTTATAATATTTGTTATATATATACATATATATAATATCATTAATATTAATAATTAATAATGTCTAACATATTAATTACATTTAATTGTATAATTTATTTATCAATTATAAAATATTATATAAATGTATTGATATTAGAAGTTCATGGATTCACTTATACAATATATATATATATATATATATATATAATATTCATAATTATATAATGATGATTCTATATCCTATACTATATAATTATAATATTTTTAATTAGGCCTCTATAAGCGAATGAAAACGTATACACTGAAACCTCTCTATAATAAACCTCTTTATAAGAACATGTGTAGCATAAAATATAACCTATCATATTTGGTTGGAATTCAACTTTTCCATATTACAAAAACCTCTATAAGAAAATATTATTTAGGAAACACCTCTTTACGAGACAATTATTTTTAGTTTGTTTTGGAAATGTTACCTATCTGTTACCTCTATATCACAATATTTGATGTAATAGTTTATATCTAAATTTAGGTTTATATTATAATGTAGACGTAAAAATAGTTAATTTCAATTAGTGAATGTGTTTTATTATTCTCAATGTAGTGAGCTCATAAATAGTAACAGGTATGAAGAACTATTTAATAAAAGGTAATATACTGCAGTATATTACCTTTACAATCATGATTGTATTCAGTACAACAATTATCCAAACAAGTGTTATAACAACTATTTTAAATTAAATTATATTAAACCATATGTGATAGAAATATATTTCTAATCTATTATTTTGTTTACTACTTTTAAATAAATAAATTTACTAAATATATTAGAGAGGTTTCACTGAATATATAAATAAATGATTATTATATAAATACAATACAAATATCTACATTTATTTTCTAATCTATATATTATTGTATATCCAAAAAAATATAGTAATTTCGTTTTAATAAAAGTACTATTGTAACCTATATTAAATATTCTAATATCAATCTGATATATATTGAAGATTATTTTCTAATTAAAATATTGTTATTTTGTTGCTAATTATTGTTTATACATTATATATTTAATACACACAATATAATATCAATAATTGTGTATTTATAAATATTCACATATGAGTGAGTAATGTTTGTATATTTTTAATCCTAACAATTATAATATATTTATTTATTTATAAAAAGTATTATACTCAATATCATTTATTCACATAAATCGCATTTATCGAACGTATCTCAACGTATCGACATAAATGCATACACCGTGACACAATTGTCTACATTGAATAGATTGAGTAGATGATTAGACTAATTCATCGATATTCTCCGCACAACTTATACAATTAACATTTATTCACTGGTCATTCTTTTTCTTGTTATTCACCGTCTTTTTAACCACCTTCTTCGTCTTATCAGCATTTGCGTTTTCTAAGTATTTTTTATACTGCGAATCAGTAATAATTGCTGTGAATCCACGTCGTTTACCTTATAAAGAATTAAAATACCAATTAAAATATGATTTAAAATATCACTTATAATATATATTTATAATTACATTAAATACATATTGTAAATTAAATATAAATAAAAAAAGTATATAAATAAATAAGATTTAGAACATATTTTATTAAATATGTTAAGTATAAACATTTAACTTCTGTTATCACCTATCACTTTACCACTGAATACTTGAATCGATATAATAGGTCTATCGGTTGTATAACGAATATTATTAGATAGATATATATATATATATAGTAATGCTATATAGTATTTATATTTTACGAATATCAAAATGTAAGTTAATTTAATTATTAATTGAACTCAAAAGAGATATCTACAATTTAATATATATATTGTTTATAATATATTACATCAATTAAAATGAATTTAATAATTATTGTATTATTATATTATTTAATAGATTCTATAGAATTATAATTCAAGTATATAAAATAATATTCAATTATAAATGTAATCATTAATCTAAACTTAAAAGAAATATAAATTTATGGAATTATAATTCAATTATATAAAATTATATTCGATTATAAATTTAATTATTAATATAAACGATATTTCTATTAAAAGAAATAATGATTGAAATGAATGAATTATTTAAATAAAATAAATTAAATTAATTAAAATATATCCAATAATACAAAAATAACTTTTTATAATATATTATATTATTTATATACAATATTGATTTCAATAAAATATAGTATCATATACATATATATCAATAAATACATTTAATAATTACATACAAATGAGATAACATTATTAACCTATGCTCCCACATGCGAAGTATTTCTTACTGCATGGTACAGTTGACACTGGAAAGATGTAGTGGTCAAATCTGTTATATAAGTAATATGATTATATCATGATTCAATTTAATCATAAACACTTTTTTAATTATATATTAAGAAATATAACTTTAATGTAATGAATGTACTTTAATGTACTGACACTTAACCAATAATATAATATATTATATTATGTATTAATATGATTCTAATTCAATTATATAAAATAATATGTAATTATTAATCTATACTTAATAGAAATAAATACTTAATAGAAATAAAAAAAAAAAAAAAAAATAAGTATAATATATTAGTGAAATAAATGAATTATTTAAAAATAACTTTTTATATTTTATATTATTTATATACAATATTGAGTTCAAGTAACATAAACATCAATGCATACATTCAATAATGACATACAAATGAGATCATATTATTAACCTATGCTCCCACATGCGGTGCATTGCTTACTGCATGGTCCAGTCGACACTGGGATGGATGTAGTGGTCGTATCTGTTATATAAGTAATATGAGTATAGCATGATTCAATTTTATCATAAACATTTTTTAATCATATATCAAAACTTAAAAAATATAATGGTAATGTACTGAATTAAACATATTTAACTTATTGTTAAAATGCATTTAATACATTATTATATTATATTATTTATTAATATGATTCTAATCAATTATATAAAATATATTTAATTATTAATCTAGACTTAATGGAAATAAAAATAAATTAAAAAAATAAGTATAATATATTAGTGAAATAAATGAATTATTTAAAAATAACTTTTATATTTTATATTATTTATATACAATATTGAGTTCAAGTAACATAAACATCAATGCATACATTCAATAATGACATACAAATGAGATCATATTATTAACCTATGCTCCCACATGCGGTGAATTGCTTACTGCATGGTCCAGTCGACACTGGGATGGATGTAGTGGTCGTATCTGTTATATAAGTAATATGATTATATCATGATTCAATTTTATCATAAACATTTTTAATAATATATATATATATCTATTATATAAAAGAAAGTCTATTTAATTATATATATATACTAGCCGTACCCGACCCGGCGTTGCTCGGTTTTGATTATTTTCCTATATATTATATATTAATTATAGCTATTCCTGATTCTTAATTGATATATATAATAAAATAAATGTTAGCTGACATACAAAACAAAGTAGAAAAAATTTTCAAATAATATGTTAAAAAATACAACAAATATTTCAAATATTACAAAATATGTTTTAAAAAAATGTCTAAAACCCAAACCTAAACCCAAACACAAACCGTACACTACCCTGCGTTGCTAGGTTTTTGATTATGTGCCTATTAATTGTAGCTATTCCTGATTATACTTAGCTAATATTTAATTTTTTTCTTCTAACTAATATTTACTAATTCTAACTGTATCCGATGTAGACCCAGCGTTGTTCGTTGTTAAGATTATTTGTAAAATAATTGGTAAGATTAAAAATAACAATTTAAAATATTACAAAATATATTTTTAAAAAGTGTCTAAAAATATTTTAAGAAATATAAAAAATATTTCACCATATTAGTAGCCATACCTGATTTTGAATGCCTATTTATTTTTTTATTAATTATAGCTATTCCTAATTATTCTAAAATATATAATTGCTAAAAATTGCAAAAAAATATATAAAATATTACAAAATATGTTTTAAAACCAAACCATACCCGACCCGGCATTTCTTGGTTTTTGTTTGTTTGCCTATCTATTATTTATTATTTATTAATTAGGGCAATTTCTGATTCTATATTTCTAGTATATACAATTAAATAAAGTTTATTTAAAATACAAACAAATATAGAAAAATATTGTTTATAATATTTAAAAAATTAGTGAACAAATATTTCAAAAAATATTTTAAAAAATACAACAAATATTTTAAATATTACAAAATATGTTGAAAACCCAAACCCAAACCGTCCCAACACGGCGTTGATCGGTTTTTAAATATATGCCTATCTATACTTTATTAATTATAACTATTCCTGATTTAGAATTGTTTGCCGAACCCAACCCGACGTTGCTCGGTTTTTTATTATTTGCCTATCAATTATTAATTATAGTTATTCCTAATTATGCATAGCTAATCTTTAATTATTGTCTTCTAACTAATATTTAATAAATCTAACTGTATCCGATGTAGATCTAGCGTTGTTCTTTTTAAGATTTATTCGTAAAATATTTTGTAAAAATACAAAAATACAAAAATACAAAAATAATTTTTATTATTATAATTTTTGCCTATTTATTATTTATTAATTATAATTAGGAATATCTCTAGAGATATTCCTGATTCTACATTTCTAGTATATACAATTAAATAAAGTTTATCTAAAATACAAACAAATGTAGAAACATATTTTTTTTAATATTTAAAAAATTAGTGCAAAATATTAAAAAAAATATAACAAATATTTAAAATATTCCAAAATATATTGAAAACCTAAACCCAAACCGTTCCAAATCGGCGTTGATTGGTTTTTTTATTATTTGTCTATCTATAATTAAATAGACTTTCTTTTATATAATAGATACTAGCCGTACCCGACCCGGCGTTGCTCGGTTTTTGAATATTTGCCTATTATCTATTATTTATTAATTATAGATATATTATATACCTATTCATGATTATGCATTGCTATATATACAATAAAATAAATGTTAGCTAAAATACAAACAAAATATAGAAAAATATTTAATAAATTAGTGGAAATATATTAAAAAATGCAACAAATATTACAAAATATGTTTTAAAAAATGTCTAAAACCCAAACTTAAACCCAAACCGTACCCAAACCGGCGTTGCTCGGATATTGATTGTTTGCCTATCTATTATTTATTAATTATAGCTGTTCCTGATTCTTCATTGTTATATATACAATTAAATAAATGTTAGCTGAAATACAAACAAATGTAGAAAAATATTTTAATAATTAAAAAATTAGTAGAAAAATATTTCAAAAAATATATTAAAAAATACAATAAATATTTTGAATATTACAAAATATGTTTTAAAAAGATGTCGAAAACCTAAACCCACACCGTCCTGACACGGCGTTGCTAGGTTTTTGATTGTTTTCCTATCTATTATTTATTAATTATAACAATTCCTGATTTTAAATTTTTTGCCTTACCCAACACGACGTTTCTCGGTTTTTAATTATTTGCCTATCAATTATTAATTATAGCTATTCCTAATTATGCATAGCTAATCTTTAATTTTTAGTCTTCTAACTAATATTTAATAAATCTAACTGTATCCGATGTATATCTAGCGTTGTTCTTTTTTAGATTTATTCGTAAAATATTTTGTAAAAATACAAAAAATAATTTAAAATATTATAAAATATATTTTTAAAAAGTGTCTAAAAATATTTTTTAAATATAAAAAATATTTCAACATATTAGTAGCCATACCCTACCCGGCGTTGCTAGGTTTTTGATTGTTTGACTATTTTTATTAATTATAGCTATTTCTGATTATTCTAAAATATATAATTGCTAAAAAATACAAAAAATATTTAAAATATTATAAAATATGTTTTAAAAAAATGTCGAAAACTCAAACCTAAACCCAAATCCAAACAGTATCCGACTCGATATTTATCGGTTTTTGATTATTTGCCTATTTATTATTTATTAATTAGAGCTATTTCTGATCCTACATTTCTAGTATATACAATTAAATAAAGTTTATCTAAAATACAAACAAATGTGGAAACATATTTTTTTTAATATTTAAAAAATTAGTGACAAAATATTTCAAAAAATACAACAGATATTTCAAATAATCCAAAATATGTTGAAAACCTGAACCCAAACAGTTCCAAATCGTCGTTGCTCATTTTTTTATTATTTGTCTATCTATCATTTATTAATTATAACTATTCCTTATTTGGAATTTCTTGCCGTACCCAACTTTGCTTTACTTGTTGTTTGATAGTTTACCTATCTATTATTTATTAATTATGGCTATTCAAAATTCTGCTTTTCATATACAATAACATAAATTGTTGCTAAAATTCAAACAAATTTATACAAATATTAATATCTCAAAAATTAGTGGAAAAATATTTCAAAAATATTTCACAAAATATTTTTAAAAATACAACACATATTTCCAATATTACAAAATATTACTTAAAAAATGTCGAAAACTCAAACTGCACCCTGCATTGCTCGATTTTTGATTTTTGATTGTTGTTGCCCATTTATTATTTATTAATTATAGCTATTTCTGATTCTGTATTTCTGTATTGCTACAAAATATATTTTTTATAAATTTTCTACAAATATTTTAAAAAGTATAATATTTATATCTTATAATATTTATATATTTATTATATAATTATAATATTTTAATTATATCTTAAAATAATAATATTTCAAAGATTAGTTGAAAAATATAAAAAAATATTTCAAAAAAATGTCCACAAAAATGTTTACAAATATTTCAAAAAAATGTTTTAAAATATTTGAAAAAAAATTTTTAAAAATATTTCAAAAAATAGCTGTACCCGACACGGCGTTGCTCGGTTTTGATTATTTTCCTATATATTATATATTAATTATAGCTATTCCTGATTCTTAATTGATATATATAATAAAATAAATGTTAGCTGACATACAAAACAAAGTAGAAAACATTTTCAAATAATATGTTAAAAAATACAACAAATATTTCAAATATTAAAAAATATGTTTTAAAAAAATGTCTAAAACCCAAACCTAAACCCAAACACAAACCGTACACTACCCTGCGTTGCTAGGTTTTTGATTATTTGCCTATTAATTGTAGCTATTCCTGATTATACTTAGCTAATATTTAATTGTTTTCTTCTAACTAATATTTACTAATTCTAACTGTATCCGATGTAGACTCAGCGTTGTTCGTTTTTAAGATTATTTGTAAAATATTTGGTAAGATTACAAATAATAATTTAAAATATTACAAAATATATTTTTAAAAAGTGTCTAAAAATATTTTAAGAAATATAAAAAATATTTCAACATATTAGTAGCCATACCTGATTTTTAATGCCTATTAATTTTTTTTATTAATTATAGCTATTCCTGATTATTCTAAAATATATAATTGCTAAAAATTGCAAAAAAATATATAAAATATTACAAAATATGTTTTAAAAACAAACCATACCCGACCCGGCATTTCTTGGTTTTTGTTTGTTTGCCTATCTATTATTTATTATTTATTAATTAGGGCAATTTCTGATTCTATATTTCTAGTATATACAATTAAATAAAGTTTATTTAAAATACAAACAAATATAGAAAAATATTGTTTATAATATTTCAAAAATATTTTAAAAAATACAACAAATATTTCAAATATTACAAAATATGTTGAAAACCCAAACCCAAACCGTCCCAAAACGGCGTTGATCGGTTTTTAATTATATGCCTATCTATACTTTATTAATTATAACTATTCCTGATTTAGAATTGTTTGCCGAACCCAACCCGACGTTGCTCGTTTTTTTATTATTTGCCTATCAATTATTAATTATAGTTATTCCTAATTATGCATAGCTATTCTTTAATTGTTGTCTTCTAACTAATATTTAATAAATCTAACTGTATCCGATGTAGATCTAGCGTTGTTCTTTTTAAGACTTATTCGTAAAATATTTTGTAAAAATACAAAAATACAAAAATACTTTAAAATATTATAAAATATATTTTTAAAAAGTGTCTAAAAATATTTTTTAAATATAAAAAATATTTCAACATATTAGCAGTCATACCCTACCCGGCGTTGCTAGGTTTTTGATTGTTTGACTATTTATTTTTATTAATTATAGCTATTCCTGATTATTCTAAAATATATAATTGCTAACAAATACAAAAAATATTTAAAATATTACAAAATATGTTTTAAAAAAATGTCGAAAACTCAAACCTAAACCCAAATCCAAACAGTACTCGACTCGACATTTATCGGTTTTTGATTGTTTGCCTATTTATTATTTATTAATTAGAGCTATTCCTGATCCTACATTTCTAGTATATACAATTAAATAAAATTAAACATATGTAGAAACATATTTTTTTTAATATTTAAAAAATTAGATAAAAAATATTTCAAAAAATACAACAGATATTTCAAATATTCCAAAATATGTTGAAAACCTAAACCCAAACAGTTCCAAATCGGCGTTGCTCGGTTTTTTATTATTTGCCTATCTATCATTTATTAATTATAACTATTCCTGATTTGGAATTTCTTGCCGTACCCAACTTTGCTTTACTCGTTGTTTGATAGCTTACCTATCTATTATTTATTATTTATGGCTATTCATGATTCTGCTTTTCATATACAATAACATAAATTGTTGCTAAAATTCAAACAAATTTATACAAATATTAATATCTCAAAAATTAGTGGAAAAATATTTCAAAAATATTTCAAATAATATTTAAAAAAATACAACACATATTTCCAATATTACAAAATAGTACTTAATAAATATCGAAAACCCAAACCGCACCCTGCGTTGATCGATTTTTGATTGTTTGCCTATCTATTATTTATTAATTATAGCTATTCCTGATTCTGTATTCCTAGTATACAACAAATATTTCCAAATATTACAAAATATATTTTTTATAAATGTTCTACAAATATTTTAAAAAGTATATTATTATATCTTATAATATTTATATATTTATTATATAATTATAATATATTAATTATATCTTAAAATAATAATATTTCAACGAATAGTTGAAAAATATAAAAAATTATTTCAAATAATATTTTTTAAAATATAAAAAATATAAATAATATTACAAAATATATTTTAAAAAAATTTCAAAAAAATGTTTAAAAATATTTAAAAAAAACTTCAAAAATATTTCAAAAAATGTCAAAAATATTTCAAAAATATTTCAAAAAATTTCTAAAATTTCCAAAAATTTCAAAAAAAAATCAAAAAAAATTCAAAAAAATAGTTCGAAAAAATGTAAAAAAAATATTTCAAAAATGCGACGCCGAAGATTTTGGACGACAAAAAATCATTTTAATGGCAAAAAGTCAATTTTTCAGGTTTTTCTGGGGTACGCGGTATAAAATTCAAAAAATTTTCCGGACCAAGACCATACTGTTGCAAATTTATTAAGATCGGGTATAAAATATTTTCGCGACGTACCCCGGTTCTCGAGTTACCTCACCAGATACACACACACACACATATATATATATATATATATAATTAAATAGACTTTCTTTTATATAATAGATATATATATATGTGTGTGTGTGTGTGTGTGTGTATCTGGTGAGGTAACTCGAGAACCGGGGTACGTCGCGAAAATCTGTTATACCCGATCTTAATAAATTTTCAACAGTATGGTCTTGGTCCGGAAATTTTTTTGAAATTTTTACCGCGTACCCCAGAAAAACTGACTTTTTGCCATTAAAATGATTTTTTGTCATCCAAAATCTTCGGCGTCGCTTTTTTGAAATATTTTTTTTACATTTTTTCAAAGTATTTTTTTGAATTTTTTTTGAAATTTTTGGAAATTTTTGAAATTTTTTGAAATATTTTTGAAATATTTTTGAAATTTTTGAAATATTTTTGAAATTTTTTGAAATATTTTTAAACATTTTTTTGAAATTTGTTTAAAATATATTTTGTAATATTATTTATATTTTTTGTATTTTAAAAAATATTATTTGAAATATTTTTTTATATTTTTCAACTATTCGTTGAAATATTATTATTTTAAGATATAATTAAAATATTGTAATTATATAATAAATATATAAATATTATAAGATATAAATATTATACTTTTTAAAATATTTGTAGAACATTTATAAAAAATATATTTTGTAATATTTGGAAATATTTGTTGTATACTAGGAATACAGAATCAGGAATAGCTATAATTAATAAATAATAGATAGGCAAACAATCAAAAATCGATCAACGCAGGGTGCGGTTTGGGTTTTCGATATTTATTTAGTAATATTTTGTAATATTGGAAATATGTGTTGTATTTTTTAAAATATTATTTGAAATATTTGTGAAATATTTTTCCACAAATTTTTGAGATATTAATATTTGTATAAATTTGTTTGAATTTTAGCAACAATTTATGTTATTGTATATGAAAAGCAGAATCATGAATAGCCATAAATAATAAATAATAGATGGGTAAGCTATCAAACAACGAGTAAAGCAAAGTTGGGTACGGCAAGAAATTCCAAATCAGGAATAGTTATAATTAATAAATGATAGATAGGCAAATAATAAAAAATCGAGCAACGCCGATTTGGAACTGTTTGGGTTTAGGTTTTCAACATATTTTGGAATATTTGAAATATCTGTTGTATTTTTTGAAATATTTTTTATCTAATTTTTTAAATATTAAAAAAATATGTTTCTAGATATGTTTAATTTTATTTAATTGTATATACTAGAAATGTAGGATCAGGAATAGCTCTAATTAATAAATAATAAATAGGCAAACAATCAAAAACCGATAAATGTCGAGTCGAGTACTGTTTGGATTTGGGTTTAGGTTTGAGATTTCGACATTTTTTTAAAACATATTTTGTAATATTTTAAATATTTTTTAGCAATCATATATTTTAGAATAATCAGGAATAGCTATAATTAATACAAATAAATAGTCAAACAATCAAAAACCTAGCAACGCCGGGTAGGGTATGACTACTAATATGTTGAAATATTTTTTATATTTAAAAAATATTTTTAGACACTTTTTAAAAATATATTTTATAATATTTTAAATTATTTTTGTATTTTTGTATTTTTGTATTTTTACAAAATATTTTACGAATAAATCTTAAAAAGAACAACGCTAGATCTACATCGGATACAGTTAGATTTATTAAATATTAGTTAGAAGACAATAATTAAAGATTAGCTATGCATAATTAGGAATAACTATAATTAATAATTGATAGGCAAATAATAAAAAACCGAGCAACGTCGGGTTGGGTTCGGCAAACAATTCCAAATCAGGAATAGTTATAATTAATAAAGTATAGATAGGCATATATTTAAAAACCGATCAACGCCGTGTTGGGACGGTTTGGGTTTGGGTTTTCAACATATTTTGTAATATTTAAAATATTTGTTGTATTTTTTAAAATATTTTTTGAAATATTTGTTCACTAATTTTTTAAATATTATAAACAATATTTTTCTATATTTGTTTGTATTTTAAATAAACTTTATTTAATTGTATATACTAGAAATATAGAATCAGAAATTGCCCTAATTAATAAATAATAAATAATAGATAGGCAAACAAACAAAAACCAAGAAATGCCGGGTCGGGTATGGTTTGGTTTTAAAACATATTTTGTAATATTTTATATATTTTTTTGCAATTTTTAGCAATTATATATTTTAGAATAATTAGGAATAGCTATAATTAATAAAAAAATAAATAGGCATTCAAAATCAGGTATGGCTACTAATATGGTGAAATATTTTTTATATTTCTTAAAATATTTTTAGACACTTTTTAAAAATATATTTTGTAATATTTTAAATTGTTATTTTTAATCTTACCAATTATTTTACAAATAATCTTAACAACGAACAACGCTGGGTCTACATCGGATACAGTTAGAATTAGTAAATATTAGTTAGAAGAAAAAAATTAAATATTAGCTAAGTATAATCAGGAATAGCTACAATTAATAGGCACATAATCAAAAACCTAGCAACGCAGGGTAGTGTACGGTTTGTGTTTGGGTTTAGGTTTGGGTTTTAGACATTTTTTTAAAACATATTTTGTAATATTTGAAATATTTGTTGTATTTTTTAACATATTATTTGAAAATTTTTTCTACTTTGTTTTGTATGTCAGCTAACATTTATTTTATTATATATATCAATTAAGAATCAGGAATAGCTATAATTAATATATAATATATAGGAAAATAATCAAAACCGAGCAACGCCGGGTCGGGTACGGCTAGTATATATATATATGTGTGTGTGTGTGTGTGTGTGTATCTGGTGAGGTAACTCGAGAACCGGGGTACGTCGCGAAAATCTGTTATACCCGATCTTAATAAATTTTCAACAGTATGGTCTTGGTCCGGAAATTTTTTTGAAATTTTTACCGCGTACCCCAGAAAAACCTGAAAAATTGACTTTTTGCCATTAAAATGATTTTTTGTCATCTAAAATCTTCGGCGTCGCTTTTTTGAAATATTTTTTTTACATTTTTTCGAAGTATTTTTTTGAAATTTTGTGGAATTTTTTTTGAAATTTTTTGAATTTTTTTTGAAATTTTTTGAAATATTTTTAAACATTTTTTTTGAAATATTTTCAACATTTGTTTGAAATATTTGTAAACATTTTTGTGGATATTTTTTTGACATTTTTTTAAAATATATTTTGTAATATTATTATTTTAAGATATAATTAAAATATTATAATTATATAATAAATATATAAATATTATAAGATATAAATTTTATTGAATTTTTTTTACATTTTTTCGAAGTATTTTTTGAAATTTTATTGAATTTTTTTTTGAAATATTTTGAAATTTTTTTGAAATTTTTGAAATATTTTTGAAATTTTTTGAAATATATTTGAAATTTTTTGAAATAATTTTAAATATTTTTAAACATTTTTATTAAATATTTGTAAACATTTTTGTGACATTTTTTTGAAATTTTTTTAAAATATATTTTGTAATATTTATTATCTATATTTTTTGTTTTATTTTTAAAAATATTATTTGAAATATTTTTTTATATTTGTCAACTAATCGTTGTTATATTATTATTTAAAGATATAATTAAAATATTATAATTATATAATAAATATATAAATATTATAAGATATAAATATTATACTTTATAAAATATTTGTAGAACATTTATAAAAAATATTTTTGTAATATTTGGAAATATTTATTATATACTAGCAATACAGAATCAGGAATAGTTATAATTAATAAATAATAGATAGGCAACAACAATCAAAAATCAAAAATCGAATAACGCAGGGTGCGATTTGGGTTTTCGAAATGTGTTAAGTAATATTTTGTAATATTGGAAATATGTGTTGTATTTTTTTAATATTTTTTGAAATATTTTTGAAATATTTTTCCACTAATTTTTGAGATATTAAAAACGAATATTTGTCTAAATTTGTTTGAATTTTTTTTATGGAAAATTTATATTATTGTATATGAAAAGCAGAATCATATAGCCATAATTAATAAATAATAGATAGGCAAACTATCAAATAACGAGTAAAGCAGAGTTGGGTACTGTAAGAAATTCCAAATCAGGAATATTTATAATAGGCAAATAATAAAAAACTAAGCAACGCCGATTTGAACGGTTTGGGTTTAGGTTTTCAACATATTTTGGAATATTTTAAATATTTGTTGTATTTTTTAAATATTTTTTCACTAATTTTTTAAATATTAAAATAAATATGTATCTACATTTGTTTGTATTTTAGATAAACTATTTAATTGTATATATATATATATACTAGAATACTAGAAATGTAGGATCAGGAATATCTCTATAGATATATTCCTAATTATAATTAATAAATAATAAATAGGCAAACAATCAAAAACCGATAAATGTCGGTTCGGGCACTGTTTGGGTTTGGGTTTAGATTTGAGTTTTCGACATTTTTTGTAATATTTTAAATATTTGTTGTATTTTTTAGTAATTAAATATTTTAGCATAATCATGAATAGCTATAAATTATAGCCTATAATTAATAAAAATAAATAGGCAAACAATCAAAAACTTAGCAACGCCGGTTCGGGTATGGATACTAATATGTTTTATAAATGAAATATTTTTAATATTTAAAAAAATATTTGTAAACACTTTTTAAAATATATTTTATAATATTTTAAATTATTTTTTGTATTTTTACAAAATATTTAACGAATAAATCTTAAAAACGAACAACGCTATAGCGTTGTATCTGATACACTTAGAATTATTAAATATTAGTTAGAAACAAAATTAAATATTAGCTATACATAATTTGGAATAGCTATAATTAATAATTTATAGGAAAATAATCAAAAACCGAGCAACATCGGGTTAAGAACGGCAAGAAATTTAAAATCAGGAATAGTTATAATTAATAAATAATAGATATGAAAACAATCAAAAACCTATAGACGGCGGGTCGGGATGGTTTGGGTTTTGGTTTTAGACATTTTTTTAAAACATATTTTGTAATATTTTAAATATTTTGTGTATTCTTTAATATATTTTGTGAAATATTTTTCCACTAATTCTTTAAATATTAAAATATTTTTCTACATTTGTTTGTATGTCAGCTAATATTTATTTTATTGTATATAAAAAATAGTTAGGAAAAAATTAAATACAAATATTTAGCAATGCAGAATTAAGAACAGCTATAATTAATAAATAATAGATAGGACAATAATCAAAAGAGAGCAACGCCGGGTCGGGTACGGCTAGTTAACATATAAATCACTATATATCAACATATCAACATATATATATATATACATATATATATATATATATATATATATATATATATATATATATATATATATATCAATAAATACATTTAATAATGACATACGAATAATATCATATTATTAACCTATGCTCCCACATGCGGTGCATTGCTTACTGCATGGTCCAGTCGACACTGGGATGGATGTAGTGGTCGTATCTGTTATATAAGTAATATGATTCAATTTTATCATAAACATTTTTTAATCATATATCAAAACTTAAAAAATATAATGGTAATGTACTGAATGAAACATATTTAACTTATTGTTAAAATGCATTTAATAAATTATTATATTATATTATTTATTAATATGATTCTAATCAATTATATAAAATATATTTAATTATTAATCTAGACTTAATGGAAATAAAAATAAATAAAAAAAATAAGTATAATATATTAGTGAAATAACTGAATTATTTAAAATGTATACAATATTTGTATATATTTTATATTATTTATATACAATATTGATTTCAATTAATATATACATTAATATATATATTATATATATATATATATATATATATCAATAAATACATTAAATAATGACATACAAATGATATCATATTATTAACCTATGCTCCCACATGCGGAGTATTGCTTACTGCATGGTCCAGTCGACACTGGGATGGACCTAGTGGTCGTATATGTTATATAAGTAATATGATTATATCATGATTCAATTTTATCATAAACATTTTGTAATTATGTATATTAAGAAATATAACTTTAATGTAATGAATGTACTTTAATATACTGAAATTCATTAACCAATAATGTAATATATTATAGTATTTATTAATATGATTCTAATTCAATTATATAAAATAATATGTAATTATTAATCTAGACTTAGAAATAAAATGAATTAAAAAGAAGTATAATATATTAGTGAAATAAATGAATTATTTAAAATAACTTTTTATATTTTATATTATTTATATACAATATTGAGTTCAAGTAACATAAACATCAATGCATACATTCAATAATGACATACAAATGAGATCATATTATTAACCAATGTTCCGACATGCTGCGTTATCGGTACTGCATGGTACAGTCGACAGATGAATGGATGTAGTTGTCGTATCTGTTATATAAGTAATATGATTATATCATGATTCAATTTAATCATAAACATTTTTTAATCATATATCTAAACTTACAAAATGTAATGTTAATGTACCGAATGAAACATATTTAACATAGTGTTAAAATGCATTCAATACATTATTATATTATATTATTTATTAATGATTCTAAATTAATGATATAAAATAGTATTTAATTATTAATTATTAATCTATAGATTAAAGACTATAGTCTTAATAAAAATAAAAATTAATTAATAAATTAATAAAATGTATCCAATAATTTATGATATTATTTATGAAATTAATTAATATTCAAATATAATTGTATTTCAAGTATATAAATTAATCTTTAATTTAAAAGAATCATAATGAAATATTTAAAACGCATTATATAAGTTATTATATTATATTATTTATTATCAAGATTCAAATTAAATTATGTAAAATAATATTTAATTATTAATCTTAAAAGAAATATAATATCAATAGAATTAATGAATTATTTAAAATGTAAAATAATATGTAATTATTAAACTTAAAAGAAATATAATATCAATAGAATTAATGAATTATTTAAAATGTAAAATAATATGTAATTATTAAACTTAAAAGAAATATAATATCAATAGAATTAATGAATTATTTAAAATGTATCATATAATTTAAATATAACTTATAATATTTTATATTATTTATATACAATATATACAATATTGAATTCAATTAACACATACATCAATAAATACATTCAATAATTACATACAAATGATATACAATTATTAACATATGCTCCCACATGCGGAGTACTGATTACTGTATGTTCCAGTCGAAATGGATGTAGTGTGCATATATGTTATATCACTTATATATATATATAATATAAGTAATATGATTATATCATGATTCAATTTTATCATAACAATTTTTTAATTAAATATATTAATAAATATAACTTTAATGTAATGAATCTACTTTAATGTACTGAAACTTCTTAAAATGTAACCAATAATGTAATATATTATATTATGTATTAATATGATTATTATTCAATAATAATAAATAATATTTAATTATTAATCTAGACTTATAATAGAAATATAATGTCAATGAAATTAATGAATTATTTTAAATGTATCCTATACTTTAAAAATTACCTATCTGTTATATAAATAATATGATTATAGCATGATTCAATTTTATAATAAATATTTTTTAATTACATATATAAACATACCATAAACATTTTTATTCATTAACTTTATTACTTATAATATAAATTTTAAAAACTAGAAATTAACTTAATTGAAATTAAATGAAATTAAATATTTAAAATGCATTCAATAATTTAAAAATTATTTTTAATAATGACATATAATATATGATATATATATATTCGTTATGATATTCATTTTATTCACACAATATTAATTCAGGTTTAATTATTATATTTTAATTGTCCATGTATATCTAAAAGTAAATATCTAAAGTTAATATATATATATAGGTAGCTGGACGGAATCCGCACATTAAAATTAAATATCCGCACATGCAACTCCCGTAATACTACAAATGCGGTATTGCGTGCGCTCACATTCCATAGACGCGTGTGTTAATTAGTCGACAATAACAATGTGTGGAATAAACCCAGCTTGGTAGGGATATTCGTATATGTATATATATGGGCATACGCTATATGCTGATGTAAGAATACCTACGTGGTATCGTGTTGGGATACAGATATATATGTATAGAGACATATGCAGGCGTGTATACAAATAACGGGGTGTGTATACGCTCACGTGAGCTATGTATATACATTAGCTGCATTACTTCCCGAGTTAACCTATAAAAGTATATTTACACTGTTGTGGTTAAGTTGGGTTAAGTTTTAATTTTGGTGTTTTTTTTAGCTGCATTACTTCTCGAGTGAGCCTATAAAAGTATATTGTCACGGTTGTGGTTAGGTTGCAAGTCGTATGTGTGTATCGAGGATACGAGATCTGATCTATATATAGATATAATTAATACGAAGAGTAAATGGTAAAAATAGTAAAAACACGACTTTAAATATTGTAGTAAATAG
This sequence comes from Osedax fenrisi, assembly GCA_964019155.1. Taxonomy (NCBI): domain Eukaryota; kingdom Metazoa; phylum Annelida; class Polychaeta; order Sabellida; family Siboglinidae; genus Osedax; species Osedax fenrisi. The sequence goes on along the minus strand of OZ025241.1, from coordinate 31,570,742 downwards.
TATAATTATGTGTTATGCTACTACTGTTATTATATATATATATATAGTGTAGCGAAGATTATGGCGATTATAAACATAATTATTTAATATAGATGGCCATATATTTTAGGAGCTGTATGGTGTAATCATTAATAATTATTATAATTATAATTAATGTACGGTATATTATATTAACTGTATATTAAATATTAATATTTTATTAATTTGTAGAATATATTGTATTAATATAAATTTAATATTTAAGTCATAATTATTTAAAAAAATAATTGTTATTTATTTTAATGTTTATAAAAAGTAATGTTTATCAATTTATAAAATCACGCGACCCCCACAAAAATGGCAGGCGACCCACTTGTGGGTCGCGACCCCCAGTTTAGGAACCACTGCTCTAGATCGTCTAACAATAAAATACTTCGTTACCATAAGTTTAAGCTGGCTAGATATGGCAAGTGATATTTTCGCCATTCGGCATCTGCACTATTGAATGGTCTCCCTCAAGATATAATACTTGTTACATCCCTAGAACGTTTCAAAAGTAAAGTCAAAGATGTTATTATTGGTAATTTTTAATATTCGTATATTTTTATATTTTTTTTCTCACGTTTATTAACCTAGCAATCCTATTTTTTTACTTATATAATATTTTATCATTTATTTATTTATTATTATTATTATTATTAAATAGTTTATTGACTAACAAAACATTATATGTTTATCGGCGTCATATATAATAAAATAAAAATAAACAAAAAATAATAGTAAAGAACGAAAACTAGAACAATACATAATAACGAGAACAATGATATTAAATGGAATTACAAATAAAGAAAATATTTATATAATTTACGTTTAAATAATGACTCAGATTTAGTTATACGTATATCAGTTGGTAATAAGTTCCAATATTTTGGTGCTGCAACAGCAAATGCTGCTTCAGCAAATCTCGTAGAAGTAATTGGTTGGTGTAGAACCATTGTGGATCCAGAGCGGCGAGGTCGGGAGTCGGAACGAATTGATATTAACGTAGCGAGATATTCGGGAATAGATCGGTAAATGGCTCTTTGCGTTATGCACAGGAGACGAAACTTGCATTGAGAATGAAACGGAAGCCAACCAAGAGAAATCATCAGAGATGTAATCGAAACATCCATACGACGTTTGAGCTTGTACAGTATTCTAACCGCACGACGTTGAATATTTTCAAATCTGTGCATTAAATAAAGTGGGAGAGTAGTATATAATGAGCAACAATAACGAAGTCTACTGAATACAAGGGAGTCGAGTAAACACTTCGTTAAGTTATAAGTAAGTTTATTACGTGTCTTTCTAATATTGTAAAGATAATAGTTAGCTATACGAATTACATTTGTTATTTGCAACGATACATTGAACTTGTTATCAAAGGTAATACCTAGTGTAGTCACTGATTCGGAAATAGGAAGGGAGCGTAAAAAAGGATGGGATATAGTTAAAGGGGAAGAGGATCTAGATAAAATAATGGTATTAGTTTTAGCCATATTTAATGATAATGAGTTAGTGGAGAACCATGTAATTAATTCAGTAATGCAGTTATAAATAGTTAATTGAATAGATTCAGTGTTACATGATGGTGGGAAGGACGTATAAATTTGCAAATCATCTGCATAAAGATGATAATGTAGATGAGGATATTTAAGAAATATTGATCTAATAGGTAATATATAGATTATGAATAAAATGGGCCCGAGTACGGAGCCTTGCGGAACACCGTATGAGTTAGTAAATGGTTGTGATAAAGAAGAATTAATTTTAACAGAAGAAGTTCTATTTGAGACAAAGGACATGAACCAGTTGAGTACTTGACCATTAATTCCTATCTCACGCAGGCGATACGAAAGAATAATAAGATTAAGAGAGTCAAAAGCGCACGATAAATCTAGTAGAATAAGATTATTATTATGTATTATTATTTAGCTAAAACACAAATGAGAACTATCTTTGTTATATTTGTGTATAAATAAATCATCTATCTATCTATATATATCTTCTTATCCATCCCCTTCCCATCAACTTAAAACATCCATGTTTACCTCGTCTATGCTATCTCCTTCTCCACACATATATGCATAGTTTACAAAATAGTAAACTTTCATATTGTTATGATAAGTCATATTCGACAACATTTAAGCGCTCTCACCATTGTACTTGTAAACGTGTTCGTTATTTCTCGTTCGTATTAGTGTTCCTATCTTTCCTATCACATCCCTGCTGAATCACTTACTTCTCTAAATATGTGAATTATTTATTTCGTTTAGTGTATAATATACGTAAGTAACCACAATAAAGACTCTTTATCGAGGCCCTACCCTTTACCTAGGGGCGACATAAAGAGGGGGTGGGGAAATGCCCCCCTTTAAAACTGGGGGATATAATATCTAAATCCCCCCCCACTTTTAAGATCTAAAAATTATTTTATTCTTTATAAATATTATATTTCTTCTATTTATAATCTTTGTAATTATATAATTATATCCAACATGTATTTGTATTGTACAACCCAATACAAGTCAATCATATTAAGCCCTCTACAAGTGATATTAAAGATTTATCTTCTTAACAAAGTATATGGTAATAATTGATGAGTCTGAGATATCCCCCACTTTTAATCACCCTTTGACGCGCCTACCCTAACCCATAACTCTAATCATTCCTATATCCCGGTTTACTTAACAGTTGTCCACCACATATGCTGCCCTATTTACTAACTTCGCTCATAGGGGTTGCACCCTTGTCTGTTTACCTCTATCTTAATTATCTTCACGCGCGGTATCATATTATCCCACTGTTATGGACTTCCATTATATTAGCCATCTGCTCTATCCCGTATTACATTTACTACCAAACTTAAAACATACCTTAGTTTACCTACATTTATATTTGTTATATCTTTCTTCCACTGTGTTTTTTTATTATTTGTATTTGTATTATATGCCTAATAGTGCTCGGTAGTATTGTATTTGTAATGAGCTTGTTTTTTTGCTTAGTTCGTTATTTTATTTATAGTTTATTATCGTGAACTATTACATGTGTTTATCACTTTGTTTTGTTGGAGCTTAATTGTATTTCATTATTATTATCATCATGAATCATCTACCTAAACCCACAATAGACTCATTGTATGGTGAACATCACGTGGTATAACTGTGACCAATAGTAGACGAGTATGTCGTAACTACATCTATATATCGCCAAGGTGTATCAAAGTATACTTATAGTCAATATATTCGTCATATTTGTTATATCAGTTTGATTATTAGTAAACATTATAAATATTAAATAAACGTAATTTTGTATTGGTTAGTTATATATATATATATATATATATATATATATATATATATATGTAGATTATATAATTATTGAAGTCATAAAATATCAGAATATTATTATTTACATATTATTAATTATTATTCAAATATTTATATTAATTAATAAATAAATAAATGAATATCCGTAAATATAATATATATTCAAATAATTATACAATATATACAAATTATATATATATATATATATATATATATATATATATATATATGGGTGTACCATTTCGTGATAAATATATGTATAGGCTATATATATATTATGTTAACATATATTATATAACATATATGTTATATAAATATATTTCAATATAATTAAATATATGACCTATTCGTTTTTTATAAAAAGATTTAATATATATATATATATATATATATATATATATAAAACCATTAATAACACGAGAACAACACGTATGTGTATACAGATATATTTACTAGGTACATACCAAATGCATACTAGGTGCATACTAGGTAAATAAAGTTACGTAATCGTAGAGTTATGTAATACTTCGAGTGTAGTCAATGACTCATAGTCTATGACTCATAGAATAGTTGTTACCGTCGATAATACACATATATTAAAAATAATATAAATATATTTTATTATTAATATTTTTTTATACAATACACGAAAGAAACATGAACTATACACTCATTTTACTTCAAAAAATAAATGCTTATATACACTATACATTAAAGGCCCTACTATATGGAATGAACTTAATGATGAGCTAAAGGAAATTAAATCACTCAATAAGTTTAAAAATAAATTAAAAAACTATCTCATCTTAAACTAGTATATTTTAATATTTTTATCTATATTTTTTCAGTATTAATGGTCTAGTATATATCACTTATAGGGTTTATATGACTTTTGTATCTACATTTCTTCAGTATTATTGGTCTTTTTTTTTTCATAATGTTCATAATTCTTTTAGTTTTTATATATTAGAAAAAGATATTTATTATAAATTTTACACAATAACATATTTTAATGTACATGACTTTTTATCCACATTTCTTCAGTATTATTAATCATTTATTTTCATAATTCTTTTAGTTTTTATATATTAGAAAAACATATTTATTATAAATTTTACACAATAACATATTTTAATGTACATTGTTTTTAAATTTCCAAGTCTTTTAGTTCTTAATATGCTTAGTTTCTTATTCTATTAGTTTTTATTCTTTTAGTTTTATTTTTATTTTATAACCTACTTATTTTCAATTTCGTTACAATTTCTTCTCTTTTATTACTATTATATATGACTTTTTATCTATATTTTTTCGGTATTATTGGTCTAGTATATATCAATTATAGAGTTTATACGTATTTTTTCCATATTTCTTCAGTATTATTGTTTATTTATTTTGTTCAAAATTATTTTATTTTAGTATTTTAGTTTTTATATATTTGTAAAACTTATTTATTTAAAATTTTACACAGTAACATATTTTAATGTACATTGCTTTTAATTTCCAAATCTTTTATTTCTTAATCTTCTTAGTTTCTTATTTTATTAGTTGTTATTCATTTAGTTTTATTTTTATCTTACATTCATTTATCAATATACTTTATTTATTTATTTATCCTTTTTTGTTTAATTGTTTTAAATAATTGAAATGGTGTAATCGTTAACGGTAATATGATGATTTTTTAAACAGTTCAAATTTTATTATTTTATTATTGTAAACAGGAAGTCAAAACTTATTATTGTATTTATGAACTGTTTAAAATTAAAATGGGTTGATAACTAGAAAAGCCGCAAATGCTTCTTTATCTTCCCTGGGGTTTACCCGAATCTGATACCATACCATACCATACCATATTCCTTTAAAAAGGGGTAAAACACTATAATGTAATAGCGTAGCCAAATGTATTCAATCGATATCTATAGATGTATAACAATGGTATTATAGTTGTGGTGGCGGTATTGCGTCATAAGTAAACATTGCGTAACGTAATAACTATTGCATAACGTCCTAACAAAATTTTTGTGTATGTTTATATGTTATGCTAATATGTATATTTGTTGACAAACAGGTGTGTATTAAAGGAGTGTATTTAATGTAGTCATTATATATATATATATATATATATATATATATTTAAACAATTGTTTAACCTTTAATCTTAACGACAACAATGTCGTAAAAACATAATAAAAATGTATAGTTTTTAATTAACTTATTAAATGAGAATATTTAAGTACATACTATTAATTTTTTTACGGTTTTATGACCTTATTGTCATTAAGATTGTGTAATAATGCGGTAATTATGCTGTAACAATGGGTAATTGTGAAATATCCGCAACTTCATAATGAAGGTGTTTATTGAGGTATTGTGAAACTTAGGTATGAAATAACAAACCTTATTTGTTTATCGATAAAATACATTCTGGGAGACCAGCGAATAATCAAGCCCTGCTATGACATCGAGGTTATAGGAGATCTTGGAATAATACTCACTGAACACGAATGGTAGAATGTTTACATCACGAATAATTGTTACTTCGTGTGACATTGTTACGTCATTAATAAATACGTATCGATATATGATATATATACTAAGTTGATTCCACATATGGCATTATAAGGTATACCTTAAGATAACTACTAATTTATGTATTAGAATTATAATTACCACTGACTAAGTGTAGTAATTAAATAATAAGCAGGTAAAGTGATACATATAAGTTAACTATAGTTATAGTGGCGTTATAACTCTGTCCTAGTGAATCATTGTTATCCACTATGACGTCATAATAATTGCCTTCATTCGAGCGGACGTCGTCTATGCTAAACGTTGATGGATTATAGATATTTGTCTACTTATTTAAATTTCCTGATATTGTGTATGAGTCAGTATATATATATATATAAAGTCTGGGGTCTATGGCTCAGTGTGACAACCAAAAGCTAGTAAGCCAGAGGTCCCGGATTCGACTCCAGATAGTTATTTTTTTTCTCTTGTGTTTATCAAGAACTTAATAAACAATTAATCAAAACACAAGACAACAAATGTTACTATTTGTATTTTATTGCCCGGGGCCCCTCGCAGTTATTTATAACATGTCTATGACTTCTTGAGGGGTCCGTTTGTATCCGCTATTTGTATTGTATTCAATATATATATATATATATATATATATATATATATATATATATATATAAATCACAAATATATATATTTATGATTTTAATAAATACATATTATTAAATATTATTATATATGTACTACTACATATATTCAGTTACCTGTAATAATATGAATAATATAACCTTACATAATCACCCTTAGCGTACGACATATACTTATGTAATAATTCCGTTACTTTATCCGCGTTACCATGACAACAACGGGTATCATATCGATACGAATATAAATCTCGAAATATCTCAAACTTTATCATTTAATTATCTAGTAACCTATGTATCACGTATATCACGAGTATACTAATGATATTATATGTACAACTAATACGACACATACGGTAGGCTTACTAATGCTATTGAGAGTGTATACACATCTTATAAGAGGTTACTGTAACGGATAAATGTTGTAATAACATAAACAACTCTAGTTGGCTATATGTTTTTTGTTATTTATTTTATTTTATTTTATATACCTATATGTCTTCGATACATATTCATTATCTTGTTACATATTATCATAGGATGTATGACATATAACATTACACTGATAAACGATCTCTAGTTACTATAGTATGCCTGTTATAGTATATTAACACTATAGTATATCCATATAATTTAATGCGTTCTTAATGCACATCAACTCGTTGTGATCTCAAAGTTTCGCGTGTTTTCTCGAAGTTTCACGTGTTTTCGCGTGTATTCGCGTACTATATACTATCGGGGAGATACTCTGATACTACATACACCGATACTATGCTGTAATATCATGGAACTATACATTAACTACCACTTAAATACCACCTGACATACGATGAGTATGTATAGTTCATATTCGCATATACACACGTATATAGTATGTATACATATTAATATATAAGCATATATATATATATATATACATTCATCTAGCATATTTGTTTAAAATAAGATAATACGTCTATGCCTGTATTCAACATATAATCGACTAACGACACTTTATTCTCTACCACACCACATCATCATATATTACCAAGCTTCAGCATTTCAACATTTTGTTATAAAGTATGAGTACACATTTAAATACACAAATAATGCACGCATGACAAAATGACTGCAATATTTGTTGACATTACAAATGTATAATTTAAAATTAAAACTTTAGTGCGTTTAATATCCTACTGATTGAACGTTGTCAAAACAAGCGTCAGAGGACATGACGCTCTGACTCAGAGGATATAACTTGACTTTAATTAAGTGGGTAAGTGGGCCAGTCTATGACATACGTCGTATGCTTATCTATGTGTTTATATTTATATATTTTTAAATAAAGTATTTTGTTAAAATTGTTGACCGGGTTTTATAGTGAATACATAATAATAATATTTATTTATTGAAATCACATACACTTGAACACACATACGCACACCTATATATATATATATATATATATATATATATATATATATATATATATATTGAATACAATAAGCCGATACAAATGGACCCCTCAAGAATTCATAGACTTGTACATGTTATAAATAACTGCGAGGGGCCCAGGACAATACAATACAAATAGTAAATTTGTTTTCTTATTTTGTAATATATAATTAATTATTGATAAACATAAGAGACACGAGAACAACTAAGAACTACCTGAAGTCTATCCATGTCAATGTTCCACTGAGCATTGTACCCCAGTTCCAGATTCCATTGATTATTTATTTATAGATTTAATAATGACTAACATACAAGCTGCTGTGTTATTATATGTCGTGGCGTGCGTCATTATTCAGTTAGACTACTTATAATAACTACTACATACAAAGCAAGGTCAGTTGGGTAGACAGTTGGTACAGGTCTGTGGGCAGTTCAACCGTCAGTTGTACACCGAACAATATTTATAATATCTTAAAATATATAGTAATCATATACAAAATTAAATAATATATATATATATATATATATATATATATATATATATATATATATATATATAGTATACTATACTATAGTATACTAATGATAAGTAGCCGAATATTCAATCGCTATGTATCGCTATGTATCACACCACAAGTATACAGCCAATATATGCAGGTATTGTTTACCATTAACATGTCATGCGTATTGCAAGTGTCGCGATGTAAATACATATATATGTGTGTGTGTTCTATGTTCTAAATATAGCCATACCATTACGTAATAATGTTATGTAAACAGGCGTAATACATTGTTTACCAGATAGGTAGTAGTGAGTGGAGATACACACACACATAATCATATTCGTGGTTAATGATTAATCCTCGAAATTACTATCAATAGCTCGTATACTATATCATAGTATCACAAAAAGTGTAAATATACTATAATTATTATATAGTCCATAGACCTCTAGGTATATATAATATTATATAGGTACACAACCATATAGTTTAGTGCACTATAGTGCACTATATATAGTGTATCTATAATACATGTTAGATACATTAGTTATATGTACACTATGTATATAGTATACCTATACTATAGTACATCTACCACGTATAATATATACTACTTTATAAACAACATATTTTGTTGGGCGTTTTTGCTGTCATCGAAATGATCAGCGTTCACGCCTGAGTGATTACGATATTTGATAACGCGTATACTTTAGGTTAAGCTCCGCCCCTCTTTCGAATCGGTGATTGTTTACTATGAGCGATGTAATGGAACAAAACATTATTATGACGCATTCGGCGATAGGTAAATGTTCTCTATTCACACGACCGCGTGTCACCCTAGTGTCACCGAACATGTCACCGTGACATCGCTGCCGTGACATTCGTACGCGCGCGTGTGTGCACCCGTGGGTGACGATGTACCATACGATAACCTCGATTGTATGCGTTCGTAGCCCAGCAAACACACAGAGTCTAAATAGAGTCAAAAAAACGAAAAAGAGTCTAAATAGAGAGAAAACATATTATGGTCTAAATAGAGTTAAAATAGAGAAATTAATTTGAATTTTACTTCAGATAAATGTTAAAAATAACAGTATAGTCAAAATAGAGTCTAAATAGAGGAAAAAATAGTATGGTCTAAATAGAGTTAAAATAGAGTCTAAATATAAGCTAAATAGAGTATACAATCAAAATATAAGCTAAATATACACTAAATAGAGTTTAAAATCAATTTATTTTAATAAAAATATAAGATAAATAGAGTCAAAATAGAAGCAAAATTAGAGTCAAAATAGAGTCTCGTTGTTAACATCCTTAGAGTCTAAATAGAGGTAATTGCCTCGAATGTGTTTTCTGGGAGTACAGCATATATGCTATACTATAGTACTATTACTTATGTAGGAAATACCCTTAGTATGTGTGTCTCGTTTGTTAATTAATAATATTACACTAAATATAAATGTAACGCATACTATTAAAATTCATTAGAAATCGTTTAACAACTATCTGAGAATACTATATAGTATAGTATATTATACTACCTATATATTGTTACATCCATTCATAATATAGGCAGTGGATTTCTCGTAAGTACTATATAAGTATATATACTTATATTATACTTGTACTAGAATATAGTATACTATATATAGTTTACCTATATAGTATACCATAACTAATTGTGTAAAACATTGTTAAACTTAAGTGTATATATATATATATATATATATATATATATATATTAATAATACAGTTAGATTATCAGAGATATATATTAGTGGTATCTTTATTAGACATCGATGATGTCATCTCGTTGACTTATCTAAATTTAGACCGACGCACCGTGTACTATAATTCAATGTATACCTACTATAGTATGACATGTTTACGTTGTGCATTGCAGGCCTACGTGTGTATATTATATATGATTGTCATTATGATTCACATTGTTGTACATGAATTATAATCGATATTGTCTTCATTACGATATAAAACACACATACATACATTGACAATTGTGACTACTATTCTTATAATCGATAGATATATCAATAATTAATAATTAAATACCGTATAACGTGAATCACTATTGTTATATAATATACCGCTTCTATTATGCTATTATACATGTATATTATGATATATATATATATGTATATTATGCTATTATACAAGTGCACTGTTATTAACTCAACTATAGAATATATGCTATAACTATAGTTAGCAGCAATATAATATACATAATAGGTAATATAGTAACCACATCATAATCCTATACAGCAATAAAGTATATATATGTATAATATTTCTACTAAATTAATACATTTTTAAGTTTTTCTTACTCTGTAGATCTACAATTAGGCTATTTATAAAATGTTATTTTAGAAATATTTTTTATAATCCATAGAATTTGTATACTTATAATTTAACATATGTTAGATGTATCCAAATTAGATTATCATCAATAGTAGTTGCAAGGAATGTTAACCAATGACTATTGTCGGCGACAATTTGTCGAGCATACTTAATTTATGTATTTAACTAATCAAGTTTGAGACGTATATATATATATATATATATATATATATATATATATACGTTTCACTTATATGTATGCGTAGAATACAAGAATACATTATTAAAAAATATATATCTAATTAGTGTTGTTAACTTAACTTAAGTTGAGACTAATTAATGATAGTATTTAAATTTAAACATTTTATTAATCTAAATAATATTGTATACAATATATGGTAAATAGTATAATTATGTGTTATACTACTACTGCTATTATATATATATATATATATATATATATATATATATATATGTGTGTGTGCGCGTGTGTGTTTATGATTATTATGATAAGTATAACAAATAATAATATATATAATACAATAGATGTAGATTCATATCTATATTATAATGAATATAAATAGTTATATACGTATGAATCACCTGATACGATAAGATTAATATATTAACAACTTCCCACTATACGTGGATCTATCATATCATTAGTGTAGGTTATGTTAAATACGTAACGTGTGAGATCACTCTCTGCATGTGAATATTCAATATATTATATAAAAAGTATATATATTTATGTTGGTGTGTGTATGCCACTAGAAGTGTTCGACAGGTGTTAATGTGTATTTTATGGGTGTGTATTTATTTAATATACATATTCGTTTATTATTATTTTGTAATCTACTGTGTTTGCCATTTATCGCTACATAGTTTCTTATAAATGTCCTTATGTTTAATAGCTGTCGGAAATATGTCCTCAGTAGAAAGCGAATATAGTTATTTATCGGATATATTTCACAATAGATGTCGCTACCTATAATCATCAATACAATACGACTACCTCTATATATTAGCGACAACCTTACTAAATTAATGGTCTTTTATCTTTATGGTATAATATTCTTCTGCTTTAATGCGTTACATTTTAATGTGTACCTATAGTGGCCTCGGTACAATATAATGCATACTTATACCTCGGTATAAGTTATACTTTATAATGTGAATACTAGTGTATCAGCATTTTAAATGTAGCCTAAAGTGCAAAGTATAATATATTACCTATAGATATCCCAATATATATATGTATACATATATCCCACACATATGTGTGTGTGTGATGAGTAGTATATATGTGCACATAGTTGTGTTGTATTTCATACATTCATTTCTTAACAAATTACTACTAAAGTATTCTACATAAGTATACGCAAATAATGAAAGTTGTGTAGACTTCAATAAAAGCAACCGGTCGTACTACATCTACTAATATACACGGGTGTGTGTTATTACGTCACATCCGGTGTTGCGTCATCCATTCTTACGTAACCCGATGCGCGTTGTTAGCGCGAGGGTGCGAAGTGGAACGTGTACACTGTTTTACGACCTCTGGATGCCCTCTGTGCTCTCTGGGTGTCATGCTCTACGTACATCATTCACCGATTGTTAGGTGTCTGTCTGTCACTAGCGTAATAAGTTCAGGATGACGTAACCCCGGCGTGAGTGCCCATTACGTAATACAGCACCACCACCGTACATTGGCCACCGACATATATCCATTTTAGGCGTAATAAAATCGTTTACTATAATGTACATATATGTACATTCGCTTATAGAATAGATGTAAATTATATATATATATATATATATATATATAATATATATATATATATATAATATATATATATATATATATATAATTTATATTTAGCCATATTTATATTTTTAAAATAGTACCCGAGCTATTCGGAGATGTATCATAATTCTATATAATTATATATTAATATATCATATTCTAATAGATTTCCAACTAGTTATTATTTAAGTACATTTTAATGTTTAGGAGTATCTTCTAGGATTAATTACAGGCTATTATGTTTAATTAAAAAAGTCATTTTAAGTACTTTATTAAAGAATTATTAAATAATTAAAGTAATTATTTCAGTAGAATCTTATTATTTACCAACACCTCTATCGGAGAAAATAACCAGCTATTCGATAGAAGTAATATCGAGATAACCTCGAGGTAATATCCGATGAATCTTTAAGAGTGCAGATGCCGACAGCAAATGGTGAATAAGTATGTTAAGAGTTAACTGCCTCTGTACAATACGCTACACCTGGCGATAAGAATGTTCTCGGTCAATTTCAATATTCCGTAAAATATTGAATTAGTATATTTTATTATGTTTTACTATTATTATATCTCAAATAGGACGATTTGAATAATTATTGTATTCTTATTATGTAAGTCTGTATGTGAACTTATTAGTATTATTATTATTATTATTAAATACACACATATATATATATATATATATATATATATATATATATATATATATATATGCATATACGCCATAGATTTATAGTTTACCACAGGTAAAATACAAATCTATGGTATATGCCCACGAATAGGTAACATTGTTATGTCCTTCACACAGATCGGATCCCCTGGTCGAGCTCCTGAGCTGACACGCCCCTCTCCGAGATGTCCGCAGTGCTAGCGGTCAAGCTACTAGTGACGTCACTACTGTTGGCATGTGTGGGTAGTGGTGTCATGGCGCAGCTGTCTCAGTGTCAACAGAATCCCATAGAATGTTCCACCGGTTTTAGACTACAACCTACACCGTTAGTCATATCAATATATATATATATTGAGTCACATGTATAATCGTAGTTTACTATTTTACATTTTAAAATTAATTAAATATGTCTATTTTATATTATAATTATCTATAATTAAATAAATGAATACATAAGTATATATACACAATACTTTACACATCTATAGTTTATCTAATTATGTTTCATGACATAAATGTAAAAATCAAGTGTAATTAAGAGTACGAGAATGGTGTTCCCTACATAAAGGTGTTGGTTGACACGTGACCTTACCCCCGCCCGCAGGAGTTACGTAATACTGGGACCTACGAGGGTACGAGCCGGTGAAACGGTTAACGTGCACGTGATCATACTGAAGCTGAACTACCCTCGTCTCTCCATCCGGGTCAGCGTCCTACGTTACGACGAGGAGTTGACCTTCGCTCACGAGACTTTCCACAGCGCCTCCAGACGGCTTATTACTATGATGGTTAGGGGGGAGGTCAACTAGTGAATATAGTGTAAACCCGATGGTTATAACCACTACTATAGTAGGGGGGGTCAACGAGTGTAAACTCGATGTATATAACCACTACTATAGTAGGGGGGGATCAATTAGTGAATATACTAGTGAGATGGTGGTTCTATATACTATTCGACTATACACAATTAATATGATATATAGGCTATATCTATGGGCGCGATTATTATCTAATTACCTATTGTTGTTATATTCATTGATACCCTAACCGTTTATGCCGATATTTAGCTATATCTATATCGTATACGATATAGGATGTATATATACGACGTGAGATAAATAGGTAGTTATACATATATATATATATATATATATATGATACTTATAATAGATGTGTATAACTTGTATTGCCAAACTTTAGCTAGCGAAATATCTTCATAGTTTTTTAAGCAATTAAACTTTTTTCGAAGCTTTTATTAGTGTATTAATCATTTTTGCGCACGTTATTTCACCATTAGCACATATGACATTTCCGTGTTTGTCATTCTTCGTTCGTAATAAACGAGGCGTCGATACACGAGTTTTGAGTGACGTATGCATGTGTATTACAGCATATATATACATCATACACATCATTAATTACCTACCATACTATAGTAAATTAATTTTCTAAAGCAGTTTTCACTTTTATTACCATTTTTTTCAGATATTTTATAGCTTACTTAAGTAACAGTAATTACTGTTGTTTACTGTTTTCTACTTTTATTTACTGTTTCGTTATTTATTGTTATTGGTATTGTGAAATTATATATGTAAGAATCGCTTTATTACAACATAGTTTATTAATATTTAATATTAATATATAATATTAAGGAGGTTGGATGTATGTATAATTGTATTTATACAAGAGCTTCACTTATTTACCATTTCTGAATATATGATAAAGTGGTATAATGTCAATCTATGAATATTAAAAATGTGTGAATTATATGTATTAATGTGAATTATATAGTTATTAATGTATTTGTTAATATTAATATTATACATATTAAATTAGCAATATTAAATGACTAAATGTCTTCATTTATTGAAATGATAACACATATTATTATGGTATATATACCTATATACCTATATACCTATATACCTATATACCTATATAACCATATACCTATATATAGGTATACCGTTAGGGGTATATAGGTATACCGTTAGGGGTATATAGGTATACCGTTAGGGGTATATAGGTATACCGTTAGGGGTATATAGGTATACCGTTAGGGGTGTATAGGTATACCGTTAGGGGTATATAGGTATACCGTTAGGGGTATATAGGTATACCGTTAGGGGTATATAGGTATACCGTTAGGTGTATATAGGTATACCGTTAGGGGTATATAGGTATACCGTTAGGGGTATATAGGTATACCGTTAGGGGTGTATAGGTATACCGTTAGCGGTATATAGGTATACCGTTAGGGGTATATAGGTATACCGTTAGGGGTATATAGGTATACCGTTAGGGGTATATAGGTATACCGTTAGGGGTATATAGGTATACCGTTAGGGGTATATAGCTATACCGTTAGGGGTATATAGGTATACCGTTAGGGGTATATAGGTATACCGTTAGGGGTATATAGCTATACCTACTATATTATAGTGAATCCTATAGCTATATATATGAAATTCGTAGCGAAGTGAAAATATGTAATACTGAGAAATAAAAGTACATAGAGTTGATCAACATTGCTTAAAATTTTACATTTTAATTTGATATATATATACCATTTATAAATTAGTTAATTAAATAAATTAAAAAAAGTATATAGACTCTAGCAACATTGGGTCGCGTGCCTGGGATTACAAGTGATTGAACATTTGTCAACGTATATCCTTAATATGCCTTTATAACACATGCTTAACAAAATCTCGAGGTGGCGTAAATATTATTATAATGAAAATGTAATATAAGTATGATATATATATGTAATATAATAGACCCAATATATATATTTAAATCATATTTTAATAAATAAATACAATTAATTAATGAATCTATCAATTCGAGTAACACAATTTCATAATAAAATAAAGTATGTACATTTCAAATATGTAAATAAATCGAGTTATTAGATGAAGTACAGCAGCAGATATTTAACATGCCATCACGTGGTCGCTATTAATAACGAAAGAGGAAGTTATCGGTTATAGCGAACTGGCGTTTATAATAATCAATTACGTGAAATGTATAAGAATGTATATGTTCATAAATAATATACGTTGACGATTTATATCTAATCTGCGACTTAGTTATTATGTTTGACATTCTTTAATGAACAACAAGTACAATGAATATATTGTATAATATATTGTATAACATAATGTATACATTATATACATATATTAAAATAAATACATAGGTAATATAAAGGGGAAATTCTAAGATTACCGACCCCCTCCTATTACCGACCTCTTTCATATCTCAGTAACTATAATATATATCACAAAATTATATATATATATATATTAACTGTTAGTAATTTAATGAAAAATATTAATAAGTATTTTGTTTTAAAAAATATATAATCCTACAATTGTTATCTGATAAAATGTAATATTATGTTTTTACTTTTTAAATATTTTAATAATAACTTTTTTTAAATCATTGTAAATACTTTATTAATTAAAAGAAAACTTAATACTGCAAATAATATTGTAGATCAATAACATATTTATAACTATTATACAAATAATTTAATTTGAATAACTATTAACCAATATATCTTAATTCTAGCAACCCATATTATTTTCCTATAACCGACCCCCTACATTACCCTAATACCGACCCCATGTGATTTATAATATCAAATCAAAATAGATTCGTATTTTACTTTAAAATATGTCATAAGTTGTTTTTGTATCATTGATATAGATTTAGGATTTATTATTCCAGTTAATTATATACATACTGATTAATAAATAAATATTAAATAATAATATACACTATTTTAATATAATTACTATAAAGTTTAAATTTAAATATTACTATTAAAACATAAATGCAATACAAAATAAATTGCGTGAATGTTATAATTAATTATATTTATGTATATCTACTATTTTTATTGGATATTATAATACTACAATTATTTATACCACGACTATTTTAGGGGGTCCGTAATAGGAGAAGGGGTCGGTATTAGGTACATGTATCCGATTACCGACCCCCCTGTTTATTCTTGTAAATATAATTATATCAAACATTTAAAATAGCCACATTATTAATTGCCATAATATTACCCTAATTACAATATTTCAAATAAATATATTTTATATTTAAAAAATAATCATTTAGGTGTCGGTAATCGGATACTTTCCCCTATATATATAAACAAACTAGCATTACTTTATATAAATGATAATTATAGATTATTAAACAATATATATATATTAATATTATAGAATACATTAACAATATATTTTTTAATTATAATTTAAAGTCAAACATTAATATATAGATTTATTAAATATATTAAGTGTTGTTCATACTATTTAGTGTATACCACATATCGTATACTATATACTATATAGTGCATACATTATAGTATATAGGCTATATAATATAGTCGAATTGTAATATTACGATATCGGAGTCGGACTCTTTACTTCGATCGGTATGCGTAGCCCCATGGCTAGCAGACGACTGCGGTCTAGGTCTAGATACAACTACAGATAGCATTGTATGCGTGTGTGTTGTCCGTGGTGTTGTATAATATATTACAGTACAATTACGTGTTATGTGTTTTACATGAATAGAAATTACCTGTACAACATATTTAATATATATATACATATATATATTATATAATGACTCATTATGTAAGTATGTATATTGTTACTTTTTTTCATAATGTTTATTTTATATAGACTATAGACTATACAATGTACATATGTGTCAAAGAAAATATACATATTTCTATATTTTTCTTTAGAAATATATGTTCTATATATATATATATGCATAATATATGAAGAGTGTACAATGTATACATTGTATATATATATATATATATATATATATATATATACTATAAATTGTACAGTGTACAATGTACATTAGGAGAGACTGTTTTTATAACTTTTTTAGTTCACTTCATAGAAAAGTGTCAGCTAACTCGGAATAACTCCTCTTAATCATTCTAGATATAATAAATAAAATAAAATTGAAACCCGACAAAATTCTGAAAGCTAAACAATATTTAAAAAAGATAGGAATTTACTTTGAAAATTATGAACAAAAATTAAATTACAAATATATGAAAGGAAAAATTGTTTACAATTAAAAATTGCTTTTTAGCATATGCAATAAAAACATCCTTAAAAAATATGTAACATTTAAAAAAAAATAATTACATCGATTTAACAGAAATTTTAATTAAAAAAAAAAAACAAAATTTAAATCGTAAAAAAAATTATCAATGGAATAATAAAAAAAAATGTTTATATTATATATGTCTATAATCATTATAAGAATATAAAATTATAAGTATTAATATAAAAATAACATATATTTATACAAAATATTTTATTGAGTATTTTAACAACAGATAAATTTTGTGGTAAACTAGTCGCAAACATTTTTTTATTAGAAAAATAAATATATTTTTTTATTATTCATAGATATCCATTATAAGCTCACAACAAAGTTGAATGCTTAATTAAAATAATTTATCAAAAAAATAATCTAATAAATAATATTAATATACAAATTTTAAAAATTTAAATTAATTTTTAATTTTTAGTATTTTTTGACTTTATTAATATTATAATATATGTATAAACATATATGTCAAATATTTTATTTTTATGAAAATGCAAACTTACACAAATACATAATATATATAAGTAATATAGAAATTTATATTGAATCATAAATGCAATTATTTCATCATTCAATTAAATTAGCTTTACCAATATTAAATATTTTGTGATGAAACTTCACAAATATGTTTAATACTCACAATCTGTTAGCTAGCTAGCAAAACTTTCAAAAACGGTCTACCATAATTGTATCTACCATAGTGTACATTGTAGACTGTACAATGTACATTGAATACATTGTATAGTATACATATGGCACCCTATAATTTAATATATAATATACTTTTACATAGTATATATTACATACATAATTATATTACATACATATTACATACATATATATATTATAAATTAATTTTAAAGAATTAAATTATTTTGTATCGGGTTGTTATGTAAATAGTTTGTTGTAAATCACATATACATGATATACTGCGTTTACTTTCTAAGAATCGTTGCTACCCTTAGTGCTGATAACGTATCGCTAATTAACCTAGATAATGGACATAGGCGATGACGAGAAGTACAGATAAATTATGTAATATATCGTATTGTTCGTCGTTAACAAATCTTATACCTCGGCGTCGTCGTCATAAGTATGTCACACGTGATGTCACACGTATGTGTGCGAGTGTGTGTGTGTGTGTGTGTGATTCACGTGTGATGGGTATATATCACCCACACGAGGGGTTCACACTTGCGTTGTACACACACACGTGTGGTTTAATGAACCCACGTGTACATACGTATATAGATAAAATGTTCACAGATGAATAGGGGGTAATCAAGGGCGTGATTGTCGGTGATTAGGTGATATTTCCCGAAATATAAATATATACATAACACAAATATATGTAAACATATATACATAACACAAATATATATAAACATATATACATAACACAAATATATATAAACATATATTGAATTATAGGAAACCCTATAGGAAACCTACAAACATGTACACATATACACACATATAAATATATATATATATATATATATATATATATATATATATACCGAAAACATATATTTTCTTATATGGGGGAATATATTCCTCGATATATAGTAACCTCGATATTATCTCCCTTTATCCACCCGATATTGCCCACGTACTCTCCTACACATCTACACGGGTATTAACACTGTATACAGTAACTACAAAGATTTTGCGAAGCAAAGATATAACACTCCCTATGCATGCAACGTAATTTAGTAATATCCCCAACCGCTGCTAGCAGTAGTATCGAAATCACTGAAATAGATTTAGGTTCGGCTCTGTTTGCATACAACAATGTTTTCATTGCTCTATTAAATTACATGCAATATAAATGAACTTTTACTTACTAAATATATACTTATATCATTTAAAACATAAATATCATATTTGTTTGTTATATATTAGTAATGAACACTTAGTTTTCATCATATAAATATTACTTTAAAGCATATTATTTAACATTTTAAAAGTGTATAGTTAAATACGAATTTACATTATAAACAACGCATAGTTCCTAAAAGTAACCCGCTATAGGTGGCACCAGGGTATTTTGTATACAAATTCGAATTACACGATTTCGCGTAAGTGTTATATCTTTCCTTCGGAAAATCTTTGGTAACTATAACTATATTTATACCGCGAAATTATTATGGTATATATATAATAATACAGCTATAGCCATATACAATTATCTATCGGAATATCCATGCTGTTTTATAGAAATATTGATACCAATATTGAACAATATATTTACACATATATTAAGTTATCGATACTATTTTAGAATTAACGATTAATAATTAATAATACGCGTATAATATAATATCGATAATTACGGAATTAAAATGAAAATTTAAATCAGTATAAATCCGTACTTCAATAAAAGTATACTCCTGTAGTAGTACCCATCTAGTAATCATGCAAATATTTATATAATTATTATATTGTTAAATATTGGTATCAATATTTGCATGAAATAACCTGTATATTCCGCTAGATAATTGTATGTGAACATATATATATATATATATATATATATATATATATATATATGTGTGCACACATATGCCATATATGGCTACACTAATAATTCCGTTGTGTATTTCCAGTGTAAACCCATATATTTATATTTGACTATAAACCAATAAATTAGTTTATAGATTTATAGTAAAATATAAATATATGGGTTTAGATATATGCATATAGAGTCTATACGCAATAGGCTGATAGATACCTAAACAAATTAATAATAAGTATACACGAGTATGTTTACAATGTACCCCTCTATACCATACTGACAGAGGGAAAAATTAAATCACTGTGACCTATGTGTGTAGTCTATATAACAGGCGACCACTGCTCTAATATACTATTGTATACCTATAGTTGTAACTCGCCAGCAGATAGTCTCTATATCGTATTGCAATATATGTATATTATATTGATATTTAGTGATTTATATCATTATCGTATTATTTCACTATAATATATATTTTGTTATATTAATAAATTATAATTTATTAGATCTGTTTAAATATGTTTGAATATTCCTGAGAATTTAAATATATATATATTTTCTATATCGTAATTTATAATTAAAAAATATAAAAATTTATATTAATATTCATTTAAAAACGTTTACTATCTTGGGATATCCATATACTTATACATAATTAACTATTCAATAGTAGAACGTTTATAAATTTGTATAACAAATTGTTATTAACAATGTATGTAATACATACAACTATTACCTATTCGAAAGTGCTGACATGCTAAATCAGACACACCACTACCTATGCGCATGTAATGGAATGGTGTGTAGCTATTGTTTTGTAATAAATATGCCTAGACTTATGCCTAATAAAACAATAATATATAACGCCCTCATTAATAAAAACATCAACGATTGCCCATATTTAATCATTAATTAGCTCATATATGGTGTACGATCACATATGTAGTGTACATATGTCACTCATATAGCTCTATCAGATATGTAGGTGTGCTGTAGTATGATAGATATACTATAATGTATGTTATGTACAGTAGTGTAGGTATAGTATTGGGTATACTATAGTGGGTATACTATAGTGGGTATACTATAGTGGGTATACTATAGTGGGTATACTATAGTGGGTATACTATAGTGGGTATACTATAGTGGGTATACTATAGTGGGTATACTATAGTGGGTATACTATAGTGGGTATACTATAGTGGGTATACTATAGTGGGTATACTATAGTGGGTATACTATAGTGGGTATACTATAGTGGGTATACTATAGTGGGTATACCCACTCGCCGCGGGATATCCAACGTTCGATTTCGTGTAGCATGTCACTTAGTGGCGCAGATAAGTGATATTTTACATTGTACATTCTGCATTCTTGCATTTTATTTTCATAATTATATTTTATGACTGAAAAGTATTAATTGAGGTTGAATATGTTGTTACAAGGGTAAAGACTATAATATATTATAGAATATCATATATTCTATAGAAGGAATGGATTCGAATATATATAATGTATACTAGTAAATGTATACATTTACAATAGATATACATACATAGAATATTATTTGGGAATGAATTCAATAACAAGGGAATAAGAGAGAAACAGGTGAACTTCATCAGTGTCTCTATTATTGCCTCGTTATTAAATTCATTCCCAAATAACATTATATATATATTCGAATTCATTCTTAATATTATAATATTTAATATTTTAATAGTATATTCGATTTACACTTTTCAAGTATAAAATGACATACATGTCATTTCATAATTATGAAATTTATGAGATTTACATTCATATAATGTACATTGTATATTGAACAATGTACATTTTGCATGTATATTATATATCGTGTTTTACTCTATTGGGATTGTTGTTGTTGTCAAAAGGGTGCCTCTACCTTGCGTTAATTACTAATACCCACTCATCCACCCATAGCTTCCGGTACAAAGCGAGCCGGGCAATTACTCCCTGAAGGTGGAGGGGTTGACCACAGAGGGTTCTTCCGGTTTTTTGTTCCAGAACGTTACCCGCCTCGAGTTCCAAGCCAAACGCTACAGCGCGTTCATCTTCACAGACCAGCAGATCTATCAGAAACGTGGAACCAGTTAGTCGGCTTTGTTGTAACTCTATCTAACACTACATAACTCTATGCAATACTATTGTATCGGTACTGATGTTGTATAATAGTAGATAATAGTGGTCGACTATTAGTGGATATTACTTTATAATAATAATAATACTAATCACTATTATAACTATACTGCTGACAGTCAAGATTAGAGTCGTAGTCTTGAAGCCAGATCTTATGCCTGTCACCGAAGGAACTATGAATATATACGTGAAGGTAAGTGTTCTACTAGGTATATTAACGTAGGCTCTAATAGAATACATTATGTACATTATTATCACTACTGCACTCACGTGTACATGTATAGCTGATGATTATTACTCGTCGTTGAGTATAGTTTAACATTAAAGGTGTAGTAAATGGTGTGATACAACGTTATTTATTGTTATACTGCTCTTGTTATCTTATGCATGGGATCAGACGCTTGACTAACATATATATGTTTACCAATACTTATATACAATACATATCCTCTTATCTAGCTGTTGTTTGTATTTGGTTTAGCTAATGAAGGGTTACAGTTTTAGGAGCACTCCCTACAAATATAGATGTATTTAATATGTTTATATATGTTATATAATTATATGTTTATATATAATTATAACTTTCTTTATATATATAATCAGTAATTCAATAAACTTTTGATCTATCTATATGTGTTTGGTGTAGTTGACTTTTAACTTATCATTTTATAAAATTATTTATTTACTTTCAAATATTTAAAAGGATGGAAAAAAGCAAATTATAAGAAGGCAGCTTTCAGTTTCTTTGAATAATGGTTATTATCTATTTAATATAATATTAAATATCTATATATATATACTCTATTTATTTATTTATATTATAAATAATATTAATCACTTTATTAGCTTTTAAAGTATGTATAGGTTAATTATATCCAGATATTATATATATATATATTAAAACTAGCATAACTATAGTTATATTAGCTACATAACTATAGTTACTATAGTAGTTATTAACTACTGTATAGCTATTATATTCGGCATAAGCCTAGTAGGCAACCAATCAAATCATATGCAACAATAAACAATGATCATTTTATGTATGTTGCTGCTTTGTTTGTTTTAATTGATATATTTTGCGGATTCGAATCCGCAAAATATACCAATTAAAACAAATAAAGCAGCAACATACACATACCTAACATATATCATGATAATAACATACGTAACTTGCGTAACTTTGAATAACAATTCATTTATAACACTCGGGTATCGAAAGATGTTCATCTTAATTTTAGAAATGTTAATCTTAATGTTATAAATACTTCAATAAATACAAACATTCCAACATACATCAGATATTACCATAGAGCTAGAGAGAAAATTCTATCTAGCTCTGTGGATATTACATTAAATGCATAGACGTAAATAACGTATATCAACCAATGAAATCGTTTTAAAACAAACTATCATATAACTAAATCGATATAGAATACTCTCCCAATGACTAGCACTAACGAAAAACATCTCAATCAACATTTATCTAACAAATTACCCGGAATACCTAATTACATTATTCAAATAACCTACGTAAGAAGTTCACTCGATGGCTTACACACGCGAAGTAGCGTAACGCTTAACTAAAGTAAACATATACGTACACATGTCATCCATGTACATGTGTCTAGCATACAATGTTTACGTGCTAACAGTTAACATGGCCGACCCGTAGGTATGTACAGCTTCGACTGCCCGACTGGGCATCCGGCAAAGCACGGCTGGTGGACTATACAAGTGGAGGGCTGGGTTAGTGGATAGTATTACCTAGTTCAGTAGTTCAGTAGTTCATACGCTGAATATCTACCATTTCCTATAGCATCACACGTATATATCGTATTCACAATCACTATATTGTATGCCTATCTGTATATATATAATCATATATTGATTTCTTTTCGTTTCAGGGATATAAATATTACACGCGATTCAAAACGGAGAGTTATTGTTAGTTATATTATATATTTTTATATAATTTTACTAAATAAATAGTTTTGAAAATTGTTATCGTATGAGTAATCTGTTTATGAGAAAGGTGTGCAAGTTTATCATAACGTTATCTGATAGTTAAATATGCATATAGTAAATAAGTAATATATTAAATAGTATCAATGATCAAGTTTGTAAAATTAAAAATTTAAATAAATGTATTTTTAGGTTTATTTATATTATTTTATATATATTATTAATTTACTTAAATATATATTTAATTTTATTTACTTTATTATATAATATATCAATTATATTATATGTAGGTTATAGTTCCTTAGGTAGAGGCTTGTGATAATGTTAACCTCGAAAATAAATATCACTGCCAGTGACTAGTTTGACATATTATGTATAGCTATTGTTAATATAAAGCTAAATAATTGATATGTTATGCACAATCTTTTATATTCATAAA
>OZ025241.1:31310223-31542723 GCA_964019155.1 Osedax fenrisi | reverse complement strand
TGTATAAATAAATGATCGGCTCTCGTTAAAACCATGGATGCCTTAACATGAGAGCGGCTTCGAAGGGACATTATAGCCATATATGGTTATAAGTGAAAACTTCATCTAAGTTCTTGGATGGGATGAAAGGACTCCACCAAATAAATGAATAACAATAACAATAACAATAACAATATATATATATATATATATATAAAATATTGCTGATCTATCTAATAAACTGATTTTGGGTATATACTATATACTATATATAGGGTGTCCGTATTATAACACATGGTGTCCGTATTCAGACATGGGTACCAAATACGGACATCCCCTTTATCTATGGAATTAAAAGATAAAATAAAATTTTAAAATCACACTATTATCTATAATCATATAATATTAATATATTGTAATTTTTGAATAAATATAGTGAGTCGACTTATGATCATAAAATATTAAGACCATGTATTGTTAAAGTGTCCGTATTAGGTTACTTTCCCCTATAGGAGTTTATATATATAGCATATAGACTACAATTACATAATCCTCACTGTATCGTAAGCTTAAGATGATAGCATACCTATAGACTGAGTATGGTTTAATTTAATTTCTATTTACATGTTTTTAAATATTAAAACATGCGTTAAACAAATAGTATGTATAAAGTAAAATAATAATTTTGTAATTATCAATAAAATATGTTTATTATAAATATTGATCCATATCGAGTTATTCACAGAAAAACCTGCTAATAACCATAAATAAATATAATAATTTAAATATATATCATTACTTAATTTATATGAGAGTGATGAATACATAATTTAAACATAAAATATAGTTAAAATAAACTGTATTCAATTTATTTGTAAATATGATGACAAATTTAGATAACAACTATTTATCTGCAACTATAAATGCACTTCATATAATTGAATGCTAATATTTTGGTTGCATTTTAACATAAAATATAATTGAAAAAAACTTTTACAATTATTGCATGTTTAAAATATGGTTAATACAACTATAGTTTAAAACTGCTTACAGAAACCTATATTTCAACGTTGCTAATAAACTAGTTTAAAATAGTTTTATCAACTACATTTGGTTTCTTGTGCATATACCAATAGGTATGAATTATAATATTAAATGTAATCCAATTAATTTAATTGAAATTATTAATTGTAATATAAATTACATCGCGTCTAAGCAATATTTCAATCCACTGCACAGTTCAAAGGTTCTGAAGGATTCACAGTGCCCATGAAAGAGATAAGGGAACACACTCATCAGTTGGCAGGCACTACGATCAAAGCCGAGGCGCTAGTGACAACCTGGTATCATATAGAAACTAACAAAGGTTACACTAAAGCTTTGCTTACATTACATTCCATTTCTAGTGATGCAATATCTATGCGTATAAAAGAAAGTCACTTTAATTAAATAAATATATACATATCATATATATATGAGTGTTTCAAATGAACTCGAACTGTAAACCCAAAATTGTAGCTAATCTTTGGGATGTTCATGAACTTTTAACATCAACAATTAGTTTCGAGTTGAATATTTTTGAATATTTATATATAAACTTTTTTTAGAAATTATTATATCAACATTTTATTTATTGTAGTGAACATTTTGTTATTAAATTTCTTGCTCATACTTTCAAAAATATGCACTAAATAAAGTCAATAATATTTACTAAATATATTTATATATAGGTACTACAGTGCATATTATACACTGTATAATATCAATACCTCCTATAACCGCGAGGTTTTGGAGGGGTTGATAATATACAGTATTCAAGGCATATATTTAGAGTACTAAATCCTAAATACATAGAGCTAGAGAGAAAATTCTCTCTAGCTCTATGCCAAAATCTATGAATCTATGGTACTCTAAATCTATGAATCAAGGACAAATGTCCTTGGTATAATGATCTTTTTCAGTTAATTAAATAAATGTAAACACCCAATAAAAATGAAAACTACTAGGTAAAAGAGTTTTCATACTTATTAATGTAATTAATGTATTAGATTATTATATATAATTATTTTTTATTTATTTTATAATTTATTATAATATTTGAGATACAATTATAATTAATGTTAACATATAATTCATAACTATTAACTAAATTTATTCTAATATGTAAAATATTTATAATTTATAATATGAATTTCATTTTCATAATAAATGGTAAATATTATTTTTTTAAATATCTAAAAAAAACCAAAAAATCTACAAATAAAACTAAAAACCCTAAAAACTACAAAATATAATAAAAACAAAATATCCTAAAACTTCAAAAATTATAAAAAAAAATACTTGTAAAGTTTATTTAATATTTTATAATTTCAAAATAATTTTTACCTATATGATAATTTTCATATTTCAGATTCGATCGAATCGAACTTTGAATTTTAAAATTAAATATGAAATGAATTTTTATGAATTTTTAACCTAATAAAAATAAATATGTATGTGTCTAATTGTTTAAATCACTAGTGTGTGAATTCTAATTTATTATATTTAAGATTTTATTATCTCGATATAATGAAATATTGTCACAATTTAAATCAATAGTAATATTGATATATAATATAATATTTTATAATTTTTATATATTAATATATAAAATTATAATATATTAATATATAAAAAGAATATCTGCTAATTAAAATCTCATATTTTATTTATTAATTAATCATTTCGAACATGTCGAAACAATCGATACAATGAAAAGTGGATTCATTTGAAACACATCCTTATATATATATTATCGATATAAATAAAATATACGCGATTACAACTTTTCTAGATAAATTAACATAATGGCGATTTTGAGTGGTTATTAGTCATATTATATAGGTTAAATATTAAAAAGTTTGATTTTCAACGAAATAGATAGGAGTAACTTGTATCTATGAATTTATATTATATATATATATATCAATAAAATAGTATTATATCTTCGAGTAAAATATATTTGATTACAACAGAAGCACAATTATTTGAAATTTTATATTCAATATATATATGTAACTGTTATTTTTAGTAGAGATAGGACATTAAACTTGGTCATAATTATCAATATAAATAAATTAAAATGAAGTAGGTTTCGACTGCAGCGCCTCTATTGCAAAGTGCCATACACTACATTAGATTACTTATCCACTTTATTTACAGTTTATGTAGTTTTATCTTTAAAATTTAATTTATTTCAGACAATTTATCTAAAAAAGTTTCTATATAAAATAGGCGAATAAAATAGAGTAGTTTTACCTTAGCGTTTATTTTATACTTAGAATAATTCTAATCTATATTTCAATAATCAACATAACATAACATCCTATTTAATTTGATATCAAGTATATTATTGTGTATTATTGAGATGTATTAATGTATATAACACATCCACGCACATCCACCAGGTAAAAGTGTAACCAGAATAATCAGCGACGGTTATAAAATCAGATTCATCGGAGGCAATGTGAGGGTGTTTAAACCTAATGCTCCTTTCCATTTATACGTTAGTACTTGTAGCTTTACATTACACCTACCTTATTCTTATATCCAGTTAGTACCTATAGCTTTAAACCTCATAACACCTACATTATACTTATGTGTACACCTCCTTTCCTTATGTTAGTATTATACAACATTAATATAGATTAATATTACATATTTAAAATACAATTTATTTATAAATTATGGAATAGCTATACATATACAATTTCGAATACAATAATAAGCTCATTAGCTCATGTTGACCACCTCTTGACCGCCTACCGTGACCTATAGGTCATGACGTATACGTTCTCCATTCACAGATCGCGATATACAGTGAGAACGGGCGGAAGTTCATCCGAGACAACAACATCATGGTTCGCGTTCAGATCAATATCATCTCTACCACGGGTCAAACTAAAACTCTCGAAGAGGTTACGTCTAACTACTCCTAAGACATATCTACCCACACGCTTAACGCTGACCGAAACGTTAACTCTACTACAGAAAGGACATCACATTCCCGAGTCGAGCATAATAAAGATCACCTACACGCCCAACATCGATGATCAGACAATCGAGATCAGCGTTAGTGGTCATTGTTCATTGGTTAAAATGGTGGATTAAAAAATTAACATAAAAAAGTGATATAATTATATCACTTTTTTATTAATAAGCTTATAACATGCTTATAAAAGATAATTAAATTATTATGTCTATTAATGAAAATCAGTGTTTTAAACAATACTCTAAACAATGACACCATAATTCGTGTAAGCGTGACGGATACACGGGGACAGTGAGAGAGAGTTACGTAACAATAGCTGGCCGATGGTTGACCACTAGGTCCTCTACAATGGTTGACCACTAGCTAGGTCCACTACAATAGTTGACCACAACTACTCACCACTCGTAGGCTAAATACGACGCCCCGGGCAACCAGTACATCAAGCTGAAGGCGACCCGTCACTTCACCGAGGCTAACAAGTTCCTGTCGGTGTCCACCTCTACTGAGACACCCACAGTGGGCAGCTATGCGGTGTTCACCATACGGACCACGACCACCACCTTCATAGAGAACGTCTACTACGAGGTTAGAGCCATGACCTATAGTTCATAGTGAATTATAAAGCACTAGCTTGTTGGCCTATATCTACTACAAAGTGTACATACTTCATTATAATCATGCGCGCACTATGGTTACAAACCATTGCTGTTTAATTAAAGGTAATTATCTCTGCTGATAATATATGCTTCTATAATTACCCTGGTGTAAAAACCTAAATCTAATTATAATAATAATAATAATAATAATAATAATATAATATATTGTAATTATTTACATTACTTACTGTGAGGTATCATTCATAATGCTAATTAGAACCGCCATTCCTACATGCAGTATACTGCGTGAATATTTCATTACCATAGTAATACGTAATGTCATCTATACCTAACATAGTGATCAATAAAGTGATATATTATGTATACTTAATATATATATATATATATATATATATATATATATATATATATATATATATAAGTTTTATACAGAATGGTTGCGAATTATTAAATAAGCATATTTTATATATAATTATACACGCATCATTAATATACGATGAACCCTAAAGAAAAACATCGATATCATTAATATTACTAGTGATCTGAACAATTAGTCGAAGTGCTGTCCAATATTACCACAATATATTGTTTAGCACTACTATACTATATTATCAGATTTAGGTTTACACCCGGGGTTTTGTAGAAACTAAAGCTTATCGAGACAATTACCCTTAATTTTAAAGCGAATCCATAAACTATAAAAATAAAAGATGAAAAATAGTATTTGACTTCTTTAGTTTACAGATACAATGAATAAAATAGAAACTAATATAAATTGTTTATACTTGCCATAACATTATGCATTCAGTATGGTTATAACAATTGACCAAACACAGGTAGTAGTGCATTACTACCGATGTCAGTTAGTGATATAGGTCTTACACATAATCTAGTCACATGTAAGATATAAGTATTTCTGAAAATGTTTAAATATATTCTATATCCGTGAGTATTACGTAATACTTAGCCTGTATAGAATATGTAACATCTAGATTGGGATATATCGTAAGAATTACACATCTTTACTCGATATGACATCAGATATTCAGCTTTATGTGTCACCCCAGTGCATTAAAAGCTCTAATTTTACTACGTTTTATTCTAGATTTATCATTATCTTTACTTTACTTTACTTTATTCCCTTGACTCGCGAATCGTAGGGGAAATCAATGAGCTGGCTGTCAAACAATGCCGTCGCCATTCGTTGCGGTCGTGTGGCTTTACCATTAAGTCTGACTGATTCATCTTACTCCATTCTTTGATGTCATCAATCCATTTCCTTTTTGGTCTGCCACATTTACGATTACCTTCAACCATCCCTTGGAGGATTGTTTTGCTAAGGTTGTCATGTCTAATTGTATGACCGTACCATTTTAATTTTCTTCGGCGGATGGACTGTACTATTGGTTCATATGTACCAATTAAACTTATCATCACACCTTTGATGTACTCGTTTGTCTTCATTTCTCTGTATGTAATTCCAAGAAGTTTTCTATGTGATTTGTTTTCGAAACCTTGTAGTTTTTTGTGGAAATGGCACTTATAGTCCAAGATTCAAACCCATACGTTAGAATAGACAGTACTAGAAAGTGATAGAGATTATATTTAAGCTTGAAACGGATATATTTGCTATTCCATATTGTAGTTAGCCTTACCATAGCCGATGTAGCTTGAGCTAATCTTATTTTAATCTCAGAGTCGCTTGAGCCATCTTTTGTAATTGTAGCACCGAGATATTTAAACTGTTCTACTTCTTCTAGCTTTTCTCCATATAATTTGATGTTGGAATGAAGATTTCTTTTGTTACTGTTGATCATTATCTTGCTATTTCTGCACTAATTTGCATTCCATACCGACTAGCACTACTTGATAGCTTGTT
Organism: Osedax fenrisi; assembly: GCA_964019155.1. Taxonomy (NCBI): domain Eukaryota; kingdom Metazoa; phylum Annelida; class Polychaeta; order Sabellida; family Siboglinidae; genus Osedax; species Osedax fenrisi. The sequence continues at coordinate 31,536,218 of OZ025241.1, read as the reverse complement.
TGTGAGTGTTTGAAGTTCATCGTTTGATCCAGCTATCAAGTCTATGTCATCGGCGAATCTGAGATTAGATAGATTTCGGCCACCAATTGATATTGTAGATATATGCTCATCTTGAATTCCAGCCATAATCTCTTCAAGAAATAAATTGAAGAGCACAGGAGATAGTAGACATCCCTGTCTCACACCAACAGTTGTCTTGAACATCTGACCTTGGATACTATTAAACATCATTGAGCTTGTGGAATTTTTATATAATGATTTAATCATTAAAGTTATATTAGAGTCGATGCCATATTTATTGAGAGTTGACCAGAGTCCCTCATGCCAGACTCTATCAAAAGCTTTTTTAAAGTATATGAAATTGTGATATAAGTCCTTTTGGCTTTCTAAGTGTTTTTCTATTAGATTTCTACAATTGAATATCTGCTCAGTGGTACTTCTTCCTTACCTAAAACCAGCTTGTTCTTCCGAGAGTACTTCTTCAGCTTGCGAGGTTAATCTATTCAATATAATTCTCAATAGAATTTTGCTTGAGTGGCATATTAGGCTCAGAGTTCTATAATTCTCACACTTTCTGAGATTGCCTTTTTTTGGAATTGGTACTATTAGGGACTCTGTCCATTGTTTTGGCCATTCTTTGTTAGACCATGATAATTGACATAATTCTGTGAACACATTAACGATTGCGTCTCCTCCGTATTTTAGTAACTCACCAGGTATGTTATCAATGCCAGGAGATTTACCTTCTTTAAGTTTTTGTATAGCATCTTCTACTTCTGATTTTAAATTGGTAGTTCATCTACATTATCTGTGTTCTGACTGATTATGATGCTATGGTAGGTTTGATAGGATAGTTATAAAGTTCCTGACAGTATTCTGTCCATCGCTTTAAAATAGAGTGTTCTTCAGCTATCGGCTGTCCGTTCTTATCTTCTATTATCGAAGTGCTTCTTGATGGAGTTTTTGTGAGACTTTTGAGAGTTTCATATGCTCTTTTGTTATGTCGTCCATATTTCATGTCTTAATTTATTGATTTACATTGCATCTGTATCCACTGATCTTTTGCTGTCTTCATGTCTTTGCGTATTTTATTATTGACTTTTCTATATTTGCTAATAAGTTCTATATTGTTCTTATTTTTAGCTGCTTTAAGAGATCGTCTTTCATCGCACAGATCAAGTATGTCGTTTGTGATCCATGGTTGTTTTTTCTTCTATATTTTCCTATAGTTCTTGTCGCTGAGTCAATGATTATGTCTTCAATTTTCTTATAAGATGTGGTAAGGACATATTTATGAATATCTAACTCTTTAAGTTGTTTTTCCAATTCGTCTTTGTAATTATCTGCAGTCTTTCCATTTGTGAGCTTGTTGACATCGAATCATATTCGTGTGGTCTTTGGTTTTCTATACACCTTGAGTTTGAGTTTCATGTTACATAGTACAAGGTCATGATCACTATTGATGTCTGCACCTGGATATGTTCTTGTGCTGGTGCGAATGATGCTAGACTTGAAACGTTGTGGCGTTAAGATATTATCTATTTGGTTGTGAACTTCACCATTAGGAGAGTACCATGTAGTACACCTTGACTTTTTATGTGGAAATAATGTATTCGCCGCTACCAGTCTGTGTTTTCCAGCAAATTCTAGTAATCTCTGGCCTCTATCATTTTTTACTCCTATTCCAAATCGCCCAGCGCATTCAGCCCATTCCTCATTTGCATCACTTCCAATTTTTGCATTGAAATCACCTTGCACAATTAATATATCTTTTTTATGTGATTCTTGTATAGTATTATCAACAGTTTCATAGAATTTCTCGATTTCTTCATAATTATATGTAGATGTAGGAGCGTATATTTGTATTATCGTGATGTTAATTGGACTTGCTTTCAAGCGTATTGAAATTACTCGGCTGGATATGGTAGTATAGACTATACTGTATAGTTTAGTACTGCGTTTATCAGTTCCTTTCGTACTATAAATCCGACACCTTCTTGATGTTTTTCTCGTCCACTATAATATATTTTGTGGCCTTCATTCGTCGTTAGTTCTCCACAACCACTTAATCTAGTTTCTGAAAGACCTACAATATCCCATTTATATCTACTTAGTTCATTAGTTAGCTCTTCAATTTTTCCAGTTCTATTTAGTTTTCTTACATTCCAAGTTCCATTGGAAGTAATTTTTTTTGGTAGTTTTATTGAGTATCCAGTAGTCGATTTATCGTTTCCATCCTGGATATTATTGATGGACAACGCGGTCGTTGTTAATCCGGGCCTCGGCCGATCCGGCATGGTATTGTTGTTATTAGACGTCATATTTTTCAGTAGGTTTTATAATCTAGATGGCACCTATCTCCTCTCCTAGATCTCTCTTGCATCTTAGCCCGCTTGCTGAAGCGATTACTGGAGGTGGCACGAGGAGCCGATGCAAGAGATTAGGTTAATGTTGTGTGGCACATAATGTCTACCACTCTATTAGATACAGAGTGCAGCATGAGACATTATGTGTTGGTTACACACCATTAACTCCTACCCCCCATTATATTTACATATAGTTTTAATAGATAAGTGTTTAAATTAAATTTAAGTATCGATTACCCTCGTATAACACCTTATGTTTATATAAATCTCTACAATTAGTAGAGAAATTTACAAATGTATAAATAAGATACAAAACATGGAAAATATGTAATAAAAAATTATTATTAAAATAAAAATATTAATCATATTTTAACTCGCGCCTCTTAATATGAAAAAAAAAGTGTTACTATATGGTCCGATATTTTGTAAATGCCAGGTCCTAGAAGTTTATCATCTATATGTAGGGCGTAGTGTTCATCCCTCCCCCCCCCGAGTATTATCACCCAATATCCCTTATATGCCCCCCTTCACCCTTTAACACGCCCGGCACACAGGTATTGTCTAATGGTCAGATAATAGCGACGGATGCGATCCTAATGGAGTCGTTGCAGCGGACGTTCTCCATAGCTGTGTCCAGAGAGCTTGCTCCCAACGCTCGTATGGTTGTGTTCGGACTGCTGAACACCGGCGAGATAGTCGTCGATAGTCTTAGCTTTCACGTTAAGGGCATTCGTAAGGATAAAGTTAGTACAATATTGTAGTAATATTGTATGTATATATGTACACATGATTATATAAATATCAATAATCAGGTAATAATGTACCCCCCTAGAAATAGTGTATTATTAAATTTTAAAACTTTATATAACTGCCCCTGATATATAAATATATATATACAAACTAAACAAGTATTTTGGTTCATATTTTCAATAGACGAAATTCAATGTTAAAAACTTTATATATTAGCCCTTGATATATAAATATATATATACAAACTAAACAAGTATTTTGGTTCATATTTTCAATAGACGAAATTCAATGTTAAAATCACAATTTCGCTCAATAATATAATTTATTTCAATTGAGTATTTTTGTTTAGAGTTTCAAACCTTACTCTATAAATATTTATTACAAATTAATAAACTCACATATAAATTAATGTCACATAATATTAACCTCTTATATAAATACGAATTTCAATATATCATTGATAAATTTATACAATTTTCTAATATATTTTATAAATATTTATTAATGAATTGCCATTTGTATGTTTATAATACTCGAGTAAAAATTATTTAATATATATTCTCAATTATAGTTAAAGATCAAGATAAATAAAGGGAAAGATTTCAGCGGAGACACAATTGAGATAAATGCCATGGGAGATCCCTCAACTATGACTGTATTTAAAACTGAAGATTTCGAGTTGTACAAGCGCAAGTCTCACAAACTGAATCTTTACTTCAACGAACAGATGGTTAGATATCGTTAACGAAATAACAATATATAATTATAAAATAATAATATATTAAATCATTTCAATTTTCAATAATGCATGATAGGTATATATTAGTTAATATCCGATATAAATTAAATATTAATAAGTAGATAATAATAATTTACTAGTTTGTTTATAATTTAATAAATAAAAAGAGTAAGCATATTTTTATTTCTAAATAACTTAATACCGTGTATATATTTACTATTGTTTAAATTTACTGTTGTCTCCCATGATGTATACATTACATAATACCTCCCTAAACTGACCTATACATTACATAAGACTTGACTAATCTGACCTCTTCCACCACCACCACCAGCTAGAGGATGACCTCGCTTCATTCGACGACCACACGTTCAGCCGTTTCAAGCACACCTGGTACAAGGACGAACAACGCAAGGAGAACGTGTTCTACACTTCACCCTCGTATGCTATCGATGCCAACACAACATTCGATGTACGTTGAGTGTGACGGGGTGTTAATGGGTAGATCGAACCTATTAATAGTACACTGATATCAGTTGTAAGCTTTCATCGATAGTTAACATTTTTAAAATCGATAATTATTGTAAAGTTGTAACCCAGCGATTAGTCATGTGATCAATATTGATTATATTTGTGATTTAATATAATAATATATATATATATATAACAATATATTAATATATGTATTGACAACAATGATATAACTATGGCAACACGATACCTTAAGCTACGTACATGATGGTACCTTCGTAACAATCATCATTATTATAATGTGCCCTAAATCAATATATGCATCTACCCTATCTATACATAGTGTTTGTACTTATCACGTTCATTACATTTACATATCATTGCGTTGCGCATTATCTGAAACATCATCACACACCTTCACAGTATGCAGGATTAACCGTTATCACGGATGCCAATATACCTATCACTCAAAGTTAGTGATATATCAATCTTAAAGTAAAATATTTCAAAGTATATTTCTGAAAATTTTCGAATATTTTCATTATTTATTTCTGAACAATAAAGCAATAATACTCAGATATGTATAATATTTAGGAGAGATTAGTATTATTACTATTACAGTATTCTGCTATAACAATAACACTGTCACATGACTATCAACAGCTCGTATGTTGGAATGTAACGTGACTCTGGGTAAATTGCCGTGCTTCACATCGGGGTGTTACATCGAGGAACAGAGGTGTGATGGCATATACGACTGCGAAGATTGGGCTGATGAGATCGAATGTTAGATTTACTAATACTCATCTCTCTCTATATATATCGATATATCTTTCTACCATCTCCCCATCTATCTATCTAACCCTCTATATATATATATATATATATATATATATCTCTCTCATGATCTCTCGTCATTTATGTTTCCCTCTCTCTATTTATCTAGCTCTCTCATTTTCCATATACATCATTATTTTGCTTGCCCTCTCTCACTCCCAATCATTATAATTCTTCCTCTTTCCCTACTCTATCTCTTAAACTTAACTATATTATATATTACAATTTCTAAATATACTAAATAAATATTTAATATGTTTTATAAGGTGATACAAAAGAAGACGTGAAAGTAATAGATACACTTGAAGATTACTACAGAATCTACATCCATTTGAACAAGAAATATTGGGGCTGGAAATCCTATTATACTAAGTTTGTTATATATTTATATATATACATATTGTATATATATATATATGTATATAAATTTGATATTGATATTTTCTACTATTTTATTATATACACTTCAAATAAGATATATCTGAGTAATAAGTAATAAGTAAATATAATAGCATAATGATTGTACAATGACATCAACACTTAACCTCGCCTACCTAGACCTTACGGACGTGTTGACTTCAAACTTAAACCCCCTCTTCGTGCTGCCACCTGGGTGATCGGAGGTTTCTCATTATCTCCCCTTCACGGGCTCGCCTTCACAGAGGAACCTACCAGGGTTATTACAGCACCTCACCACACATCACCATAACTCATCACAAATCATCACATCATACTGGATGATAAGTTACTTTTGTTCAATCGATAAATCGTTACAACAAATTATTATCAAACTATATCAGATTTTAGAAGTATATAACAATAGTATACTGACTTAAAACTTCGCCGGAACAATCCTGAACACACTGTTAACAACATGCACAACACATCACACACCCGCGCGCTTGGTGTGCATCATTAACATACCTCTGACCACACAGCTAAGCACTGCGAGGACTTTCTACATAGAAGTGATGACACCCAAGGCAGCCGTGCGAGGTGAACAGATCGGCATACAGGTGGCAGCCTTCAACTTCTGGACTCATCCCATTGAGGTTACACCCACTATAGTGTATACTATAGAGTGTAGTATAGGATATGGTATAGGGTATACTATAGTGTATACTATAGAGTGTAGTATAGGGTATAGTATATGGTATACTGTGTAGGGTAGAGTATAGTTTAGAGTATAGGGTATACTATAGGATAGATATAGGGTATAATATAGGGTAGAGTATAGTGTATACTGTGTAGGGTAGAGTATAGTGTATACATACTTATCAATATTATATATAGACATTTATATAAACCACAAACTTCTAAAGAATGGTGATTATTATATATAATGTTGTACCTATAGGTTAATATAGGACCTACATTAATGAACCATAGACCTGCCATTATTATAGGTGTACCATTGTGTGTGTGACATACACTGTAGGTTATCCTGCCTCGCTAGATCCTAATAAATCTTAGTAATATAGACAAGAGAATATGTATATAAATCTAACCCGATAAATAATTATTTTTATGATCATACTATATATTATAATATCTAAAAACTTATTTATTACAACAATAATTTATAATTTCATGAAATTAGATAATGTACATATATATATATATATATATATATATATATATATATATATATATATATATGTATATATATATATATATATGTATGTATATATACATTTTATATATTGATGTACAGAGTAACAGTGATTCGTACAAATAAAAAGTCAAATCGTACCATATATATAAGTAAAATTGATTTTGTAGTAGTGCAAAATGACCGGTATTCGCTGCGCGCGTACACACATATAACATACATCCGCCGCAACCCATCGCTATAATCCCTGACCACATGACAGGTGTTACTGACGCTGAAAGCCAGTAAGTACTACTCGTTCGTGCTGGTCGATCAGGAACACGTGCAAAGCGCGTACGCCCCCGACACCATGCAGGGTAAAGATGTTCAGACCATGATCACTGTTAGTCAGTTCTCCACTGATGCCTTCATGTATACCTCGTTAATACGTCCTGCTTGTAGTATTACTTATAATACTGTTTACTTATAAGCATGTATTGTGAATTATAATATATCTATTTTAACATATATATAAATATATTTATATACATTTTATTACATTTACATCTATTTATATAATACTATTTGATATCGTAATATTATAGTTACAACCCGGAGAAAGTAAAATGGTTATCTTCCCGATACTACCTTTGATCAATTCGGGAAAGATAAAAGTCACGATATTAGCCGAGTCTAACATCAATAAGATGAAGACTACGAAAACAATAAAAATGAAGGTTATTACATCACCGCGATTACATCATTACTAGGCTTCTATTACGCAACAGTGATTAGTCATCACTGGTGAGTCACCACTTTATTCGATCACCACTATTACATAACCTCGAACTTAGCTGGGAGCATTGTTACGTAATATGTATTACATAATCGTGGTTATGTAACTATGGTAACGACAGGGCGTATAGAAGTTGGCCTCGGAGTTTATTCATATTTAATTCGGGCCTGGCTATTAGGCATATGGCTATATATTCAAAGATAATAAATATAGATGTCCTGTCAGAAACGTTAACTATATACCTACCTTCACCCCCTTAGATTTCTATGATCATAGGAGAAGGATTCGAGTCCTGTAGATCCTACATATTAAAATATTATAATATTTAAATATTTAAATATATAAATTAATGTGTATATATTTTTATAATATATAAATAATATATAATTTATATATATATATATATATATATATATATATATATATATAATATATACTAAATATTCAAATTTACTAAATATAAATGCGTACTCGAATAATAGTACAAAGTTTATCCACTCTCTCGCAGTTCGACGGAATAGAGAATGTGTTCCACACACCGTATCTGTTGGACATGACGAGGTCTGGTTCTATGTACGTGAATGATATCAACATCCCCGTTAACGCCCGTTTCAAGGACCACCCGGAACAGAGAATTCACAACTACGTAATCGGGTCCCCGGTGGCTAAACTCTCGATTTGCGGTAATCTTTAAGCTCTACTTTAAGCTCTACTTCAAGCCCTACTTTAAGCTCTACTTTAATCCCAACTATAAGCTCTACTTTAAGCTCTACTTTAAGCTAAACTATTAGCCTACTATAAGCTCTACTTTAAGCCTACTATAAGCCCTACTTTAAGCCCTATTAATACCTATAATATAACCTATACTACAACCTGAGTTCCTTTTATAAATATGTATATTGTTCAAATTCCACTATAAGTTCATTATGAGATCCTTTTTAACCTGAGAGTGATGATATGAAGTTAATTATTGAATTGATTAATTTATAGAATTGAAATTAAATATAAAACATTACACATTAATTCTAACTGTATTAATATGAATATAAAAAGTAATCCCTCGATCGTCTCAATTAAATAATTAAACAATCGGGAATACAAGTGAAACAATAGCGAATACTAATCTATCAGTCAGCGCATCTCAACTACTATACTTAATGCATATTTCCACCACCAGGTGACATCGTGGGCGTGGGTTTCACGAAGACGTCTCACCTAACGTTGTGGAACAGTAACAAGTTCGCGTTCGGCTCGGGGGAGAATTCCGTGTTTCACTTCGGTTACAACTACTACATACTGAAGTACCTCCGTGACACCAACCAACTCGACAGTAAGACTCAGAAAGCCGCTATAAAGGGACTAAATAAAGGTCAGGCGCGCCTATCTATTAGTTTAGGGCGTGAAGAATGATTGTATTTGGGCATATTTATTTGTATATTAGTCGAAATATTTTATAAATATCAGTTGAAATATAGTTAAAATATTTTATAAATAATAACATATATTATATTAATTATTTTAAATTATTTTATAACTCTAAATTCCGTTACATAAATATATTTAGGGGACAGAAGGGAGTAGCGGACGAAAAGGGAGTAGTGGTAATTTACATTTACACGAAAATGGTTATAGATACACAAAAAAGATACATACAAGATAGTTAAATAATTACAATATCTACAACAATGAGTAATTTTTTTTAAATTTGCATAAAAACAAGTTTTGGAAATTTACTATACTGAATTGATCATTAAGTATAAATACATATTTTCTTATATATTTAATAATATATTATAAAAATTATAAAAATTGAAAAAAGTAATTGAGTTTTTAGCCAGACACCTATAAGTATTATAAATAAAGCAATATATTGATTTATTTTGGTACTAAAATCCACTACTCCCTTCCTGCGCTATTTTGTCGTTATTTTTTTAGTATGACTAAACTGATATCAATACTAGAAATATATGAGTTAAAGTACAAATTATAATAGCTATATTATAAAACTATATATATTCTATAAAATTTGAAAATATGAAATTATAACATCAACTATTCATTGATATATTACAATTCTACGAAGTCATACAACATATCCTTTACTATTCCCTTCCGACCGCTACCATTCTAAAATTATAGATATTTACATAGGATCAACAAATAGGTGAATTATATATATAATCTAACTATTGATATATATATATATATATGTATATATATATATATATATATTATATTCATGGAAACATATAATTTTCTATTCTACTTAAACTTCTATCTAATTACATTGACACTGGCATTTGGTATCAAGCCCTTGATATACACATGTTACATACATGTCACACACGCACTCACAGATGTCATAGAAATATTCGCCTTCATCGCTAAAGACGGAGGCTTTGCTATGAGAGGGAAAAGGAGTCCCACCAGTGTATGGTTAGCATTGGATCAGTTGACTGATTGATCACATGACTAGTATTATCAGCATCTGTCTTGTGTGAGTTAACTCTATGTAATTAAATATCTGAATTTTAACACGTATATAAATTAATCAGTTTCTCGTTTAAAATATTCTAATCAAAATTAATCAAAACATATGATTTGTTATGATAAACTTGGGACAAGATATTAAACAATACCATCATATTAGTTTATTTATAATATATGTATAATACTAAAAGGTACAGTATAACATTAGTTGTAGTATACTAATAGATATAGTATAATAATAGATGTAGAATAATAATAGATACTAGATAATATGTATAATAGATACATAATAATAAAAGTTATAGTATAACAGTAGTTCTAGTATACTAATAGGTATAGTATACTAATAGATAGATAATAGATGACAGATAATATGTATAATGAATGCAGTTTATCACGGGGGTTCTATATAACAATAAACAATGCAACGAGCAATCATAACCGTATGATGATTACTTCCCCAGGTTAACCGGCTTCTGTCTAGAGATGCTGGCGTCGGGGTCAAGGGCCGAGTGGGAGTCTAAGATCTACATAGACCCGGCGGTGCTAAGCAAGATGTCTAATTGGCTGTGCGATCAACAGAACTCCACTACAGGCGGCTTCAAGCGGCAGTCGTACTTCTTCGATCTTAAGATGCTGGTCAGTGCGTAATATAGCTCTATGGTATAGTTTAGTCGGTATTGGGCAAATATCAACTGTAATATTAACTTGCACTAGCTCTCTATGCACTATATAAATAGCATTGGCACTTGCTCTTTATGTAACTTTTAATTGTATTGGAAAAAATCAGCCGCATTTATTTCAGCCCTAGCACTATAGAATCAAATCTAGTACTAGCATGAGTAGCACTACATAGTGCAGACGTACTGCCCAACATTCATATTTCAATCATGCATCATATTTATATTATATTCGGTTTATGCATTCGTATATATTGTATTTCAATCACTTCTTACAATACATAGGTACCATATATTAATAATAAAAAATATAGGCGTCACATGATATATATATATACTATTATGAATGAATGAGAACTGAGAGTACTGAGTAGGATATCATCATATAAGTATGATTCATAAGTTCTATTGAGATCGTATTAACAATGCCACTATTATACCGTTCTAGTCGACAACAGTGAAGGAAGACGGCGAACTTCTGTACGCAGCAGAGAATGCATACGCCGTCATAGGATTGGCTGAGGCAACTAAAGTTCTTAAAGGCGTTAGTTCAACTTTAGCATTAATGTAGTTAGTTCAACTCTAGCATTAATGTAGTTAGTTCAATTCTAATGTATCAATACATTAAGTAAGGTATACCATCTATATACGGTGTAAACGTTTTTAGAATAGTTGATGCTCAGTATAAATTATTATTAGCTGTTCACATAGCGAGCATCAAACACGGTGACTTATTACTGAAAATAGAACTTTTCATAGATTTTAGGCGGCGACTTGTTACTGTGCTTGATGCTAGCAATGTGTACAAGACTTAATAAATATTATTATTATACATTATACATTGTACAACATTACTGCGAACATTGTTGATCACGAGTCACCTCGCTAACAGGACGCCCTGACGAGAGCTACGAAAGCTAAACAACTGGCAGCCGACTACCTGGCGAAATACTTTGACATCTTGAGCACCCCGTTTGAGGTCACCATCGTGACCTACGCCCTGACCTTGGTTAAACATCGCATCAAGAATCATGCACTGTTGAAGATGATGAGTATAGCGAGACATGGTTAGCGACACGCATATGTAGCTATAATAATTATACTACATTGATCATCATAGTATATAAATATATATATATATACATTAACAACTGCCTGTGTGGCTCAGTTGGCGTTAGGCACATAAGCAGTAGGACACGATTTCAAGCCCCGACCAGACCATTAAAATAGGTATTAAAATAATGTTTAGAAGTGATCTTATATAATTGTGTATAAATAAAAGATCTGTACTCATTAAAACCACGGCTGCTTTAACATGGGAGAGGCTTCGAAGGGAAATTAAAGCCATATATGGTTATACGTGAAAACAAAACAGAAAACAAACAAAATTCTTCTTATAAATATTATTAGTATTATTATTATTATTATATAATTATTATATTAATGTAATAATGAGGGTCTATTTAAATGAAATAAATAAAACACCACTCAAAATGATAGAGGAACGTTGTATTTACTCTTTATTTATAAATCATCAAAAAAACCATACACTAAAACTGTTATAAAACATATATCCAGAATTACAATATGGAATAATATGTTAAATATTTTACAAACCTCCACGTGCCAAGTTATAATCAAAACTGAAATAATATTGTTAAATCTAATATAATTCAGATTATATTATTTCCACGCGAAGGTTATGTAACACTAAATAAAAACACTAAATAAAAAACACAAAAATCAATATATATAAAATCAACATTTCTACTTTTAATTATTACATAACAGAAAACCAAAATATAACCAATTAAATATATATAATAAACTAAATAACATTAACTAAAAACACAAAAATCACTAGATGAAATTAACATTTATAATTATTACATAATACACAAATAAATAAAATAACTAAATTAAAAATATATAATATAAACTTAATAACAACTATATAACCATATATAAGACGCTAGTCTGCTACATATACATATATATATACGGATATAATGAGTACGGCGCTACACCCACAGAGGGAGAGTTAACCTATTGGTCTAACCACACGATCAAAAAGAACATGGTGACCACGTTGAACAACATAAAGTACCTACAACCCCGCCTGTACCCGACGGAGTATGACACTGCAGCTGTACAGGCCACAGCCTACGCTCTGCTGGTCTACATACAGAACAATCTGTTCGTCGAGAGTAAGTCGATCATGTTGTGGCTGCAGACGATGCGCAACGTTAACAATGGCTTCGAAGCTTCTCAGGTTAGGTCTATTGTTGTAGTGGGAGTAGTGGGGGTGGGGGTGAGGGGTTGTGGTGGTAATGGGTACTTGTTACCTAATTGGTTTAGGCACTTGCATCAACTTATTTATGGAAATTTTCGGACGTACTTCAAGTGTAATGTATTAATTATGAAAAAAGAAATGTCTTGAGCTTTGACTTGAATCTTGAAGTTGAATCAATTGATCGTATATAGTGATGGAGATCATTCCAGATATTTGGAGCATGGATGGAGAATGATTTATGTTGGGCAGATAGAACTGGAGTTTGAATTTAAATTTGTTTATTTGTCTTGTTCATGTATAGTTATGTTGGGAGATAGTATATTGGCGAGATAGTCAGGTGTGTTGTGATGAGTAGCTAAATGTATGGTAAGGTAAATATTATATATTATACAGGATTTTATTGGCAGCCAATGTAATTTGATTCTTAGAGAGAATCTATGTTGACTGGAATGTTTGCTATGTTGAATATGAATTTGATGGCTCAGTTTTTAAGGCGTTGATGTTTATTTATAGAATGTGAGGAGGTATAAAGACAGGAATTACAGTAATCAAGGTGTAGTAGAACATGATGTAGGGATGTGGTGGTGGTGGTGGTGATGGGGGTAGGTAGTGGTAATGATTGTAGTGGTAGTAGTGATAGTCGTGATGGGGGTGGTACTATATATCGGTAATGGTAGTGGTGGTGGTAGTAGTAGTAGTTGTGGTAGTGGTTGAAGTGGTGGTGGTAACGGTTGGGATACTGGTAATAGTCGTGATGGGGGGTGTACTAGTAATGTCGGTAATGGTAGTGGTGGTGGTAGTAGTAGTAGTTGTGGTAGTGGTTGAAGTGGTGGTGGTAACGGTTGGGATACTGGTAATAGGGGTGGTAGTGGTAGTGGTAGTGAAAGTAGTACTAGTACAAGCTAATCTAGATGCGATGTACAGCGATTACACAGTTGGTAACGCACGATGTAGGTACTCCCCCCCTGTACACCAGATGTCACTGATAGTAACGTAAACACACCCCCTTTAGGAGACACTGAGAGCAACCCAAGCCCTAGTAGCCTACACGGAGAGAGACACTGACAGGAACTTCTACGACATGGAGATCACAGTGACCTCCGTTGCCGATAACAACTGGAAACACGTGATTCACTTCAAGAACGATAATATCGGAAAAACTTACGAACTCAAAGTATGTGCGTGTGTATGTGTGTGAGAGTGTGTGCGTATGTTGAAAGTTAAAAGAATTTATTTAGATACATTATCAATAATAATAATTCTATAATGTGTATCGAACAATATATATATCACATATAGATACAAATAGCGAATGTATATAATTCGCACGATAATAATCACAATGAGAAAAGTGTTTATCAATGAGACATTTTTTTTAATTTCTTTTTAAATACATAAATTGAGAGTTTGTTATTGCTTAGTGATGGGGGTGTAGTTTATTCCATCTAATTGATGATGATTTACTGACTTTTTTCCTTTCGTATTTGAAGTAATGGGTAATTTGTTTGTATAGTTTAATGGAATTTGTATCACTTAAATATCTAATGTTTGTTTTAAGTTTTATATTGTTTCAATTGTATGTGTATATGAGTGTGTGTGTGTGTGATGGGGGTATGTGAGTATGTTTGTGTGATGAATGGGTGGGTGGGTGTGTGTGTCAATGACAATGTATACAATACCTACCTACTATAATTACCTAGTCATTTATCTACTATATACGTACTTACTTAATTTACTTATTTATATATCTACTTATTTATTTACTTACTTTAAGTAATAGTATATACCTAGATCTGAATTAGTGTGATATTTAGCTAGACATTATAAGGGTGGGATACATATTTAAATATATATATATATATAAAATATTGACGAATGGCCTTACATAATATAAATATATTATTTTGACTTTTTCCTTGCGTACTTTCATGTTTTATACTTTATTTTTTGATAGACGCGTCTATAGGCGTATAAGCGTATATCTGCAGATAATAAATGGGATAATTTAAGTGGTTTACAATAAATTGTCTGAACTAGGTATATAAACTTATTACTTATTTAGTGTAAGTAACTTTACTAACTCTACACCTCGATGCCATACTATGTAACTATGCTAATAACCATGTTGCTGATGACAAACAGTTACCTCGAGTGTACAACACCATCAAGACGAGGGGAAAGGGAATCGGAATGGTACTGCTGCAGGTTATTGTTGTGCATGTTTACGCTATTTCTATTTCCCTCAGTTTACGAGTATTCGATGAGGAATTATATATAACGTAAATAAACGATTTGTTTACGAGAGCTTTCTATTATGAATTCGCATAAATCATATATATATATATATATATATATATAAATAACTATTATCCAAATTATACAACATAATATATGTCGTATTAATACACTTGTCCAATATTATAACCTCACCTAATAATGCAGCAACACCCATAGACATATAATGGGTGGAGCCTAATGGTACTAATATATAACATCTTTAGAAACACCTAATAACAACTTATATTATAACAATTCCTACATATCATCAACACTACGGTCTACACCGCTCGCACCTGTCCTGTAACACACGTCATAACCATGACAACACACACAGCTGGCCACTACCGTCAAGGTCGAACACAAACAACTGCTGAGGTCACCGGCCATACGATCTTTTGACCTGTGGGTCGAGAACAAGAACTTCTACGGTCGCAATAGTTCACTGATGGAGATACTCGTCTGTGCGAGGTAACACCACTGATCTTAGAACACCACTGATCTTAGAATGCAAACATTCGCTATCCCCGTAGTATAGAACTAGAATATTCTATCTCATATTATACATCTACTCTAATTTATAGTTTATTTCGATAGGATATTCTATATAATTATTACAATTATTTTACAAAGAGAAACAATATCAATCGGGTAGATGATAATGCAATATTAAAATACTTATAATAATTAAACTATAATTATAATAATAATATCATATTTTATATATATCATAACATGGAGTTAATAATAAGTTAACGTTAAGTTAATAAAGATATAGCGTGCATCTACTAACATTCAATATTATCATAATGAAGTATCGATAATAACCGTGGTTATGGTTTTCTAAAATTAGAAATGTTACTTTCACCAACACAACACGCTTCATCAAACAACGCACGATACCTAATCACGCCTATCACACATAGATGGTTGCGGACGGACCTAGCCCCGCACAGTGGCGCCGCCACCATAGAGGTTGACATGCCGTCGGGCTGGTACGTCAGGAAGGAGACCCTCAAGAAGTACCAGAAGAAGCCGGGCGATATTCCCGCGAAGAGGTCTCATCTGACCAAGGCCAAGGTCGTCTGGTACGTGGAATACGTTAGTACAACTTTGCGGATTCGAGTTACATCATCGATTGCGTAATAGTATTACAGATTATGTAATGCAGTAATGCATGCATTTATTTCATTATGAATAAATGTTGAAGCTCAATTAGAAGATTGTTTATTAAATATATTAAATATAATCTCTAGAATCATTAAACGAGAGTAAATAATAAAGCAGATAATAATATTATAATATTATTCTTAAATATATATTATTTTTTGTTTATTTATTACTAATATATCATCATAATTTCCACTTTTATATTTCATCATATAATAATATATTCTTTAAAATGAATAATATACATCTTGAATACGATGCAGCTTTTGAAAACAATTGTGTTTCATTCATTAAATAAATGAAAGCATAATAATAACGATGAATAAACTAATAATATGATGTAATCTAAATTACAACGAGTTACATAAACCTATATTATGAATATTGTTACTGTACATGTGTTTACTTGGGTGTGTGTATAGTTGCTTGTAAAAGAACAACATATACTGCTTGTGTAGCTCAATTGGCTAAGGCGTCAGACACACAATCAGTAGGGCGCGGGTTCGAGCCTAATCCAGGCCATTAAAATAGTTCTTAAAATATCATTTAGAAGTGATCCTATGTAATTGTGTATAAATAAATGATTGGTTCTCATTAAAACCACGGCTGCCTTAATATGAGAGTGGTTTCAAAGGGACATTAGAGTCATATATGGTTATAAGTAAACACTTACTCTAAGTTCCTGTATGGGATGATAGTACTCCACGAAAATAACAATAACAATATTTATAGCTGTATGAGAATGAATGACAAACCATTGTACCACTGCACCTCTGTATCTGATAACTGCACACATCACCCATAACAGCAGCTAAACTTATGACTCACCTACAACAGCAGCTAAACTTATGACTCACCTACAACAGCAGCTAAACTTATGACTCACCCATAACAGCAGCTAAACTTATGACTCACCCACAACAGCAGCTAAACTTATGACTCACCCACAACAGCAGCTAAACTTATGACTCACCCACAACAGCAGCTAAACTTATGACTCACCAATAACAGATAAACGTATGACACACCCATAACAGCAGCTACACTTATGACTCACCCACAACAGCAGCTAAACTTATGACACACCCATAACAGCAGCTAAACTTATGACTCACCCATAACAGCAACTAAACTTATGACTCACCAACAATAACAGCTAAACTTATGACTCATAGTCAAAACAGCAGCTAAACTTATGACTCACCCACAACAGATAAACTTATGACTCACCCACAACAGATAAACTTATGACTCACCTACAACAGCAGCTAAACTTATGACTCACCCACAACAGATAAACGGGGGTGACAACAACTGTTTCTACTTCACCGGAGAGAGGTGGCATCCGATGGCTAACGTATCGTTCCAGCACGAGATGAGGGTGTACGATAACTTTGAACCCGGTAAGTACCCCCCCCCCGTACATACCCTCAGCGGGGGCGGGGTATCGATATAGACCTTAGAGAGCAGGGTAGGGAGTATCAATATAGACCTTAGAGAGCGGGGAGGGAAGTATCAATATAGTCTAGAGAGCGAGGGCGGTGTTTATTAATAGACCAATAGTAAGCGAGGGATGGGTATACCGTATATCGCTGAATATCGGATGGGTGTATCAATAGACACCTGTAAAAGGGTGAGGTATATCGATAACTATAGCCTAGTGAGAAGGAGTAGTATGTAACCTAAATTCTAAAACATCTATTGTCAGAATTACATAATATATGTTGATAACTGATTAGAATTTTTAACAATTTATTGTATTTTTTCAAAGATAATATAAATTAATATTAATTGTAAATGTTTATTAAATACTATCACACATAAGGAAGAGCTAATAACTAATCCTACTCTACCCTACCCTACAGCTCATATAAACACCACGTTCTGGGAAAGTGATTCCCTGTTCAAAAACCACATATGTCTGGTGTGCGGGTCCTTCCAATGTCCTTATTGTCCCGGCTACAACGTAGGCTCCAAGATTATCACACCTTCGCTGTTTGTGTGTCTAGCTTGTATTGTGATCACTATGCTGATCAGTGTATTCGCTAAGAACCCATCCTAGGTGTCACCACTTGTTCTATGACATTATTTTTATACAATTCCTTAGATTGTAGAAAATCCGCCATTATTTTTTTACATATTTTTATATCTAATAAACATTTATATATATTTCATATTACACTTTTTAGGTATTATTAATATATTTGAAATACTGAAATAATTAGTTAATTATAGAATTAATTACTCAAATTAAATATAAAAAAACTAAAATCCTCTATTACGTAATGATATTATACTATATATGATGTATTATTATATAAATTATTTTAAATAATAGAAAATAGTATTAATATTTTATTATTTCGTGCACATAAAAATATTGCTGTTTTCGTAGATTATATATAATATAATACCATAGTAATGTGTAAATAACTTGTGAAGTGAGGTTCAACATGAACAATAATAGTATAATGATCACATAAGTTGCATAATGCTTTGATACAAAGATAACAAAAGTAACAATTATATCTGCTGTAGTCCTATACATAACAATATCATAGAGACTGCATTGATATAAAGGGTAACAATTATATATGCTGTACACATAACAATATAATCTGAATTGTTCATCTAATAAACAATGTGAACTTTAATTGCATAACAAATCATGATAACAATAGGTTGTACTTGAGACCGATTAGCATGTGTTTATGTGAGACCCATGAGCATGTTCAGTTGGTGAAAGTATTGATTCTTGAGGGGCAGGAAATATCTTCTGTCCTGGGCAAAGGATGCACACTGTGGATATTGTGCACGTTACTTTAAGGGAATAAAAAAAATACAATCTCTCTATCTCCTACCTAGCACCTTAAACTGTTGGAGTGGAATGCTAATTTAAACATCTCATTATATGTATAATTCCACTAATGACAAACATCGTTATCAATTACATTTTACGAATAACTAATTAACACCTCTAATTCATTAGTAGATATTATATATTATTACACATAATTTTATATCAGATATAACTATTACTTGACTTAAATATAACTTATATATAATTATTATAATTAATTTATTACCATTATTAACCATGTGTAACTAAGAATAATTACTCTTGAAAATATATTTATAGCCGTACCCAACTCAGATGTGTGTACATAATTAACTTATAGGTATCTATATATATATACCTATCCAATCATAAAATGTCACAAATGTGTTTTACACAATTGTGAGTTTATTTGCACATATTTGTCTTTATTCCACGCATACCTCAACGTATAAACTATAGCTTCAATCACCACATTGTCATTCTATTTATATATCTTCGTAACACCAGGTTCCCTAGAAATACTTTAGGTTAATAAGAATATTTATTCTTACAGATATTATAATCAATTATTTGATAACAATGAGGATAAGTAGGAATACAGAAAATATTTACACTATAGTCATAAGTCATGAATCACCACTTACCAGTAAAATACATTACGTTGTTGTTTAAATGGGTTGTTTTATTCACCGGTTTATATTAATATTTTATTTAGAAATAATCCTATATACCAGTCCCGCTTAAGTAATGAATATATTAATATACTATATACGAATTCTCCATTAACTTACGCTACCCCGATGTTAACTCTACGTAGTAATACATATTCAATATATTAGTATTCTAGTATGCGTATAGTATATTATTAGTGTAAACGTTAGTATTGTTGACGTGTTTCTTAGATGACAGGTTCACGCGTAGTGACTCATCCTCTTCCTGCTCCGCCTCTGGCTCCTCCCCCCCGTGACCTCCTGTTGACCCCGAGTGCTTGAACCTACTGCGAAGGCCAGCTAACCGTATCACATGACCTTCAGTGGTGAACAGATACTCGTGGTGGTTCACATTCACTGGGTTGGCAAAATCGAATAACTGTGTATATGGGTTTTGGTGTATAAGTATAGGGGCGATAATGGGGGTATGGTTATAATGGGGGTACGGTTATAATAGAGATAAGGTGATAATATGGGTAAGGTGATAAGATATTTAATAAAACAAAAATATCTAGATTCTAGACTATTGACTTTCTGAACTTTCTTCTTTACTTTATTATGTAAATTACATGAATAAATATATAGAATTTAAACTTTAAATTTCATTTTGATTACCATAATATTGACAATCTTTTTGTAAATATAAAAAAGTTTAAAGGGAATATATAAACATATATTATTTGTACAATACAAACAAAATTAATAATATAGATAAAATAGTTTTTATAATATTAGCCTTTATATATGCACTGTTAGTGTGAATTCATTATTTAGAGTAAACAGCATTTTAATATATATATATATATATATATATATATATATATATATGAATATATTATATATTATATATAATGAATAAGTATAAACCACTTTTTATGTCATTTTTAGACTATTTTCAAGAATAACTTTGTTTACAGATATAGTATGTAATAAAAATAATTTTAAATAAACAATTATTTTCACCAAAACTACATGTGTGACATCCCTTAATAGGAAAAGGTTGATACTGTATACTTGATTACAATATCTTTCAAAGAAAATAATTTATAGAATATGTCCAAAAAATAAATTCTAAATTCACTTATCATACATCTTCTACATATATTAATATTTATAAATTTTATAAATAATTTATATTTGAATATTATTTAATTATTTAAAAAAAATGTATGCAATAACAATCTCAAAAGTGATCATCCTTTGTAAAGCCATTAGTATTTAACTCTAGGTTACACCAGCCCTTAATATTGATAACATACTTCAATTTGACTTAATACTCTAACATAACATTAGTAAGATATAAATGAGTATCACTTAATAATGGTGGAAAGAGATACTGATAAGATGGGATGAGATGTTGATTATAAGATATGGCAATGGAGGAGAGATAAGAGGTTAATGATTAGATTAGAGATAGTGGTAATAACAATAAAGAGTCTAACTAAAAAAAGATATTTACAAGTTTCACTTAGGAAGAAACTCTCCATTCTGTCTTCGAGTTCCATTGTTAGAATGTCATGAATTGTTGTATAGCCACACCTGAGTATTGCAGCAACATTGTTAGTGTGTCATGTATTGTTGTATATGCCTAATCAATGCAGCAACATTAACCACTCTAATAGTATTCACTAATAGAGTTCACTAATAAATACATCTAAAATAATTAGATAATATAAAATATAATGTATGTTATTCTCAAATATATACATTAATTATAAATGATAAATAAAACATACAGATAGTTATAGATTCACATAGAATTGTTATTATACTAATATAGTTAATAATTTAAGCATATATATAACAAATATTTGTTAGAAATATAATACATTTGCTAATAGTATTATTTAATTATTAAACAGAATGATATTTTAGAATGTTTTAATGCAAAATATTATTATTTAAATAAAAATTATCAAATTAAAAAACTTTTTATTTAATATTTAACATAGAAATATGAAATATATTAAATTTAAATATCTTGATTTTTATTTATTTTTTCTCATTTATCATTTATAATATTATTTTTTTCCAATATTATAATTTTTAATATATAAAAGAATATAATAATGGATGCATGCATCTAAACATACATACGCTCATTGTATTATGCTTAATATGTCTACTACTACTGGCTTACTTTACTCGTGTGTATTTCTGTATATTCCTGAGAATATCCCTGCCGACATGTAAATAGAATTGGTTCTGGGTAGCTTTATACAACAGGTAGGTAGACTCAGCCAGTTCCGGTCTCAAGGGGTAGAATCTTCAAAAAGTTAATCAATATTCACTGTATTGTTACATATGTAATTAATGCTAATTTGAAGGGGAATGCATATTTTTAAATAAATTAATAATTTAATTAAACAAATACTTAATATATATATATATATTCAAGATTATAACTAATATTTCTAATAAGTTTATATTATATAATTTTAATATTGAGTATGTTTCCCCTAAAATATAAATAATTAAATTTAGAAATTGAATGAAATTTTACAATGTTATCAAAGTTTTTTCTAAGGAAAGATTTAACACACGCGAATTCATGTAATTCTATTTTAATACACAAACTGACAGCGTCACACATGTAGGGTCAATTTTCGGAACTATGTGTTGTTTATAATGTAAATTTGTATCAAACTATACACTTTTAAAATAAAAAATAATATGCTTTATATTATTATTTATTTGATGAAAACTATAGTTTAGACACTTATAAGTGTTCATTACTAATATATATATATAACAAATCAATAGGATACTTTAGTTATAAATGCTATACATATCTATGAGGTGAGTAAAAGCTAATTTATATTGCTTATTGTAATTTAATAGAGAAATGAAAACATTGAAGTATGCAAATCGAGGCAAACTAAATCTATTTCAGTGATATCGATACTGCTGCTAGCAGCGGGATGTATGATTACTAATAATGTTATGTAGATAGGTAGTGTTATATCTTTGATATTATGATAAATGAAATTTTTATTTTTTACCTATGTTAATAAATATTTAATAATTTTATAAATATTCGATAAAAAAATTATCGAAATAATAAAATATATATATATATGAAAACACTGATAAATAATAGTATAGGGTACATCGACATATGCTATAGGACTTGTAGTAGTATAGAAGGAAAGTTAGTAGGCACGCTAACTTGACTTCGGGTTGCATGGAGTTCCAGTTGAATCTCTCGGGAAGGGCCCCGTATCGCTGCCATATCGAGTAGTAGATTGCATGTGAAATTATCGCTTCTTCTATATCTCCGTATAATACCTTAGTGTAGTGGTGGGTGTTGTAGGTAGGTGCGTCGGAACAGGGGGGGTATCGGACCCCCCCATTCAAAATTATGGGGGGGGGCTAAGTATGTTTTGCCCCCCCCCCATGAAATGTGTATTAATAAATTGTATATATATTAAATCTAGTATATTTTCTTTGTTAATACAAATTTTTGCTAAAGAATTTTACCAAACATATGGGGGGCAGGCACGTAGCCACGGAGGGGGGGGGGCCTGCGGGGCAAGGCCCCCCCTGAGATTAGGTAGGCCCCTAGAACTTTTTGTACATTACGTTTTTTTCATATAGAATTTACTAGATATTCAATTATAATTATATTTTTATTTTATAATTTTAATTATATTATATTTATTTGTTAGAATGTATGTATTTCATTCATAGACATTATAGTGAGGATCCAATTCAGTATTTATGGTTTTATAAAATATTTTCTAAAATTATGGTAAATATTAAAATAAATTTTAATAATTTAATTTCATCTGATTTCTGAAATGTTTTCCTAAATATACAAGTGGTAGAACATCTTTATGAAATAAATTAAGAAGATTTACCTATAATATGTATATATATTATATATTATAATATATTATATATATATACAATATATAACGCAAATTTAATTTATATCCATTTGTAGATTATAGTACTTCACAGTAAGTGGTTACAATTGGAATTACGCTTTAAAAAAGAAAATGGTTTGATAAATGGAGCCAATCACGTGAATTCTTCTATGAATCGCGTAAAAAAGATCCAACTATTAATTGTCTATCAGTGCATTCCCTAAAAAGTATTCTTTTCAACTTCTCAATGCCAGATAAGTACGAAATAAAGTTGATTTTATTACACAATTAATTATTGATTCTAATTTTTCTATATCTGCTATTACTGAGACTTGTCTAACTATTGATGATTCTGCTCTAGCTTCCCAACATACCCCTATTTGTTTTTAAGTATTGCTTGCTAATATGTGTACATCACATCGTCGTATGGCCTAGCTCTGTTATTCTCACTGGAACTTAAGCTTATTTCGTCATCTACCACATGTTTCTCTTCATATGAAATTCTGATCTGTAATATTCAGTTTCCTTCATTATAATTATACGTATCTTCCTTCCGGTAGTACATATTTTACAACACTGTTATTCTTGGTGATTTTAATATTCAAATTAATAAAGAAAATCATGCTTCCTTATCTCTGAATAAACTTATATTTGAGTATTCCCTGAGGCAACATGTTTTCTTTACTATTAACACTAAATGTAATACTATTGACTTTTTTATATTTAGCTGATTCTAAATTAATTTCATATCCCACTCAAAGTTCTTTAATATCACTTTGCCATATTATTTTTTTGAACTTGCCGGTGATGCAAATTAATCGACCTTCTAGATCATTTCGGAAAATCTCCTCTATTGATAAATCAATATCTGTTAACTCTGTATTCCATCAACTTAACAACAGTAAAACTTCTGATTTTTCTACAATTTTTGAATATTTTAATTTGGCATTATCTCATTACCTTGATATTTGTGTACCCTCCATTACTCTTATCAACCGAACTTATTCTAAGTTTTCTGGTTTATATTTGAGCTTGTTAAATTGAGGCAACTTCTTCGTAGACTACAACGTGAATATGCATCCTCTAAATTTAAATCTGATCTTAGTTCCTTTAAAGTTTTCGATCGCTTTACAAGAAAAAACTTCTCTCTACTAAATCGTCATACTTTACTGATATTCTCTGTAGTTATGTAATATCTTCTAAATAATCTTATAAATTATATTTCACCTTAATAGGTTAAACCCAATCATCTTCTGGACCAACCTGATTTAGTTCTTTGTTCATTATTTTCAAATTTCGTCCAACAAAAAATGTCTAGCATTATCAATGTACTTCCAATCATCAACTCGGCACGACTCAATCTCAATTTAACATACACTCATAATCACTGTTTATGTTTTTCGCTTCCCAAACATGACATTGTAATCTCTTTGATGAAATATTTGAAAACCAATTCCCCCTTGATCATATTCCACTCAATCTACTTCGTTCATTATCACCATATTTTATTGGACTTATCGCATTCATAGATCTCGTATATCATCTATTGTTCCAAACTTAATGAAATAGTTATAGATTATTCCGATTTAAAAAAAACAACTCTTGCCCAATCTAATTTAGCAAGTTATCATCAAATATCCCAATTATCATCAATATCTAAGTCCTAAGAACGAGTTGTGTCCACTCAACTTATTAAGTACAGTATGTCCAATACTATTGTTGATATATATTAAAGTACGTATATTCCTCGTCGTAGTACCGAAACTGCTCTTACTTTAATCATTAATGATATTCTCATATACCTTGATAATAAAGCCCCATGCTATCTCGTACTACTATACTTATCTAGTGATTTTGATACTCTCGATCACAATATTCTTTCTATTGGACTTAATGACATTGGTATACACGGTCAAGTCTACAGTTGGCTTATGTATTTTATTTCATCTTGAACATCTTCAGTGAATATTAACTCATCGTTATATCCTCTTTATGTTAACATATATTGTATTACACGAGGCTCTGTTCTTGGCCCTATATGTTCATTATTTATATTCTTCCTATAAAATTAATTTTTCATAAATATCCTAATATTAACTATCATCTTTATGCCGATGATCTTCAGATATATAGCCATTTCCTAATTCTAGTGATTCTGGTTTTATTCAAGTATCTATGTTTAATTGTATTACTGATCTCACTCATTGGTTCTCTCATAACTCAATTTCCTTAAATATGACTAAAACTAACACTATCATATTCACAAAACACAGTTCTCCTCTATTAATCACTCATATTTTTCTACTATCTCTTCCAACTTCTCAATCTATAACTATCCTCGGTTTCACTATAAACTCTCAAATAGACTAATCTACATACATTAATAATATGATACGCACTGATAACTATTTTCTATATAATTTTAGAAAATCTCGTTTTAAGCTTACCTTTGCCATAACTAAATGTTTACTTCACTCGCTAGTATTTATTAGACTTATCTACTGGTGTTAGTATTGTATACGTTACCTGTTAACCTGGTCCTACTGATTTTTTTTATTTTATTATATGCATATAAAGTTATGTTTATATAGTATATAATATACACACACAGTGTATTTTTATTTATTGTTTATTTATACACTGTGTAATTCATATTGTGTGTCAATATAAGTAATAGAGTATACTAGTAAATTACTAGTAGTGATATTATTACCCGGATTATTATTAGTATACTAGTTTATATTCATTACATTTTAGTCTTACAATTTTGGGGGGCCTTGCCCCCCCTGGTATACATGTCTGGCTACGGGCCTCATGGGGGGGGGGGGGTGGCTAAGTATTGTTTGCCACCCCCCATCCATGAAATATGATAATATTCATGAGAGAATCTCTGAGAGATACTTGTTATCTGGTGATATTAATAATGAAATTATTCAACTATATAAATCTGAATTATTAAATATTTGATTATAAGATATTAATGGAACTTTCTCAATTCAATGTGATGCAATTCAAGATATATCCGGAAGTTAGCAGGACATTTTGGTGGTTCGATATTTGACATAAAAACTAGAAATTAAAGAAATATGCGTATGAATATGCAATATGACTGAGGATACAACTTAGAAAATATAGCAAATGTAATGTTATCTGAACTTTAACATCTTAACTTGCTTATTTCTAAATTAAGAGGACAGTCGTATGACGGTGCAGCTAATATGTCTGGTCAATATAATGGTTTAAAGACTATAATAATGAATAGACAGCCATTAACTTGTTATAAACAATGTGGAGATCATCGCACAAACTTAATAACATAATCATTAGATAATAATATAAATATAAGAAAAGCCTTGAGAAATGTTTATGATTTGGGATTATTATGTGAACAACCGATCAAATTCCGGATTGTATATAATACTAATAATAACAAAGTAAATAAATTGAAACCATTATGCCCAATAAGATGGACTGCGAAAATCATGTATTAAAACAACATTAGATCGATATAGTGGTATAATCGATACACTGAAATAATATAAAGAATTAGATTATATTACCAATGACCACAAATATATTGCAAATTTACTATTAAAAAATATGAATAAGTCAAATATGTTTTCTATGAATATTTCAAGTTTGATATTTGAAAATGTTGATATGAAGGTGGAAGCTTTCATGATACCTACAAATACTATTGAAGGTAACATTTATACAAAATATACTTAAAGGCATTAATGATTATAATTATATATAATCATAATACAAATTAATAATAAATAAACATAAAGGATCAGATAATAGTAAAGATGATTCTAATTAAATTGAATAATGATATAGGAAATAATTTGATTCACATTCATTTAAGATATAGAAATAAAAGTATTTTATATTTTATATATACAAGTTTTTATATTGATACAAGGTTAATAACCTACTTTTATAAACATATTATATAAAACATTTTATAAAATACAAAATATATTTTATAATAAATATTTATAATAAAATATTATAATAATTTATTTTTATTTTAAATATATCTAATTTAATTTTCTAAGTATATCTAATTCAGAGAATAATAATAAGACATATAATATAAATTATTATAAATATGTATGTGATGAATAGTAATGAAAATTTATAATACTATGTGAGATCCTACCTCATCTAGATAAAATAATATAACATTGTTAATGTTATGTTAATATAAGAATGTGATTAGATATGATAAGTTAATATGTTACTATACTTTATCATTAATATTTACAGAATAAATTGTACTGAGTTGTTTGATTCCGTAATGATGAAAATTAAAACCAAATTTTATACTAAGGAAACATTATTTATACATTAAAGGAATCATTATTACAAATAATATAATTCATGAAAAAAAAGTTTGTTTTTTTAGATTAATCATATTAATCCTATTAATTTTCTACACTAAACAGATGTTATTAAAAAATGTATGAAGAATTAATGATTGAAAGATCGAATTTCCCGATGTTCAAATCAATCAATAAGTTCAATACCATCTGATGAGTATAAACATATACATGATGGAACAATCTCTTAAAATTCAAACAATATTTTCCGGCATACTAGATTTGATCAAATTGTATTGATTTCACCTCAAGTTCTGTGTCATGTTAGCGTGAATTTAGTAATCTACGAATAATAAAGTCACTTTTACGATCTACTAAGCTAGATAGTAGATTAAATGAATTAGTCTTGGTAAATATCAATCAAAAAATAATTCACACAATTGAGTTGGGTATATTTATAAATACAAATCTATATTTATATAATAATAAATTATGTAATGTTTATTATTTATTTTCTAATATATTCCTACTTATTGTTATAAAATTAAATATTATTAATTGCATATTAAAGGGTTAACATAGACTAAAGAGGTATACGATATTAATAAGATATAGTTAGTAATTATATTAGTAATACATAATAGGATATATAATATAAAATAGAAATAAATAGCCCCCCCCCCCCATACAAAATATCGTTCCGACGCCCCTAGTCCTAGGCATGGTCGGGGAGATGGTGGTGGTGGTGGTTATGGTGGTGGTGATGGTGGTGGTGGTGATGTTGATGGTTATGATGATGATGATGATGGTGATAATTATAAATTCTTTTATTGAGATTTATTTGATAGGCATTAAAATATACTAATTATACATTCAGAAGTATATAGTAAAATAATAATAAAAATATCAATATCTATATATTTGATATATTTTAAAGGTTGTAATATCTCCTCTTATGTTTAATATCAGCCTCGAGTTAATTCGTGATACCTAAAGATTTACCTGGAATTTAGTATACACATAATTAATACCATTATCATTGCAGATATAATAAATGAAATGTAGAGAGAGTACTTAATACGATTAGAAATTATCATTAGTAAAATTATTATATATAGAATTAAGATATATTCATGATAATTATACGGATTTCAAATATTAAAAATATGCATTTAATTATTTATATTATAATTTCTCTTTTTGGGAAAAATATAAATTCTAACTTTACAAACTTTATAAACTAACTTTTTAAAACTAAATAATTATAATATTAATTATTTTAAACTTTAAAAAATATACTATTAAATATTAAAGATGTGAATATTTGTATTACAAAATTATAAAATCACATTTTTGCTGCGAGTAGATATAAACCTACGTTTTACAATGTAATGTGTAAATGTTTTACAATGTGTTTTACGATATACACATATAGATAGATAGAAGATCGTAGATAATACAAAGGAGCCAGTAACAGGAAACTGGAGGACCACAATAGCTAAGATTAACATCTTAAATTAAGATGTTAATGACCACATAGTAAATTGATAAATAGTTGATGCTATCAACATCAGATAATCAAAAAAGAGAACTTTATGAACATAAATGAAGTGTGATGATAATTAAGCATAAGAAGTAGTATAGTGACATAAATACAATGTATACTTTTTGTTAAAATCATAGATCATGCTAGAATTATAGATAGCACTAACATTAAGATGATAACTATCATGGGGCTAGAGCTATGGATGGGGGCTAGATCTATGGATGGGGGCTTGATATATAGATAGGGGCTAGAGCTATGGATGGGGCTAGATCTATGGGTGGGGTTAATGTAGGTGCTAACTTGTACTCCAGACCAGGCAGCCTGTAATGAATCTATCCAGTTGTTAGCCAATGCCCCCGTCTCCATGTTAACGTTGATGTAGATAGGGGGATACCCGTAGCCACTGTTACACTGAGACCTCCTGTGATAGTGTAGCGTTACTGATCTAGTTCATCTCTGACATTACAGTTGGTATACATCAATTCATAGGACAAACATCTTAAATAATTTAGAGATTAATATTTTAAATTGATAAATTAATCATTTTTTTTTTAATTTCTTATTATTCTATAATATTGTTAACTCATATATTATAACATAGTCTAATGTTATGCTAAATTAATCATAAATGAGTCAGAAAGTTATATTATATTAACACATTAAATGGGATACATAGATGACATTTATTATAAAAAAGAAATACCTATTAGATTAAAAGATGAACTATATAATATAACTTTATGATAATCAAGTGATTATAAGAAATCAATTATAATATTTTAACTTTAGATATAAAATAATAGCTCAAATGGTAAATAATTGTAACAATAAATAATTAAATAAGTAATTACCAATTATAAATTATAATTAAATATTATTTGAATCTATATAAATTTATATTTTATATTAAACTAGATAAATTACTTTGTATTTAACATACCCCTCCCCCCTATAGGTCAGAGGTTAATGATATGTTTATTATTCGTGTACGTCGACGAGTCATAAGAAAGATGTTAATAATGTGCGTATCTTTAATAATAATATAGATACAAATATTAAAGATACAAACATTATTATATATCTATACAAATATATGCGTATGAAAATCTGTAATTTCATTACATACGTATTAAAGTATTAAGCTGCTTTCACACCAATAATTACAGCCGTAATCAGCCTGATTTTATAGCCCGATATTATCAAACATCACAATCGGTAGTTTCTGTGTGAACTCGTATAATTACAGACCTATATCAGGCAGGTCGACTCGCGTCTTATGTGTGCATTATATATTATCTATTATCAAAACTAAAATATTTGACTTGCCGGATAACTAGTAAATATTTTAAAACGAATAATTAGAAGCAGCAGATATTGTGCTGTTTTACTGTGAAAGCAGCTTTAGTTTTAATACAACTTAACAATTGGTGGGTGTGCTAACCAAAGAGTTTAGTGGTAGGGTGGCGGTTGTTGAAGATGGAGCGCATGGCTGCCCTTGCTACCCTCTCGTATTGACCACTAGTGGAGGTGGAGGAGGAGGGGGGTGGGGTGTGAGTGAGACGACTTAGCAGAGTGAACTCGAGCACTAGAGAGCCCGCGCAGGACGTACACGTTGTGTTCACGATGTAGGCCGCAGGTTCCGGAACACCCCGGATCAGATTCACCTGTAATAGTCGTAGAAGTGGTGGTAGTGGTAGTGGTGGGTTATGTAGTGTGTGTGTGTGACCTTGAACTGTTGTGGTCACATCGGTTAATGTACACTAGGATAGCTAGTGTTTGAATGTTTAGCTCTCCCACTCATGGTCAATGTCATTAATGTTATTATAAACCTCATCGTGTAATCAGGAAATATTTAATATTGATAAAACCATAAGCATTTTAATGAAGCAATATTTGCATTTATGCTTTAATCTAAATTCTTATTTTATCGATGTTTTTTATGTATATATGCATTTGCGCGCATGATGAAATAATGAAAAGATGAAATAATGAAATATGAACATTATATGTGTATGTGGATATCCGAAAGTGAATGATTCATAATTACATAATACAATGAATGTTACTGTTAACACGTATATCAGACGATGAAGTACTAGAACAACACTATAGAACTATAACTACTATGGCCACATTATATAACACATTACCCGTAATATATATATATATCATTAAATTAATAAATTATATATATGTATAAAATGATATATAAATATACATTACAAATATACATTTTTTATTTGTTAATTTTATTGACATCTATTTACGCATATAAAAACATATGTTTACTTGTTTTAGTGTTATAGTTTGATAAATTAGATAATCTCTTATAATAGGTATAAATATTATTTATAATAAATATAAATGAACTCCTATTTAGTCCTGTACATCATAAAACAGTGGCATTAGATTTTATATAGATTATTTCTAAGTAATTTAGGAAGGCTTTAGATTATAGTTAAATAATATTATTGTATATACAAAAACTAAAATACTTCCATATTTTAATACTAAACTGACTAATGATATATCAATTGATAATATAAAAATTGATAGGTATATAGTAGATAACTATACATTTGTGGGTTTGTATTTAGATACAAAATTATCATTTAATATACATATTGATAATTTAAATATGAAACTTTCATAAATAATATACTTAATTAAAAGGTTATCATATTTAAATATTAAAAATTTGATTTTATTATACAACTCTTTGTTTTTATCTAATTTAACATATTGTATTGAAATATGGGGTAATATTTATAATTCTAATTTAAATATATTAAATTTATCACAAAAAAAAATAATAAGAATAATTAATAAAAAGATTATTGACAATTCAAAATTACCATTAATAAGATTATCGCATACATCAATTTTATTTTATAATAGTAACATATTAAAACTAGATGATCTTATAACTTTTAGAAATATTTTAATTATATATAATCTTTTAAATAATAAATATGTTAACGATATAACTGATTATTTTAAATTTAATAGAAATAAAACCAAATTTATTTTACCACTAATGAAAACCAATAGATTCCAAAATACAATATTTTTCAAAGGACCTAAACTTTATAATTTAATAATGTTTAATAATATTTTAAAAACTAATATAATTACGCATACTTTAAAACTGAAGAAAGTATTAAAATTATTTTTTATTAAACAGTATTGTTAATTTTTTTTATAAATATTAATTATTATAATTTTGGCAAATATCTTTTTTTAATCATTCTAAAACAATTACACATATTTATTATAAACAGTGTTACAAAATGTACACATTTTTATTATAAACAGTATTAAAAATAAACTATTACAAATTAAACAGTATTAAAAAAATATAAAAATTATAAAAGGATTATAATCTTTAAAAAAACAGTATTAAAATTATAAATATGTTTACACTACAGTATTAAAAAAAAATCTAAAAAAATTATTTAATTTATTGTAAATAATGTTATCTTCATTTTTCTTTTTTTTTCATATTACACTATCGTGATATTAATCTATTACATTTTTGTGCTTATTATATAATAATCAATTATTTCTTTAACAGTTTTAATTTTTATTTTTATTTAAACAGTATTAAAATATATGTCATAATGATAGTACAAATTATTTAATTTTCTCTTTCTTTAAAATTTAACTTTGAATGCCTATTCACGAATCACAACTTTTATTTTTATAATTGTATCAACTTTATTTATATCTCCTTTATTATTGTAATTTTATATTTTATATTTTATCTTTGTTTCAAATTTTAAATATTATTATTTTCGTATGTGATTAACCTTTATTTAATCATTTCATTGTTTTTTTATATTACTATAGTATCATATATGATTTTATTATTATGTTTATCATTATTTCTATTTTATTATTTTATTTGAATGGAAATGATGATATGACATTGCACATACTGTTAGGAGGTTTCGAATCAATAAAGCTAATCGCTTTCACTGATCCTCCTTAGACTTTGTCTATAAACTGAATTCATTCATTCATTCATATATATATAATTATATTATTTTAATAAATAATCATCTATAGTTGCTGTTTGCTATTATTAAGCGCTGTTCATATGAGCAATATATACCAAAATAATACAATATTTAAAATAAGTAATTAAAATTAATTTAATATATATATATATATATATAATTATATTATTTTAATAAATAATCATCTATAGTTGCTGTTTGCTATTATTAAGCGCTGTTCACATGAGCAATATATA
Source organism: Osedax fenrisi (assembly GCA_964019155.1). NCBI lineage: Eukaryota > Metazoa > Annelida > Polychaeta > Sabellida > Siboglinidae > Osedax > Osedax fenrisi. Next base: position 31,502,214 of record OZ025241.1, on the reverse strand, counting down.
CCAACAATTTCGCAGAAAAATTCTTATATAATTCTTAGTCTTTCCAAATTGTAAAAGTCTATGATTTTTCTGCTATTATTGCTAAATATTATAATCCGAATTTATTCTAGATTTGGTGACAATTTATGCAATTGGTATACGAATTTATCTTTCTAGGGGTCAATCTATTTATAATCATTTACGATTATAAGTGATTCATATTAAGTTATTTAATCGTTTGAGAGTTATTTTTAATTAATAATGAATTAACAATTATAATTATAATATATAATGCCTTATATACTTATAATTATAATATAACCTATAATTCCTTATATAATTATTAAATTATGAATATATGTATATACCACTTTATGATTATATAATGAACTTAAGTTCATAAGTTCATAAAATGTATTACAATATAACATTCATAATATATATCGTTATATATATATATTTATACATATATACTACTACTACTACTACTACTACTACTACTACTACTACTACTACTACTACTACTACTACTACTACTACTACTACTACTACTACTACTACTACTACTACTACTACTACTACTACTACTACTACTACTACTACTACTACTACTACTACTACTACTACTACTACTACTACTACTACTACTACTACTACTACTACTAACTACTACTACTACTACTACTACTACTACTACTACTACTACTACTACTACTACTACTACTACTACTACTACTACTACTACTACTACTACTACTACTACTACTACTACTACTACTACTACTACTACTACTACTACTACTACTACTACTACTACTACTACTACTACTACTACTACTACTACTACTACTACTACTACTACTACTACTACTACTACTACTACTACTACTACTACTACTACTACTACTACTACTACTACTACTACTACTACTACTACTACTACTACTACTACTACTACTACTACTACTACTACTACTACTACTACTACTACTACTACTACTACTACTACTACTACTACTACTACTACTACTACTACTACTACTACTACTACTACTACTACTACTACTACTACTACTACTACTACTACTACTACTACTACTACTACTACTACTACTACTACTACTACTACTACTACTACTACTACTACTACTACTACTACTACTACTACTACTACTACTACTACTACTACTACTACTACTACTACTACTACTACTACTACTACTACTACTACTACTACTACTACTACTACTACTACTACTACTACTACTACTACTACTACTACTACTACTACTACTACTACTACTACTACTACTACTACTACTACTACTACTACTACTACTACTACTACTACTACTACTACTACTACTACTACTACTACTACTACTACTACTACTACTACTACTACTACTACTACTAATATTTATTTTCAATGTATTAACAAATTGTTACCAAATAATAAATATACTTAATTCTAGGCACTTGTAAAGGATTCATGATTAAATAACACGAATTTATGTTGTATGCCTATTTTATTTATATACAATAAAAGTGAATGAAAAGTTTATACGAATTTGGATCTATTTATAGATAGCCACTTAACCACGTCAAGGTATCGTATACTAAGTGGATTTTAACTCGCATTAAATTGAGATTTATGGGAATTTCAACCAACAATTTTTTCAAATTTTTTTGAATATTTATAAAAATGTTATAAATATCATTTATATCAAACAATAATACATGTGAATTTCTATTTATTTTAGAAACAACATTGATAATTACATCAAAATATTGGTATAATTTTGTAAGGCAAAAACGACGTGTAAACAATTATTTGAAACAAATTAAAACTGACTACTTCCACTTATATCTTTATACTTATATAAAATCAGAAAATATAAAAATTCAAAAATTTTACTTATAAAACTGTATTGGCAAATATGGTTTATTTAACACAATTTATTAACACACAATTATATATAAATATATATATATATATATATATATATTTATATATATAAATATATATATATATATATATTTATATATATATATATATATATATATATATTTAATTAGTTTTGTTAAGTTAACTAAAATTGAGACTAATTAATGATATTATATAATATAATTAACGATTAACAAATAAATAATATATATTTATATATATATATATATATATTCATATGTTATTTTCAATATACAGTTACGTAATAACTATACATGTAATGCGTAATGTACATGTACATTATCGTAGATATATACAAGTATACACATAACTATGTCATATAGATTATATATATATATATGCATTAAACCCATAAATGATATGTCTTGACAAGAACATTTAAAATAAGTAAAGATAAATATAGTCAATTATTTACCTCACACACACACACACACACACACACACACACACACACACACACACACACACATATATATATATATGCCATGTAACATAGTACAAGAAAATATAAATTTAAATCACCAGTCAAGAATAAAGGATCAAATACAGAAAAATGTTAACAAATTGAGAAAAATCTTTCTCTCGAAGGTTTTTTAACCCAATGAGTTGTAATCATTGAGGAAATATTAAAAAATTGTAATGAATTTATACAAATTTCAATAGCATATATATATATAGTATAACATATTGTATATATTACATAATTGCCATATTACCTAAGTTATATACTTATTTTAAGTTCAATTCTATATGAAAAACAATCTAAAATATATATATACCGATTTATAATAAATAAATAAGATTATTAATTTATTTTTATTTTTTGTGAGTAAAACTGAAAAATGTCTCGAAAAAAGTTATTTATCAACTCAGTTAAAACTAATAGCCTCACAATAGCAACATAATAGCATAAATAATAGCCTCAATGAATTACATTTTGCTATTATGTTTCCATTAAAAGTATATTTTTTTGTGTCCGGGAAACAACAATCCCGAAATAAGCAAGTATGCAAAAATATAACATAATATAGCATAACATAAATATATTATATATATATATATATATTTTATTTTATTTATTTGCTATTATGCTATCATTATGCTGCTATTAATTTTAAAAGTCTATTATGCTGCTATTAACATAATTATGTTGATAATCTAATAATAGCAACATAATAGCAGCTTAATAGACTTTTAATGGCAACATAATAGCAACATAATAGCACAATGTAAAAATGTGAGGCTATTAGTTATGCTATTATGTTGCTATTATGGTGCTATTACTAAAGCTGGGAATGTTCATTGTTTACAACGTTCAGATCTATAACGAAGAGAAACCACGACTACAGACCGCAATTCAGTATGGAGAGCCTAGTAATCTGGACAATAAAAGTCACGTTAAAAAGCATCTACGGGTACCGTAGAAAGGGGGGCAACTACATCGCGGAGAACGTAATATATTATGTTTAATATACTTAATATATATTCATAACATAAATATATTATATATATATATATTTTATTTTTATTTTATTATATATTTTTTTATATAATTTATATATGTCTATATATATTTCGTTGTAATATTTTTTAATTTATTTGTATCATTCACATATTATATTGAATCCTATAATATATGGATTGAACAATATTTAAAAAAATTACAATTATATAATTATTACTATATTCCTATATATTATTTACATATTTATTTAAAATACTTTAATAAATTATAAATGATTTATCAAAATTATGTTTTATCTGATACATCAATACCGATTATATTAATCATTTTGTGATGGAATCTTCTCGACCTAAATCAACTCCATTACCAGCATATATGCATATACAAAATATATATATTTTTTAAATATATATATATAATGTTTAATGCGTATATTCTCATTTACTTGATAATTATCAAATTAATTAAAAAATAATTTCTAATAAATTATTATTATATATAAATGTAAAGGAGATTAATTATTAATAACAAATAATATCAAAATTATATTTAATATTAAAAAGAAAAAACTGTAATAATATGATAGGAGTTGATATTAAGATAGTATCAAATCATGCCTACTTACACGAATATATGGTTCAAGGATTCGTGACCCAGATAATAAGCTAATCGAAAAACTTATCAAAGATGAAGATGCATATATTCATGATAAAAACTAGTCCAGCAATGTTAATCAATCAAAGAACTATCGCAGTAATATATTATGTGAACACAATTCTGAAGAAGAACTTACTACTAATACTAATCAAATAGAACCAATCTTGGCTAAAGAAATTGAAAAGCTGGAGAAAAAGTTAAACTGTGATATAGAAAATATTAAAAATTCTCACTTTAAATATAATGATTATATTAATTTCATTCTATAAATTTGTTTAAATATTTTGTAAATTATCAAAATAATTTTATAAAATCTCAAACAAAACTTATATTTGATAAATGACTGGCTGACATTAAATTATATAAAAATGATATTGCTGCTGAAATAAAATAGACATATATATATACATAGTTGTAAAATTAAATAGTAGCAGGCGAATATAGTGAGAAAGCTGTAACAGAGTTGAAAAAAATAAGATTGATTCCAAGTGGAATTTTGACTTAAAAGATATCAAATTCGAGAATACTAGTGTAAATCTTATAGAAGAATTTTGTAACAAATTTGAAATGCCTGAGGTAACTATTTCTAGGCCAATTATTATCTCAGAAAATGAACCAATCAAAGGAAAAGTTATTAGTGTTATTTCTGTAGGGGAGAGTGGGGTTGTATGAACTAGTGTCTTGCATGAGCCACTGGAGATAACAATTGTTTGCTACAGCAGAAATTTGATTTATCTGAACTAGTATCATCATCTATAATTAATACAGTTGCGGAAGTATCATTTAATAAAAAAATAAAAATAGTAACATTTTAATCACATTTTTAACTAAAGTACGCTTAAAAGTAAAAATTCCAGACAAGGTAATATATGTTATAACTTCTATAATAATTATTTGATTATTTTCATATTATATATATATGATTTTAATATATAATTAACTTAATATTAATATACAAATATATTTAAAATTTTAAATAACATATTTAAATGTTATCAATTAATAATAAAATTTGATATGGGGTTGAGTGAACCACTAAAAACGGGGTTATATGAACATAGTTCAATATCATATGTTAATATTTATAATATAATATTATAATATTATAATATTAATATTATTATAATATTATAATATATATTCAATGATCCGAATATAAATAAGTAATGATTAAATAGAAATAATATAATTAATTATATATCAATATAATTAATTTAATTAATTTTAATGAGGGTCAATTACTAATTCATAATTATTATTTAAATATTATTTCTAGGAATCAAAAATGAGAAACTATACTCAACAAACTAATAGAATACGTGATAAAACTATCATGTCAAGAGAAATTAAAGAAGTAAAACAGGCTATGTTCATTCAACCCCGCCTTTGGGGTTGAATGAACTTTTTTATTTTTTTTTATTAATTGTAATTATGAAATCTTATAAGTATTCCTTATATCTAAAAGTGATATATTAGTTAACTAATATCATATATTATGCAATACAATATAAATAATTAAGAAAAATGTATTATTACCACAATGATAGCACTTTATACAAAAACATGGTCATACAACCCCACCCTCCCCTATCACATGATATATTTTGGGTTGATTTAAATTTTGATAAAGAAAATAAAATTATATCTATAAGCAAAACAATAAGGTGCACGATATCAATAATGATTTTATCGGTGATCAATATTCTGGTGATGATTTACCTAAAGAAGGCGATAGAGTGTTTATTTAATGCAAAGATACTTGGTATAGGGTCTATATTATTGATGAAATAGACGCAGGGCTCCTTTAGAGTCCAGGGCGTTGAGGCTCCACTGGATATACAAATTAACAATATAGTGCGATAGTAAAAGATAATCATCAGTTTCATGATCGTATATTTCCATTATCTTTGCAATTGCCTGAAGGATGTAAAATGACTCGTTCCATAAAATATAAATTCAATGATCAGTATACCATAATCCTGGATACTCATTACTAAACTCCATATACCAATACACCATTGAACCTTTGTAACCTCTGTGTTATTCTTATATACACATATATTCATATAATTACCACATAACCAGATATGCAACATATATTATAGTATATTTTTTATAAATTATTATAGGTATATACCTATATAAGTTTATATTATAATCTATAATTATGGATTATTATGTTGAAGAGTTAACTTATTAGAGGTGAATAAAGAGAGAAAAAGTATCATTATATCACGATAAAAGGCCAAACTATGAGGCAGTGGAATATAATCTGATAGATTATGATATATATATATATATATATATATATATATATGTGTGTGTGTGTGTATGTGTATGTGTGTTTGTATGTGTATATGTGTGTATGTGTGTGTGTGTGTGTGTGTGTGTGTGCGTGTGTGTGTGTGTCTATATACAAAGATTAACAAATGTATGTATGTTTTATATCCAGTTAGCATGTCACCGATGTCACCAACATTATAAAAAAAAAAACAAATATATATATATATAATATAACAACATTAATATAACATATTCTTAATATGTTAATATTGATTTTACAATTAGTTAACTAATTAAATGTAATTATTATATATAATGGAATGCTTGATATTCTTGACATCATTATAATATATATATATATATATATATATATATATATATATATATATATATATATTATGTATACGTGTATATAGAATATATACAAAACAATTTTTGAAAATATTATGATCATTTTTAATTTATTTTATAATTTATAATTGTTTATTGGTATTTAGAAGACGTTATAAAAATATCTATAACTCCAATATATATAAATATATATATATATATATATATATATAATGCTATAGTAAATTAGATGAACGTATTAACAAACGTTATTATTAATGATTAAACGGCGCATTGTTTTATCTGTGTCGACCTGAAAGTGATACCTCATGCAGATACAGAGTGATGGAAAGTTATTAGGACCGTCTTGTATTCACAACTCAACAAGTATTGATCATTGCTATCAAATATCATATGTAACATTATATATATTATACTTTTATTTAGTAATATTACTTTTAATAAAACTATATGTCTATATATATAGTGTATACAGTGAAAACCGCTTATAACGACATAGGTGGGGAAACACAACAATGTCGTTATAAGCGGATTTTCAGTATAAGCGATAGGCACTCAAATATTAAAATGATGAAAATATTATTGAAGTGAAAAACATGTATTTTATTATTTATTTAGTATATATCTACGTACAGATATATACATTAACGATTATATAATACATTTAAATAATACATTAAAAAAACCAGTAATATAGATTGTTTTAATAATGTTTTTTTTAAAGGATGTTATCAATATATATATATATTTATATATATATTTATATTATAAGACGTTAATTTACGTATACATTTATGAATACTATTATTATCATTATAGTCATGACTATATATACAATTGAATATCTTGTATCATATTTAATATAGCTGATGTTAATTTAACGTTATCTTAACTACAATCATTATCAATAATTTCAGCATCAGTTATTAGAGACTCAATGTCAGGAATAGATAACATATTATTATCATAAAGTATACCTTATACCTTGTATTATAATATATTTTTGTCTATTGATATATAATCGTTATATGATACATTTAAATTAGTATTACTATTACACACACACACACACACACATTACATCAGGTAAATCAGAATAATTTAAATTTGCAACATCGGTGTTATCATAAATAATAGTAGATTCATCATCGAGTATAAAATTACATTTTATGAAACCATTTAAAATTGTTGATATTTTAACATTTAACCATGCATTAACAATATGGTTGTATTTTAATAAAACAGTGATATCTCTAGATACAGAATTATCCATATTAACCAGATATATTTTCATAATTTCAAATCTGTAATACAATTTGAAATTTGCAATTACGCCCATATCCATCGGTTGGGTTCTAGAGGTCGTTCCAGGATGTAGCAAGACTAATTCTGTATTTGATAATCCAGAAACCATAACACGCGCTGGTCTATTGTCGATTATTAAAGTATAATAATTGAGGATTTTCTACAGTATCATACGGAGATAATTCAATTGTTTAGTTTTATTTGATTTGGTATTTTTACTATTAGAAATGATACTATTGCTGTCTTTAACCCATCTAGTAACAGTTAATATAGCAACACTATGTTCGTCAGCAACTAGTTTTGCTGGATTTTACGTCTGCAATTTCATTTATGGCAATTGTCTTATCCATTATAGATATAATTATACGTTTTGGCATGTTTATGTAACAAGGATTAAATATGAAATGACTATTATTTTATAAATAACAACCTACTATAATACTTATTACAGTAAGCATAGCATTAGAAGTACTTCATAGTAATAACGCATGCGCACAATGCATTGTATTTCTCGTTCACATATAACTAATTGCAATTAGTATCTATAGAAACTAGTATACTACATACAATGGACAATTATGGCAGGTATATTTATAATTACTATACATATATGTGGTATATATATATTATAATAAGTAGTTGTAAAAGTATTATTATATATTTTAATTTAAACTTTAAAAGTCGTTATATGCGAAGTACAATCCAAATATGTCATCAAAAATGTTTCGTATTATATAGCCGATTTGTGTGGCTATAGCCGATTTGTAAGTATAACCGGATTGTCATTATAAACGATTGTATTGCCATGTAAGTATACTTACAGGTAGGTGTTACCTATAGGTGTAAATCCAATACACAAAATTAAAATTGTCGTTATACCCGAATTGTCAGTATAATCGATAGTCGATACAAACGGCTTTCACTGTATATATATATATATATATATATATATATATATATATATATATATATATATAGTATTTTATTGTATGTATATATAAGTGATACAATAAATATAGATTGTTTAAATAAATGTATAGATAAGTATACATTAGTAATTAATTTTAATTATATTAGTAAATATAATTCATATATATATATATATATATATATATATATATATATCAATAGTATTTAGGTATATATTATTATTATTATTATTATTATTATCAGATGTAGGCAATGCCAGGATAATTATAGAAGCAGTGTTGCTAATCGGGACAATTACCCCTATATATACTATTCAGATAAGTCTTAAAAAATACTTCTTTATATGCCTTAAAGGAGCTATTTTTTTTATTATAATCGCAAATAATTGTTTATTATATATATTATTCAAACTGTTTCATTAAAAAAATAAATACATTTAATTTCATTTCATATATGTCAATGGATTTGTATAAATATAGCACAATCCAATTATTCCGTTCAATATGCGTTTTAAATATCAACAATTAAAACTCAATGCATCAATTACAATTTATGTTATATATAACATTATAACATTATAATGGTGTGATTTAAAATATGTTTTTATGATATTTCCAAACTTATTTCATAGATACTTTTATTAACAGATAATAAATAGTATATACTATATAGCATTAATTAATATTATATATTAACACATTTTTTAAATATTATATTGATTTTAGCTATTTCCCCACTGCGGTACCACGTTAAGGGGATGTCACACACCTTGTTTTTGTGAAAATAATTTTGTATTTACATTTTTTTATTATTTCATACTATACAAAATTATTCATGAAATTATATCAAAGTTGTTTATATATATTTATTGTATACAATATATAATGTATTAATATATTTTTAAATGTTGTTTTCTCTAAATAATGAATTAACACTTACAGTGCATGTATAAAAGCTATTATTATAAAAAACTATAATAGCTATATTATTAATTTTGTTGTATTATATAAATAATATATGATTTTATATTCCCATAAAGATATCTTTCATAAATATTATTTTCTAATAATAGTAAAAATAAGATTTATATAGAATTAATAAATGACAATTTAAAATGGTAATTTATATATATATATATATATATATATATATATATATATATATAAACAGTAGGCTATATATAATACATATTATAAATGTATGTATATGGGGTTACATGCATATATTATAAATACAATACACACAAATAGATTGATTCAATGAATATAATTCTGCGCGCGACAGACTATTAAGACTATAGACTAGAGTACGTATTCGTATAGTTTTTACTATAGGTTAGTAATATATATATAGGTTCATGTATATATATATATATATATATATATTGATATAGTATACTGCTTATCTATAAATATATGTACATGGTAAACTGTGAAATGGCGTATAACGGCGTAGGAGTATAACAATATAATACATTACTATATTAATAGTAAATTATATAGTATTTAATTTGATAATAACTAATAATAGATTAAAAAATTAGAAAATATAATAGATATATTATTTATTGTATAAGATGTAATTTATTTAAATATTATTATTTATAATTTACTTATTATTAGTATTATTATACATATATAAGTTATTTCATTATATGAATATATATATATATATATATTAAGTTAGGTTAAGTTACCAATATAATATATTATTAGAATAATTATATAAATATTATATTTAATATTGTATGTCCTATATAATATTATATAGTATTATACCAAGGGGTGCAGCTCTACGTGTTTTGCGTACGAAAATCAAAATCTTTGTTTATAAACAAAAAATGTAAACAAACCCTATTGATGGTTAACTTTAACTTTTCAGTTTATTTTTAATTTATTCTCATTAAATTCACTATTTATCATATTATTGTAGACTTATTATAAGTAAATTATATACTTATAAATTATTTAATTACTTATTTATTTGTATATAGCATACATATATTTAATAAGTTCGATTAGTACTATAATATGGAAGAAACTCAAAAAAAGGAACATAAATACGATTTAAATTTATTTACATTAAATTCACTATTTATCATATTATTGTAACCCCATTATATTTAATTTATATACTTATAAATTATGTAAGTCATTATTTATTTGTATATATTATATATATATTTAATAAGTTTGATTAGTACTATAATATGGAATAAACTCGAAAAAAATGAGCATTTATACGATCTGAGTGAAAGATTATTAAGCTGTATATAGTGCTGCGGGCGGTGGGCCATGAATCGATTGTATATGATACATTGAATGGTATACAGTGTATGATACACTCTAAATGCATAACTCTATGTAGAGACATAGGTACACTTATTAACTGTTTTAGTGTTTGTATATTATATATGTGTGTATATATGTCTACAGCTGTATGGATATATATATGTAGGTAGGTGAGTGGGTGGGTATGTAGGCAGGTGTGTATGTAGGTAGGTAGGTATACCTACCATATACCCTACAAATATGTAAGTATATGTGTAGGTGGATATATCTATCTATATATATATATAGATAGGCAGGTTATAGGGGTGGAGATAGGGAGTCAGGTATATAGGACCTACATATATATACATTGTATATGGGTGGGAAAATAGGTAGGTTGTAGGGTAGGTAGATAGTTTGGTATTCAGGCAGGTATGTATGTAGGTAGGCCAATAGATGGGTAGGTAGGTAGTAAGGTGGGTGGGTGGATAGGTAGATAGGAGGTAGGTAGGTGGGTGCTAGGGTAGATATATATGCAAGTATGTTGGTGGGTATTCATGAAGGTAGATAGATATATTGATGGTGGGTAGTTAGTTGTGTGGGTGGATATGTAGATATGTGAGTAGGTATATAGGTAGTTATGTTGGTAGTGTGGTAGGGTATGTATATAGGCAAGTATGTGGGTGGGTAGGTAGTCATGAAGATAGTTAGGTATATGGATGGGTGGGTAGGTAGATAGGTAGGTAGTCAGGAAGGTAGGTATATGGGTGGGTGGGTAGGTAAAATAGTAGGTAAGCGGGTGGTAGGGTATGTTAATAGTCAGTAGGTATACCTGACTATAGTCAGGTAGATATATTGATGGATGGGTAGTTAGGTGGGTGGATGGATAGGTAGATATGTGATATTTTATGTATATAGGCAAGTAGGTAGGTGGGTAAGTAGGTAGGTATATACTATATAGGTGGGTAAGTAGATATGTATGTAGATATTTAGTATAGGTAGCTATTTAATTGGGTGGGTGGATATGCAGGTAAATAGGTAGGAAATCTTCGATGGAATTTATTTCGCTTTACTGTGCTCTCTCATTAGACTTTGTTTGTAGAAATAAAGGGGAGAAACTGTATATTAGATGATGGGAAGTTTTTACTAACAATAAATTCATTTAAAATTCAGCTATTGCATACAATCCCAATTACTAGGGCGAATAATATATTAATTTCAGATCATAATTTACCTATACTTATATCTCCATCTTCTAATTTTGTGTTAGTTTTATTGTTATTATGCTTGATGTCAATATTGTTAATTATATTCCTTCCGATTTATTTTATAATAATATATGTAAATTGTTGAAATGTATTCGTAAAAATATTATGAATATATTGTATGATAAAATAAAAATGTTTGTAAAATTCTATCTGAAAATAATATATTATTTGTATATTTTAATGAATGTAATCAGTGTAGTGTATTATACTATACAGTGTATAGTATACACTGTGTATATAGTATTTATGATTATGGTATACATTTATTATTTATGAATCAAATTAAAAATTTTTAAAAAAAGATAATGTTGAATTTACATAAATATGGAAGGACAACGGATAAGAAAATACTTGAAAATTTGTCAAATATAGTAATTTAATAATCAAATATATCAATCTAATATTTATAATTAATATATATACATCATAAAATATATGTTATATTACTATAGAATATAATATCTAATGTTACATTTCTTTCATATTTTAATTTACATCTCATAAATAATATAAAAATAGATTAATAAATGCTATATGACATTATATATAAACAAATTATGATATTATATATGTGTGAGTGTGTGTATGTGTGTGTGTGTGTATTTGTATGAATTATTATGAGGAACCAGAACATAATTTTACAAAATATACATTTATTAAACAATATTCATTATAATATCACTGTATTATTAAAAATATTTAGATAAATTAAGATATATACATATATATATATATATATATATATATATATATATATATATATATATATATATATATATATATATATATATATATATTATATTATTAATTTATTAATATTATATATGTTAAATTTAGTATAAACATAGATTATATATATATATATATATTGAATAAATAAATAAAAAATGCATATATAACATTTAAATTATGTTTATATATATATGTTATCTACAATTAAATAATGTATAATAAACAAATAATAATAGTATAATTCAATCCAATATATAAATATTGATTATAAATTGTAAATATAAATTGAATAGTTCACCATCAATAGAATAATTTGTTATTATCTGGGTCAAATATCAGTAAAAATGTAAACACAAAATCCGTATGCACAGTAGATAGGGAGCTGCACCCCTTGGGTATTATATACAAATGTTTGTGAGATAAAGTGTCCAGTATTCATATACAAAAGATCTCCTTCTTTATTGTGCTGCTCCTATTGTAGTACGATACTGCAGTAGCCGGTGTTTGATAATAGCAGTCGAACCTAAATATCAATTGTTTATACAATATAATATTGAATATTACAATCGAAATTTAAATTCTTTAAACACATTATTTAATGATTAAATACTATTATATATGTTACATCATGCATATAAACTATTATAATAAGTATACACGTAAAAAATTAGTATTGTTTCGCAGTAAAATTGTTTAGAACTTTAAAACTATAAACAAACTTACATTTACGAAATTAAAATAATAATGAATTATCGATGCTATCTTTTTGTAAACAATAAAATAATATTAATAAACAGGAAATAAAAAAATTCGGTAAATGTTTAATTTATATAATATTTAATGTGAATAATCCATATACATTATAATTTTTATCTAATGCAAATCTAATTATAATGTTTATGGAATAATCATTATATTTATATATATATATTAAATAAAGTTTAGTATATTATATATGTTACATATATGTATATGTGATCAATATCAGGCTTGATAAAGATTTTCACGCTACCTCGTAATTCCCAAATATCAATACACAACATATTAACACCCCATTAATACATATGATCATGTATACTCTACTTATGATAACACACGCACTCACCTCTATACTAAAATGAAGCTGATTATCTGGTCAAGTTATGAAAGAAATGTTTAAACATTAAGCGTCCAAGCCTACTTGACAGCAATTCAAATTGATTGTGCCTTCCACAAGAATATTATTTAGTGAATCATCGTTCTCAATTGTAGCAGGCCAATGATGCATGCATTTCAAGATTATCTTAGATATATATCATCGATATATATATATATATATATATATATATCACTTTTACTTTTTCATTCAAACTGAACATACGTGTTTTCACTAAGATATACAATAACAACTTCTATTCATCATCTTACTGTACGGTAAGGTGGCTTTTAATATATACAATTGTATTAAAATTTAAATCCACAAAACTATATATATAGAAATATACCTAAAAAATATCATAGTATAATTTTTTTTTTTTTTTTTTTTGATGGGGCCAGCCGCTTTCAACTTTAAGATTAACATGTAGGAGATAGGAAATTTAACATGGTAGGTATATAACACAAATTGAAATTATCATAAATTCACATATATGCTTAAATTCTAAATTTTTGTTTTTTTGTATTTATAAAACAACTTAATTACTTTATTAATTTATTCTTATTATGAAATTTAAATATAAAATTTAAAAGTTCTTGGAGATTTCGTGGAGAACTTTAAATTTTGTAATTTTCACTAAAAATTGAATTATGAAAAAAATAATTTTAGGTTTTAAAAATGAATAATGCTATATGTTTAACATATATTTATACATGTGTTAAGAAATTAGTTTTACAAAAATTCTAGAAATGTGCTAATAAATTCAAATAAATGTATATTTCTAGGAAAAATTGCGAAATTTGAAAAAAAAAAAATATCGCTTATAATTTTCATTTTTTTATTTTTATTACAATAAATATACCCTATGTTACATATGCCCAACAATTTTTTTTCAAATCTGATAATTATTTATATTTTTAAAGTGAATTTTAATTTGAAAAAAAAATTATTTTTATCAATATTCTCAAAATTAATTTTTTTACATATTTTATTTTTATTTTAATAACACATTTAAATATATGTGTGTATGTATATAGATAGTTTATTGATTACAAAAATAATGGAATGATATAAAATAATTACTAATAAGTAAAGACAAAATTAGTAATACAATGGTATGAAACAAGAAAAAATAGCAATTAACTAGGATTTAAAATATAAAACTATATATCAAATACATAATATTAAATTATAGTGATTTGGAATATATTATATTTATAATGATTTATTAACCGTATCAGAACAACAGTGGAATACAAACCTACAAGATCAACCGTGTAAGAAAAACCATGGAATATACAAACCGTGAAATACAAAACGACAAGATGAACCGTATAAGAAAAACCATGAAATATACAAACCGTATCAGAACAACAGTGAAATACAAACCTACAAGATGAACCGTATAAGAAAAATACAAACTGTATCAGAACAACAGTGAAATACAATCCGACAAGAACAACCGTATAAGAAAAACCATGAAATATACAAACCGTATCAGAACAACAGTGAAATACAAACCGACAAGATGAACCGTATAAGAAAAACCATGAAATATACAAACCGTATCAGAACAACAGTGAAATACAAACCTACAAGATGAACCGTATAAGAAAAATACAAACTGTATCAGAACAACAGTGAAATACAATCCGACAAGAACAACCGTATAAGAATAACCATGAAATATACAAACCGTATCAGAACAACAGTGAAATACAAACCGACAAGATGAACCGTATAAGAAAAACCATGGAATATACAAACCGACAAGAAAAACAATGCAATATACAAACCGACAAGAACAACCGTATAAGAAAAACCATGAAATATACAAACCATATCAGACCAACAGTGAAATACAAACCGACAAGATCAACCGTGTAAGAAAAACCATGGAATATACAAACCGACAAGAAAAATCATGCAATATACTAACCGTATTAGAAAAACAATGCAATATACAAACAGACAAGAACAACCGTATAAGAAAAACCATGAAATATACAAACCGTATAAGAACAACGGTGAAATACAAACCGACAAGATGAACCGTATAAGAAAAACCATGAAATATACAAACCGTATCAGAACAACAGTGAAATACAAACCGACAAGATCAACCGTGTAAGAAAAACTATGGAATATACAAACCGACAAGAAAAACCATGCAATATACTAACCGTATTAGAACAACAGTGAAATACAAACCGACAAGAATAACCGTATAAGAAAAACCATGCAATATACTAACCGTATTAGAACAACAGTGAAATACAATCCGACAAGAACAACCTTATAAGAAAAACCGTGAAATATATAAACCGTACAAGAACTACTGTAAAATATAAACCATACAAGGGCAAATGTATATATTTTTATATTTCACCATTGTTCTCATACAAAGCTACCTAAGTGGTTTTAATTATACTAAATATATTGAAATAGAAACATATATAATGATTTACAATATTTATATATTATGTTTTTTTTTATAATAATTTTATATATTGTATATATATATATTTATATATTTATATATATATATATATATAATATATATGTGTATATATGTATTTAATAAATACTATTTATATATATATATATATATATATATATATATATAAACGATATAATATTTGTAATAAAATCAGATACTAAAGTGTAATTTGTTAAATTAATAATGAATAGTATAGATAACATATATATTATTATTATATATATATCAAAATTTATATCTTTAATGGTATACATTTTCAACCTACAAGATCAACCGTGTAAGAAAAACCATGGAATATACAAACCGTGAAATACAAAACGACAAGATGAACCGTATAAGAAAAACCATGAAATATACAAACCGTATCAGAACAACAGTGAAATACAAACCTACAAGATGAACCGTATAAGAAAAATACAAACTGTATCAGAACAATAGTGAAATACAACCCGACAAGAACAACCGTATAAGAAAAACCATGAAATATACAAACCGTATCAGAACAACAGTGAAATACAAACCGACAAGATGAACCGTATAAGAAAAACCATGAAATATACAAACCGTATCAGAACAACAGTGAAATACAAACCTACAAGATGAACCGTATAAGAAAAATACAAACTGTATCAGAACAACAGTGAAATACAATCCGACAAGAACAACCGTATAAGAATAACCATGAAATATACAAACCGTATCAGAACAACAGTGAAATACAAACCGACAAGATGAACCGTATAAGAAAAACCATGGAATATACAAACCGACAAGAAAAACAATGCAATATACAAACCGACAAGAACAACCGTATAAGAAAAACCATGAAATATACAAACCATATCAGACCAACAGTGAAATACAAACCGACAAGATCAACCGTGTAAGAAAAACCATGGAATATACAAACCGACAAGAAAAATCATGCAATATACTAACCGTATTAGAAAAACAATGCAATATACAAACAGACAAGAACAACCGTATAAGAAAAACCATGAAATATACAAACCGTATAAGAAGAACGGTGAAATACAAACCGACAAGATGAACCGTATAAGAAAAACCATGAAATATACAAACCGTATCAGAACAACAGTGAAATACAAACCGACAAGATCAACCGTGTAAGAAAAACTATGGAATATACAAACCGACAAGAAAAACCATGCAATATACTAACCGTATTAGAACAACAGTGAAATACAAACCGACAAGAATAACCGTATAAGAAAAACCATGCAATATACTAACCGTATTAGAACAACAGTGAAATACAATCCGACAAGAACAACCTTATAAGAAAAACCGTGAAATATATAAACCGTACAAGAACTACTGTAAAATATAAACCATACAAGGGCAAATGTATATATTTTTATATTTCACCATTGTTCTCATACAAAGCTACCTAAGTGGTTTTAATTATACTAAATATATTGAAATAGAAACATATATAATGATTTACAATATTTATATATTATGTTTTTTTTTATAATAATTTTATATATTGTATATATATATATTTATATATTTATATATATATATATATATATATATAATATATATGTGTATATATGTATTTAATAAATACTATTTATATATATATATATATATATATATATATATAAACGATATAATATTTGTAATAAAATCAGATACTAAAGTGTAATTTGTTAAATTAATAATGAATAGTATAGATAACATATATATTATTAGTATATATATATCAAAATTTATATATTTAATGGTATACATTTTCAATAGTATAGTTATATATGTTGCGTTTCTAATGCATATGTTCCGTGTATTCAATTTGTTTTAAATATTACAATTATAATTTTAAAAATTTGTTACGAAAAATTCACAAAATGTTGTTAAACTTATAATTTTTAATCTATACTAAATAAATATATTTATAAACACATTAGTTATATATTGGTGTATATATTATATCCTATTTATTATATAAATATAACATTATATACATTAAATATTACATTATATAAAATTATCTCTGAATTTGTTACGAAAAATTAATAAAAATGTTATTAAACCTTTGATTTTTAAGCTATACTAAATAAATATATTTATAAACACATCAATTATATATTGGAGAATATATAATATATTATGTATTAAATAAATATAACATTTTATATATTAAATATTACTTTTTATGAAATTATATTTCAAATATTCATGTAAATGTAATCAGCGTATACGATATATTTTTTGTCCCCTCCGTTTTCGCTCATAAATATATATAAATAATTTCTATATAAATTTATATAAGTGGGCAATTTATTATATTTTAGTAGGTTTATAACTAAAGCTAATTAGAATTTGTTTTGCATTGGTAATCTCATATTTAAATGTTAAATTGAAAATAAAATGTATGAAATTGATTTAAATATCTAATGTAAACAATACTAATCGCATGCGTATTTTTTTTAAATAAACATTAGTATTTTAATTTAACGAAATCGATTTATTGGAAAGCGGACAAAAACCAATACATATTAGAGAAAATCCTTCGACTAACTTATATATAATTGTAAAACACATTATATTGAGTATGTGGATTGTATTTATAAACTTGAAAAGCCACCTTACTGTACGGTGTACACGCTATAGGTACGCTATACCTACTATACATTGTACACTATATACTCAGGGCCGGCTTAAGGGGGGGGGGGGGCAAATCGGGCAATTGCCCGGGGCCCCACATTTTGGGGGGCCCATGAATTATTTGAGACATTTTTTTTTTACTATTTATATGAAATAAAAATGTTCTTAACTATTTTTCTTATATATTATTAATTCTAATTAAAAAAATAAAAATAATATAATAAATTAATTAAATATGAGTCATTTAGGCCGATTTGAAGAGTGAATTTTACAAAAATTTCTAAATTGACATGAAGATATGGTGGAAACAGCTACATGAAGATTTTGGAGCACATGCTAATAGTGATAACATAGATCTTCTCACACATCTCTGATTGTTAGATCAAATAGTATGAAACCGATTGATAAATAATTGTTTGATAAACTAGAAGATGATAAATGATAAACGTATTAAGGTATTATTAACCATAGTTAAATATTAACAATTTATAATTCTATAATTAGTTTACAAAACAAAAAGTATACTTTTTTTTATTAAAATTAAATATATTTTATAAGATATATTTTAACTATGATTTCTGATATTTGTAAAGGATTATATTGATTATAAATTACGAAAAACACGATATTCTATATAGATTTATAATTAAAAAAATAGATATTTTCAAAATAATTGTTCTCAAAATAATTAACTTTCTCTATCTTATGCTCGTATTAATTAAATGTGTATATTCTCATAGTGTATATATTATTATAGTTGTATTAGTACACATAATATATATATATATAGGTATAATATAACCTATAATAGTTTTAATTTAAATAGGATTATTCTGCTTTAGGTTATTCCTATAGTATTGTCAATAATGTCTATTGATGAAAGGGAATTATGTACATAAAATGATTATCTTTTTCAACATACTATCATTACAGAAATATATTATATTTATTGAAACAGATATTATTTATAAATATATATATATAACATACATATAATACTAAAGGCATTTTTGCAATTATCCACCTATTACTTGCAAATGAATGTTTAGTTTGACATCACCCTCATCTATCTATTTACAAATAAATACACACAATGGCGATATTATTATTGGAGAATAGGTGATAAGTTATCACTGATAACTACATAATTGAAGAAATACAAAATTCAAAATATTATATTATATATCATATACTCAATTCCATATATATCACATCGATATATATTATCGTTATGTATATCAAGTTAGGTAAGTATTATAGCCTACTATTATTATATAGGTATTTATTGATATACGACGTACGATTGTACGTTGAGATTCATTATCACTGATAATTTATCAGTTATAATTTATCACATTGGTCAATATTTAGCTACCGATCTATTAGAATTTTTTCAATAATAATATAATTATAATAGATTATAGAGCTCAAAGTTATGAAAATTCCAGTATATGTCTGGAAGATTCAATGACATGAAATATATTATAATAACCATAGTCCATTGTCAATATGGATTCACATATCTACACTGTGTATTCCTTAAATCTGGTTGGGCAAAATGCCGTTAAATCTTCGACAAGTATAGCAATATTCTTTGCCTTCATCCCAAATCAATATAATTTATTTAGCCAAACTATATAAAGAATATATTAACATCTAGATTAAAGAAGAATATAATATTTTTTATTAAAATCATTATCGAATATAAAATGGTGATCGCAAGCAGATTCTGTTAGTGCAGTCTCTTGAGGACTTCTTATAATTACATAATTTATATCTGATATTATATATATTAAAATATAACTTAAATTACATTACTAGAGTCAACGTATTTATTCAATAAAATGCAATTATAGAATTTGAGAGATTGATATAATGAAAACCGTGGAGCTAATTACTTTGTAGAATAAAATCGATCAGAAAAGTATTGCAATTAGGTTACATTGAGATAATAGCGGTAATACAAAATATTGATGCACTCTATAAATCAGTTGTTCCCAACCTATGGGTCGACCCATACTTGGGTCATTGAGTATTTTGTGTAGGTCCTGATCCAATTTCTAAAAAATAATATAAATGCTTTTATATTCAAATTGGATTTATGGTCGAGAAAAATTTAAGATGGAAATATATATTTAAATATATGTATATTAATTTTTATATGATTATTTTATGATTAAAGTATAATAATAAAAAAATAAAATTTGTCATTGGGTCATGGTATATTTTTTAATTAAGAATTATAAAAAAAGGGTCATGGTGAAAAAAGGTTGGGAACCACTGCTCTAAATATATATGCGAGAAAATACATTATTATGAGGAGTTAATTAAAGTATACAAACAAATTACAAAATAATTAGTATAATGATAACATATGATAAAATTGAAGAGTTATAAATATTAGTTGTTGCCAAAATGACCCATTTAATATGTTATTAAATTATTATGGGGCCCATACGTTTTTTTTTGCCCGGGGCCTATAGTATGCTTAAGCCGGCCCTGTATATACTATACAATGTATATTGTGCACTATTCTAGAACGTACATAATTGTTTATTATTATTATTATATATTATTCAAACTGTTTCTTATATGACTATTTCTTATACACTGTGCAGTGCACACTGTACGGTATATCTATACGTTCCCAGAGATATCCCCTAGGACTTCACACACGGGTAGATGGACTACCCTTTCTCACTGAGGTTATGTAACAACTACTCACGTGTTTTATTCGCTGCCCTCGATGTTTAAAATCTATTTAGGTATCGAATATATATTCAAGAATATGTCGCATAATCAAAGACCTACGTTGGACGTCTTGGTCTCCACGTATGTCGTACGACATACGTGTCGGTCGAAACGATAAGAATGATAGAATCGATTCTTAACGGTACCGAAAAGTTGACTTCATTGCTAGTACCTAATTTTACATTATCGCGCTTATTATCTATATTATGTTTGTCATGGCATTGTCATTTCATCGTGATAAGAACCCACTTATAGCTATGCTTTACTATATAACTCATTCAATTCATTCTAACACAATGTATGACCCTTCCCAGCATCAAGTATATCCAAATAACGAACTCGTATCAATGACTACCTCCATCGTTGATCCTTGCCATTTGTCATCCCCCTATTTCTCATTTACATGTCCCACTTACTTCGACACCACCTTATCAAATATATTCACTATAATAGCATCTCCTCCACACAGTTACATATATGTAACTATAGTTACCCCTACATATATAACCATTATGATTACCCCCTCATCCGATCCCCAATATCTACTCCGCTTAACTCTCTACATTATACAATGTGTGTATTATGTATAATCATTTACAGTGAATACATATTTAAATTGATCTCTATAAATACTAAACCCATATTTAATACATATACATCAATAAAATCATTACAACTACGAATTAAATACAATTATATTGACTGATACTCCCACATTTACATATATCCTTCTGTACATATTGATCCACTCCTTATGAGATAGATCTCCCACCTAATAATCATTCATAAAATACTAAACATTTTACTTCCTATTTAATAAATAGATCCTAATGTATTAATATATATATATATATATATATATATATATATATATATATATATATTCTAATTACATACAAGCCAT
Organism: Osedax fenrisi; assembly: GCA_964019155.1. Taxonomy (NCBI): domain Eukaryota; kingdom Metazoa; phylum Annelida; class Polychaeta; order Sabellida; family Siboglinidae; genus Osedax; species Osedax fenrisi. Next base: position 31,479,084 of record OZ025241.1, on the reverse strand, counting down.
TTCTAGTGTCCCTCGAGGATCTATTATAGTTCCACTATTTTTATTAATTTATATAAATGTTTACCAACAATATTTTCAGATAATGTTTACCTAACTATTAGCTTTAATTCTTAAAATTATAACTATATACAAGAAGGATTACATAATATTTTGCGTTTAATATTTGCATAATGTGTTGTTGTGATAATTGGTTCTATTAACTCACCACGTTTATATATTTTATATGTTATATATTTGTATCGTTTCAAACTGTTAATCATTTTAAATATATTGGTCTAACTTTCTGCGATAATCTAAATGTTAACCTGTCTGTTAATATAGTATGTAGGGGAAAGTAACCTAATACGGACACTTTAACAATAAATGGTCTTAACATGTTATGATACATTATTTGTATTACAAAATTACAATATATTAGTATTATATGATTATAGATATTATTGTGATTTTAACATTTTATTTATTCTTTTAATTCTATAGATAATGGGGGTGTCCGTATTCGGTACCCATGTTCGAATACGAACACAATATGTAATTGTTGATAACAAATATAGAAATTATATATATAATTTTAGAATGCCTTTATTTTTAATAATATAGTGTTACCTTTTATATCGATATATTTGTATATTCTTGAGAAGGTTTTAAGTTGAATTTTTTTTTCATAAATTTAAAAACGTAATACAAAAATCACTTTATTGAATATATCAGCAATATGTTGAATAATTAAAACATAAAAAATACTTTTTAGACTATTTATATAATTATGAATATTTTATTCATTACATATTTTTTTTGTATGAGATATGGTTTCTGAGATACCGAAAGTGTCAGTATTCGGGCATGACAGTGCACTGTCCGTATTATGTTACTTTACCCTAATTATTAATAGAATATTTAGATACTCTATTACCAATGAGTATGTTTGTATAGTATATCTTCTAAAGGAATATATATATTCTATGTGTGTCCTATACTTGAATAAAATTACTCTATTTCTAATCCACATATTAATTATATTGATAATACGATATAATTGAAATATTGCTATAATACTTCACAAATGATTATTATATATATATATATATATATATATATATATATATATTACATATGTTAATATGTAAATATGTCTGGATATTTGTTTATATTCCGATCGTTACATCAATCATAAATAATGTTCTCATCGTAGGTTACTAAATACTTAATGATATGGTTTTCACATAAATGTATGTACAAACATTTAAATGTAATGCATGAACTTATGGATATTGACTCAACATCGATCTTCAATATATAAATGAATAACTATAGTTATATATGCACATGTCCATGGACAATATATAGAATAACTCTATATACAGATGTCCTTGGATCATAATTCGACCTTCCAACTGCATATTCGCCACCTATCCGAACTACTTTGTAAATAGAGTGGAGTCTGCGTGGAATATACTTCCTAAGGGTTTACCCACCCCCACTCTTTCTCCTATATCATTCATGTATTCATCTACGCGCATTAAATCATAACAATGTTCATATATCTAGTTTTATTTTTTATTTATATCTCTATTTATTTATTGTTAGTTATTTGGTATTTACCTATATGTTTTGCCAACTCTTGGGTTAAGTTTTACCCCCAAAGCACAGGGATTGTCGACCCCTTCCCTTAAAGTTAATACCCTTAAAGTTAAAGTTGATGAAGTGATTGCATCAGAATAAATCCCATTATTATTATTCTCTTTTTTATTATTTGTTAACTCGATATCTTAACCATTTGTAACGCGGCATTTTTAAATCATTATATATATATTAGTTTATATTCTAATTTGTTCTTTTTTGTATTATTGTTTTATGTCATTTTGTTTGCTTTAAACAATAAACTATATCTATATATTTATAGATCTATCTATGTTAATTGTGTCATTGTGTTTGGCCTTCGTTTATATTGATCATCACTTTCACGTATTCCTCTCAGTATAGTATACTATAGTACTATAAAGCCTGTAGGGTTTATTTGTATCGGCCCGTGTAAGTAAATTACTTATTTATTATTATGAGTGATGATAATCATATATACTTTTTTTTGTATCGTTTTATTTTGTTCCATTATAATAAACTCTATATCTATCTCTATATATCTATCTAATATATGTATTATTATTATAAGAATAATCTACAAAATACATATAAATAACGTTAAAGCATGTACTTTACGGGGTGTGTTATAAATCTTTATTTTATAAATGTAGAAATATAATTTATATATAAATAAATAATGGTATTATGTATCATAGTAATTTGTGAATTTGTATCCAATCACATGCCTTCCTTATAACTAAGGAAATAAACAATATAGTTATATATATATGTAACCTTATACATAAAACTACGTATATAATTATACACATACGTATATTAATAGTATATGTATTTTAAATGCTGTATAACATACCCTATATGCAACTAATATATATATATATATATTGTATTGCAAATGAACCGACTTTTCATTGTATCGATAAAAATACACGTTAAAAACCTAAAATAATTGTATCGATACATATTCAAAACTAATAATAATGATATTAATATAAGTATACATATATATATATATACAAATAATATCTTTAGTAAGGTTATCACATATCAATTTGTAACGAGCAACGGTAACAAGGACGGTAACAAGGACACGTGTGGGCGTGGCTTATTGTTTAACGATGAATGGCAGCTGTTCGTAGCTGGTGACATTGAAGTCGGGCTTGCAGACACTCCGGTACTCCAGGTAGTCCTCGAGACATTCGAACACCACCTCGTCCACGGAGAACATCATCTGATCACAGGAGGCGTGGTTAGTTATTGACGCATGCGTGCGTATTGTATATTATCAGTATCGCTACTAACAGTATTATCGGTATACTGATACTATACTATAGTATACTATTATATATATATATATATATATATATCGGTTTAAAGGTAATAACTATATTACGCATGCATATTACCTCTTATAAAATGTATTACTAATATGGGAAAGTCTCCGATTACCGACCCCTAAATGATTATTTGTAATAACTTATTCAATATTAAATATATTTATTTGAAATTTTGTAATTAGAGTAATATTATGGCAATGAATAATGTGGCTATTTTAAATTTTTGATATAATTATATTTAAAAGAATAAACAGGGGGGTCGGTAATCGGATACATGTGCCTAATACCGTCCCTCTAAAATAATCATGGTATAAATAATTGTAGTATTATAATTCCAATAAAAATAGCAGATATATTTATTTTTTATTTAATTTATGTTTTAATAGTAATATTAAATTTAAATTTAAACTTTATAGTAATTATATTAAAGCAGTTTATATTATTATTTAATATTTATTTATTAATTAATATGTATATAATCAACTGGAATCATGAATCCTAAATCTATATTAATGATACACAAACAACTTATAACATAATTTAAAGTAAAATACGTATCTATTTTGATTATATATTATAAACCACATGGGTTCGGTATTAGGGTAATTTAGGTGGTCGGTAATAGGAAAATCACATGGGTTGCTATGATTAAGATATATTGGTTAATAGTTATTCAAATTAAATTATTTTTATAATAGTTATAAACATTGTATTGATCTACAATATTATGCACAAAATTAAGTTTTCTTTTAATTAATAAAGAATTTACAATGATTTAAAAAAATGTATTATTCAAATATTTAAAAAGTAAAAACAGAATATTACATTTTATCAAATAACAATTGTAGGATTAAATAATTGTTTAAACAACATACTTATTCATATGTATCATTAAATTATTAACAGTTCATGTATATGTAATTTTTTGATAACTCTTATAGTTACTGAGATACGAGAGGGGGTCGGTATTAGGAGGGGGTTGGTAATCGGGGACTTTCCCCTATAGGGTATAAACGACTATATATAGTCGTACCAAAGCCCAATGGCCTACCAAATGGCATTGGTAGTACTATATATATATATATATATATATATATATATATATATATATATAGTATACATGTATTATAGTGAATTAAAGACATAACTACGCACAAAACACACATTGACACATATACCGGCCTAAATGGGATATCCTACTACAACTATTTCCGGATATAATGTCCTAAACTTCATGCTAGAAAATATTGTTATAGCGAGTTGCGGCGTGAGATGTCTTTAACACATACCACTTCGCCTATGAAGAACCTTATTGATGAAGAGTTCCCTGAGGGTAGCTATGAAGGGCATGTCCCTCACGCTGTACACACAGATACCGTGTCGCCATTTGCCGTAACACTTGCCTCCCCACTTGGCGTACACTGCCATCCAGGGCTTGCCGTCTGGTATACCTGTTCCATACGCAAGATATCAATAAGTTTACATACATATATATATATATATATTTAAATATTCCATTACAATATTATTATTATTATTAGTATTATTATTTTAGGAAACCAAATATTATTATTCGCCCTATTCTAATCTATTAATATTAGTTATCGACATATTTTAATATCATCAATATTCGTACGTATCACGATATCATTGTCACGAGACTACTGTGTAATATATTCCCGTGGGTATTTCTAATTGACCATTGTGGTGATTAGTTCAAACACACCCTACAATACATTCATCAACCCTGGGGATGACAACCACGTATGGACCTATAGGAAACCCGAGACTTCCTATCGTGGTCTACTTTGTCTGTTCCGCCGAATTTATTATCTAATTTGTTCACAGTTTTAGTTTGTGTAAATGTGCGTATATATTCGATATTAGTATTATATTATTACATCCTTATTATTATTATTATTATTATTAGTTTTATAGTTTCTTATTTTATTTATATTATTATTATATCATCGATATACGATAGTGTTGTTAAAATAATGATATTATAATTATAAATTACTTATATTTTAAGAATATCCTTCCTTCTATTATATTTAATATTCGGGAAATAAATGTAGAAGTAAAATGATATTATTTTATAAAAAAAGTATTCTATATTTATATATATATATATGCATATATATATGCAGTTAAGATATATCTATAGATTAGGAAATGAATATCCATACATATATATATATGTATGGATATTAATTTGCTAATCTATCTTAACTAGCCACTGAATCTCAGCACGACACCCTAAATCTAACCCCTTCCCTAACCCTGCCCCACTAACCATGATATCCACCGGGTGGGTGCAGCATAGGGTTATGGTAGTCGTGATGTAGGGTCGCCCAGTAGAATTCGTCAGGGGTTAATGTCTTCCTAGCCCATTGCAGTAGGTCAGCAGCCTTGTCATCCTCTAGGATGTATCGTATGAACGCCTTACTGAATACGCCTGTATGATGGGTAGGCTTGTGTCCTTAGTCATTAGATGTCCTTTATTGATCAGATGTATTATATAATAGGTATACCTATAGATATATCATATACCTACCTATCATATATACTATGCACATAAGCGGATAATTGATGTATACTAATATTATATACTTATTTATTAATCATATATTGTTATATTATAATATACTATATATATATTATACTATAGTATATCATATACTGTATATGTATATATAATATATATATATATATATATATATATATATGCATTTTTACTAATAGTATTATTTAAAATATACACATATCTCAGTAATAAAAGCATAACTATGTATATTATTAACGCTTATTATCATTATTATACCATTCAGGTCATATGTTACTGATTATAATTCATCTATTATAATATATAGTAATATTATTATAATCTTGTTTCCGATATATATTAGTTAAATTATCGGTAACAATATTTGTATATAATTATATATATATATATATTATAACCATAAACACTTCCTCTGACAAAATCAATATCATGAGGTATCGGTGGATTAGTTCTTCCTGTTTTAATCACTTTTCTCCTACTTGTGTTTACAAATATTTCTTCGTGTTCTTCTTTATACCTAAATATCATAATTAATAATAAGATATTATTAATAACACACTTATATATATATATATATATATATATATATATATATATATATATATATATGTATTTAATATGAATTTAATATTAATACATTTTTTATATTTATAGTACTTGTAACAAAGTATATATAACAGGACATTTCAGTTTAAATTTCAATATATATATGTGTATGTGTGTGTGTGTATGTGTGTGTGTATATATGTGTATATATTATATATATATATATAATATATACATATACATCTGAATTAGTATTCACACATTATGAATGATACACTATCGTAGTGACACCTACCGGCTATGAATGATGCGATTTCCATAGATACCTTCGATATCATTAGCTCCGTTGTAAATCTTCAGTATACGAACAATCTCTAGGTTTGTTTTCAGGGGGAATGCGGATGCTGGTGGGTGTGTGCACGAGTATATGTATTACTATAGGTTCATGTATATATATATATATATATATATATATATATATATATATATATATATGTATATATATATTAATCACAGCATACACGTATATAATATGTGGACTATTTGTGTATTATTATTATAATTAAATTACAAATAAGACTATCCTAAGCCTGATGAGAGATTCTGTAAGTCAATTACAGTAAGTGTAATACACGAATTCATGAAGAGTCTCTCGTTGCGAATAGTTCATTAACTCATACTTTCATGAACTATATACCGCAATACGATACGTGTTGCGGTATTAACTTATTAGGTCATGTGTAAGAGACCTTCGTTCTGTTTCTTCATTTATTATTTATTATTAAATTACTCTAATTTTATATATTTATTATTAAATTACTAAGTCTCGTATTATTTTGTGTGTACTCAATAAACTATCAATCTATCTATCTAACATATTATTTTTAATGTAATATAGATTAGACACGCCCAATTCTATAAGCAGACACGCTAACTATATTATGCTAAATAATACACTCTTTACTTAGCTATCAAACTTAACGCATTATAACTATTACTATAACTATTACTAAACTAAAAACTGACTACTTTCGGAACGGAGTCGACTCCCAGAATATATACTTACACACAAGGTTCTATATACATAGGATACCTACTGTTAATACCTACAGTTAATAACACCAACATAGTAACCTGCAGTGTTGATCAGATAATTCCATTCTCTGTTTCCATTGATGTGGTCGTTCATACAATTTATATCTGCCTGATTATTACAAATATTATATCTCGATATTATCTACGATTTCGCGAAGCGAAGATATGTCACTTTTATATATCTATTTACGTGAAACAATTTTAAATGATGAATAGTTTGAAAGATAGGTGGCAATACTATCATTTTTAATAATTTCAAAAACGAATTATCAAAGTAATTAATACTTTAGAATGTTTAACAATATGTATAATTGTACAAGAAAACTTGACCTATTTATTTATTATATTTATCAAATATGGTTGTATGTTTTAAGAACAATGATTCTAATTATAGAATAACGTTATAGTAGTAGAGTGAAACCTGTAGTCTGGAGTAACCTGCGTACACGACGTATTCGAGTTTAGAGGCGATGAAAACATTGTCGAAACACCTCGCCAGAAGTGCGATAGATCTAAAGTAATAGTGCGTGTACGTGTGTGTGTTTGTGTGAGAATGTGTGTTTGTGTGTGTGTGTTTGTGTGTTTGTGTATTATTATAATGATGTTTATAATATTTCTACAATATAATATATCTCAATTGTAATAATGTAAACTAATTTATAATACTACTATGAATATATATATATATCTGATATTCAATATAATATATATATGTGATTAATACTTTTGAATATAAAACAAAAATAATCTCACTAGACAGTAGAATTAGCGAACTAAGAAACGGCGTTCACACAGCATACAAGAAATATTCCATTCTAAAAACAACGATTCACAATAAAAACTACCTTAAGCTAAACAACTTCAACAAGAAAAATATATCAACATTGAAATTGGAATTATAAACTCATGTTGAATAGTCCAAACATGTTGAATAGTCCAGTGGAAGTTAATCAACAACATATCTGGCGAATACTCCAAAAAGAGGTAGAATCAAGGCTAACAGCAAATAAGACCTTATGAACGAAATGTAATAACACTTCAAGCAACTACTATAGTGTATACACTATTATAATACACTATAGTTATCTATAGGTAACAATCGTGAACATGAATTATGCTCTATACAAATCAATATTATCAGTGAAACTATTCTGACAATAAAAACTGTACCTTTAATGTCTGACATAGGAAAGGTAAATGAAAAGGTATACAGAAAGGTAAATGAAAAACGAATTAACTAAATTAACTAAAACAAATAAAACTATGCATATATCCTATACTACGTTCCAATCAGATAGGATTCAAACTTTGAAGACCTACGACCTCTCACACATTATCTCTCAGATGATTAATCTAATGAGTACTAATTCGCAATCTTTAGGCCGTTATAATGTTTGTAGACTTTAAGAATGTATTCGATAGTATACTATGTGATAGTGACAACATAGAAATAGTGCTCCGTATATTAGAATCATATCTGATACCTCATACAGGCCGTGGCTTTAACGTTTAAAAACACTTTACAATTAATTATAACACCTGACGGAGAGACAGAAAACTTTCAACTAACAAAAATAGTCTTACAAGGCGCTATACTAGCGTCTTTCTCTTTGTTATCACACTGGATTACTACATAAAATAAATCTGCAAACATATCTCTATGGAACTCCAAAGCAACAATCGAACCTATATTATAATATGATAGCGAATGCTGGACAATCGACTCCACAATGCATATGAAAATGTATGGTTGGTATACCAGGTTACTTAGAATGGCCACATACTCGACTAGTAGGTCACCGAATAACACACACCGATGAACTAGCCCATAACATAATTACATGGAAGCCAAAGAATGCCATATATTTGTGTTGCCATATATATTATGAATTTTTCACCTCGTAAATCCCTTACCACCACAATATTCCCTCAAATGTACCTTGGTCATACCCTAATCCCTCCTACTACATCAAATATATAGGCATCTATATCAATAATAAATTAACTTTTGATAAACATATTTAACATTAAAATATTCCATATTCTACCATTTATAAATGGTATTGAATGTATTCAATATAAACAAAATACGTACTTACATAACAACATCCATCGCACTAACTATTACCCAGATGTTAATTATGTCTCGTTTACAATACTGCATACTTATACTACTTTCATATCATAATAAATCCTCTACAATCATCGACTGCTTAACTACCAGATCACTTAGTCTAGTATACCGACTAAAAACAACTGACTACACTACAAGTATAACTGACCTATGAACGCAACTTAACTGGCCATCCGCAAAAACTAATTTCTTTCCATACTGCTCTAACGCCACCTACGATCCTCTAACTATATGGTCCTGATTGAACCATCCTTTCACCTAAAAAAACTTGGAAAGCATCGCTACTCCCCTTTTGCACCAGCTTCCTTAGGAATATACTCTCTCCATCCCTCAAAACCATCAATACATCAACGACAACATTCGAATATAAACTAAAGAAGTATCTCCTTGTTCATGATATATTAATTTCAAATATATTTTTTTCGTCAAGTTGTACACTTGTCTGTAACCTACTTGTTATTACATGTATTCATTGTTTTGTATGCATTATTGTCACACTATAATAATTGTATAATTGAATTAGTTTTAAAATAAAATCATCATCATAATTATCATATGACTGTTTCGTATACATAAATATGAAACATTAGGATATAATCCAAACCAAGTGCCCAAACACCAAATAACAATGGCGAATGTGAAGAAGAAGACGAATTACGAACACTGATGACGGATGGAGAAGGATGGAATGTAATTTCAATATTTGATCTATTGAGAATTCGACAAAAGTAAGTGTATATATATATATATATATATATATGCATATGCATATTATTATATACATAATTATAAATGTGATGCATGTCACACTATCATATATAACCTATGTATGCTTGCATCAGTGTTCTTGTCGATATGGATACAATAGGTGTTCTGCGGTCTGTAGATAGCGCGCAGTAGTCTGGACGTCTGTTAGTGGTTGTTACGTAAGTAGTATTATGTCATCCGCTAATCATCCACTACCATTGTTATGTACACTTATTATAGTATTGTAGTGAATACAATCATACAATAATTACATATTTTTTATATATTTCTTGTATAACTTCAAACTTCTGATTTAGTTCAAATTTATGAAATATATCACATATGTAATATGATATGTGTACATATATTATATGAATATGTATGTCCTATAGTACATATATTATGTGACTCATCGGTTAGTACCTATATATAACCAATATACGTATACGCGTATCATTTATATATATATATATGCATAAAGTGCATGTATACATATATGTCATTATAAAAACACTAATATAGTACCTTTATAATATAATACAATACTTATATTATGATTATTAATCCCTATTAATCACTATACCTGTTCAACATTATCGTGCATGATGATATTGTAGGCAATCGGAAACTGGAGTTCCTCCTCGTCTAGCGCCATCTGGTGGTAGCTCTTTATCTTCAGGTAGGATTCACAGTTCTCGAACATGCTGCTCATCACTTCCGTCTCCCTTTAGTGTAATAACATGTATACATAATATATATATATATATATATATATATATATTTATTTAACTGCCTGTGTGGCTCAGTTGGCTAATGTGTCAGACATACAATCAATAGGATACGGGTTCGAGCCTCGTCAGGACCATTATAATAATATTTATAAATTATCTTATAATTGTGTATAAATAAATGATCGGCTCTTGTTAAAACCATGAATTCATTAACACGAGATCGGCTTCGAAAGGACATTAGAGCCATATATGGTTATAAGTGAAAACTTCATCTAAGTTCCTGGATAGGATGAAAGGATCCACAAAAATAATAATATAATAACAATATATATAGGAAATTATATACTGGCAGTGCCCGAATACGGGTACTCTTAATAACTCAGGTACCATAAATCCTACAAAAAATGTGTAATGAATGAAATAGTCATAATTATATAAATTGACCAAATAAGTATTTTTAATTTTTTAATTATTCAAAATAATTCTGATATATCCAATAAACTGATTTTTTTATTACGTTTTTAATTTAATGAAAAAAAATGTCAACTTAAAACCCTTCTCAAGTACATAAAAATATATCAATATAAAACATAACACTATATTATTAAAAACTAAATAATTCTAAACACTATATAAATAATTTCTATATTTGTTATCAAATAGTAATTAAGTTATATGCATATATCTAGAGGTCATATAAATCCATAATACGTATACCCTATAGGGTGTTATATAACCAATCAGCGCGCATTGTTCAAACTATTCTAATTTTCATAAAATCACGTGCCTTATAATATTAACCCAACCAATGATGCTATATCTAATAATATTATAATTTGGATACTTTACTTATAATTATTAATTAATAAAATAATAAAATTAATTATACCTTGTTACCTTGTGCCGTCGAGTCGAAATCGACCCCTTTCGACATCCTTGGTAGCTATTCTCCATCCCGCTCTGTCTCTAGCATCTAGTCGGAGATTCGTGATATTTTTAGAGAGATATTTTGTTATATTGTCTAGCCAAGTCCAATGTGGTCTGCCTTTTCCTAGCCGACCTTCCATTCTTCCCAGTATCATTTGCAATTCCATCATAGCTGATCTAACAACGTGTCCGAAAAAATATAGGGCAGCCTTGACAATTCTGGATTCGAGCGTTCTTTTAGGTTGTACTATGTCAATTATCTCAGTATTTCTATTCCTATCTAAGTAGGTAACTACGAACAGTTTCCTCCAACACCATAGTTCAAAAGCATCGATTATTGTCCTATCTGCCTTCTTTATAGTCCATGTTTCTGCTCCATAAAGGATAATTGAAAATACCAGTATTTGTACAATCATTATTGTTGTCATTAGATAAATGCCTCTGTCATTGAATATACATTTCAGATTTCCCATGGCATATTTTCCTATTAACAGTCTCCTTCGTAGCTCCTTATCGGTAACTCCATTAATTGTAATTAGAACTCCCAGGAAGATAAATGTATCAACCATTTCGATATTGTTATCATCTACTATTATATGGTCCAATTTATCTGTAGTTATCACCTTTGTTTTCTTGACATTTAAATATAATCCAGTTTCTTCGCTTGCTCATTTGACTTTTGTAATTATCTCTGTGAGATCATCTTTTGTTCCTGCTATCAATGTAGTGTCAGCATATCTAAGGTTTGTAACTTTCCTTCCACCTATACTAATGCTTTTATCCCAATTTTCCAGGACATCTCGCATTATTCATTCTGCATAGATATTAAATAGTAATGGAGATTCATCCTTGCCGTACTCCTTTATCAATCTATATGTTGCTTGTTTTACCATACTCTGTCCTTACATGTGTCCTTACACGACTGAAGTCGATTCTTGATTTGTGTATAGATTTTTCAGCACTACTATCAGATGCTCGGGTACTCCCATGTATTTGAGAGTGCACCATAGTCTTTATGAACTATACAGTCGAATGCCTTTTTGTAGTCAATGAAGCACATGAAGAGTTCTCTTTGATGATCTCTAGAATTTTCCATCATCCATATCAAGTTAGCAATATGGTCTATTGTACTCTACATCTTCGAAACTCGGCTTGTTCTATTGGTAGTTCAGGGATGAGAAAGGTCTCAAGTCTTTTCTGCAATATTCTCAGAAGTGGCTTGCATGTGATATTAAAGCGATTGTTATAAAGAGGAACATATATTGATTTCTTCCAGTCATTTGGCCATATCTTTGTTTTCCATATGCTATTGCACAGACTCGTCATGACTCTTATAGCCTCATCACCTCCTGCTTTTAGGAATTCTATAGGTATTCCGTCGCAGCCTGGAGCTTTTCTATTATATATATCATATATGTCGGATTGCTTCATTCACTTATATTTCTAATACTTCAGGTTCGTCCTCATATAAATTCTTATTAAAAATATCATTTATATTAGGATCTCTTCTGAATAGATTTTCTGTATATTGTTGCCATCTCTTTTGTATATCCTTTTCTTCTGAAACCACTCTTCCAGTACTTAGTTGCATAGCACCACAACTTGAGCTGTGTAATCCTGTCATCTCTTTTTTTTATGTAAACAGGTCTCTTGTTTAAAACAAGTTGTTTTACCCATTCTATTAATATCTTCAATTCACATTTATATATGATGATTTGCTCTATATCCTGCCTTTCTTTCTTCTGAAATGCTGCGTTTAGCTTTCTATATTCTTCATATTTTCCTTTACTGCGCATTTCCTTTCAATCTTGTAAAATTTGTAAAGCTTCCTTCGATAGCCATTTAGAAACTTTCTTTCTTATGAATTTCGGGACCTTTTTATACGCTCTATCTTTTAGTATATTTAGAAAATCATTCCAGAGTTCTTCAGGTTCTCTATATTTTATTGTAAGCTCGTTAAACATATTTGTTATCTCTACACCGTAGTCAAATCCGATTTTTTCAACATCGTATAAGTTATAATTAATTATAAGTAATGTAATTTAATTCATCTAATTGATTCATCGATAATATATATTATATTATAGTGGTATATAGGGTTTCTGTATTAGAAAATGGGTACCAAATAAGAACACCCCCGACGGAGACCTTGTTATCTATGGAATAAAAGATTAAATTAAATTATAAAATCACAATAATATCTATAATCATATACTATAAATATATTATAATTTCTGAATACAAATAGTGAGTCATATAATATTAAGACACTTGATTGTTAAAGTATCCGTATTAGGTTACTTTCCCCTATATATATACAATATATCACGCACACACACACACCATATCATATTAACTTGTAGTCGACTTTTCTATCGGCAATGGCCTGCATGAGTGTCGAGTACAAGTGGTCATCTAGGATGTCATTGCCCCCGGACAGCTCCGGACACGAATACTGGACACCGTCCCTGTCCCGTTGACCTCGGTACGTGACCTTGGCTCGCGAACATTCGACCTCTAGACTCGGCGCCGAAATAACGGCCCACGGTATCGTAACAGCTCGTCGATCGCGTACGACCTCTGGTATGACCTTGAAGCCGATGATCACGACGAACAGTACTACGATCAGCGTTAACAGCGGGTGCTGGTTGGTCAGCTTACGGCCGCACCTGTTGACGTATTTCATTATTGAAACCATAGCCTCGATTTCGATAAAGCTACGACTCCTACTATTGTAGTTTAGACTACTTATGATAATGGTAGCATTGTTACACGCGTGTCGAGCTAAGCGTATCAAGTTTCCGTAGAACCGGTGTAACTCGATATTTCGATTATCAGTCATATATCAGATGTGTATGTATACCATATATGTATTATTAATATCACCTGTGAGTACGGTCTATAACCGCTAAACTCAACTTATATACAATGTTGTATTGTTATTATAGTTGCGTTTACGTATATGATCAGTATATCTCGATTATAAATGCGGATAAATATATTTATAATATAGTACAATATTTTTAAAATATTGCTTCTACTAATACTATAGTATTAGTATACTACTATATACTAGTATACTAATACTATAGTATAATAGTTAAATATGACTACAACTAGTAGAAGAAGTTTTTATATCTCAGCCCCTACTATTTGGAATTCCCTCATTCAAAAAATAAGATCAACCACATTTATTGCAGTTTTTAAAAATGTTCTGAAAAGATATCTTTATGATATTATTTTTGGTAATTCAAATTAATGTATCCATCGATTAACACGTATGTCTACTATACCAAGTATAAGAAGTGTATAAACCATTGGTTTACATGTGTACAGGTGTACTACTACTACTACTACTACTACTACTACTACTACTACTACTTCTTCTACTACTACTACTACTACTACTACTACTACTACTACTAACCCAACTCAAACCCAAACCTAACCCCATAACCCTTTTTTAGGTCATGAGTCATGACCCATAGTTTAAGAACCCCTGTTATATACAACCAAGACAAATACATGGAAATGTCTATACACTGGATATTTATAACGTAGAAGTAGTATTGAAGGAGAATATAATGTTATCATTACCCATCCTAAAGAAACTAAAGCTAACCTCTCGCCTTAAACATTTCATTTGCTTTGATATTAATATCGATGCATATATATGCAAGAATATTCTTGTGAATAACTAATATATATATAGGGGAAAGTCCCCGATTACCGACCCCTCCTAATACCGACCCCCTCTCGTATCTCAGTAACTATAAGAGATATCAAAAAATAATATATACATGAACTGTTAGTAATTTAATGATAAATATTAAAACGTATTTTGTTTTAAAAAATATTTAATCCTACAATTGTTATTTTATAAAATGTAATATTCTGTTTTATTTTTTTTAATATTTGAATAATAACTTTTTTTAAATCATTGTAAATACTTTATTAATTAAAAGAAAACTTGATTTTATACATAATATTGTAGAACAATAAAATGTTTATAACTATTATAAAAATAATTGAATTTGAATAACTATTAACCAATATATCTTAATTATAGCAACCTATATTATTTTCCTATTACCGACCCCCTAAATTACCCTAATATCGATCCATGTGATTTATAATATCCAATCAAAATAGATTCGTATTTTACTTTAAAATATGTCCTAAGTTGTTTATGTATCATTGATATAGATTTATGATTCATAATTCCAGTTGATTATATACATACTGATTAATAAATAAATATTAAATAATAATATACAATATTTTAATATAATTACTAAAAAGTTTAAATTTAAATTTAATATTACTATTAAAATATAAATTCAATAACAAATAAATGTCGTCATGTTATAATTAATTATAGTTATGTATATCTACTCTTTTTATTGGATATTATAATACTACAATTATTTATACTACGATTATTTTAGGGGGTCGGTAAAAGGGGAAGGGGGTCGCTATTATGCACATGTATCCGATTACCGACCCCCCTGTTTATTCTTGTAAATATAGTTATATCAAAAATTTAAAATAGCCACTTTATTCATTGCCATAATATTACCCTAATTACAAAATTTCAATTAAATATATTTAATATTGAATAAGTTATTACAAATAATCATTTAGGGGTAGGTAATCGGGGACTTTCCCCTATATATATATATATATGTTGTCGCGTTTCCGCAAAGATAGTTCACAATCAGGTTATACGTTTTATTACGAAGAGAACAAGAACCCCGTACTATAAACATGGGTATTATACATATTAATATTGAATTATATTTACAAGTCATTACGTTACCTTTTAGTATCAACAGATATTAATATATATAATATAATATATAATGTTAACGTTAATAATGTTAAAACAATAATTCGTAGTAGATAATGTAAATGATTTTATACGACTGTGTTGCTTCGAGTGTAAGCATTCACTGTAGCAATTTATAAATATCCTGTCATCCAGGTATTCGAATAACAACATTTAATATATAAAAACAGTTAATCTATCAGACGCCACGCCCCCTTCTTTACAAATATAAAATCAAATCTAATTCCAATCAACAGTTATAATTATAATTGTACATTACCAAAAACATCCATTTCTATATTACATAATAATGTTCACATTTCTCATTCCCACATATATACACACATACATTCTATCATAATTACCACTAGTATACCATACTACATTCACCCCTACTAAAATATTCCTCCACACCACAATTATTCATTCACTCTCTTCAGATTCATTAAATTCTCACACTTAATACACTCATTATTCTTAATGCGATAAACCGCATTATCGCCAAGCTTTTCTATCACTGTCCACTTCTTATCACCCCAACTATTCTGTAACTTCCTTCTTCCTAAAACTCTATTCTTTACTCTAACTATATCTCCTATCTCTAATGTATCATATTTCATATCTACAATTTGTTCCATATTACTACTCTCCCTAACTATTCGTTCTACCTCTTTCATCTTACACCGCGTATCCTCTACCCAATCACTGCCCTCATATTCCGTTATCCCTCCTAATTTCCGATCGACTAACAACTTTTCTTTCCTCATAAACATCAAATAAAATGGCGAGTAACCAGTTACTGCATGCGGGGTACGATTATATACGTATGTCAATTTATTCAAGTGTGAAGGCCATTTTTTTTTCTCATTCACACTTAATGTCCTGCGTAAATTTTGAATCGTACGATTCATCCTCTCTACCTGCCCATTTCCCATTGGATGATACGGTGTTGTATTACTCTGTTCTATTCCGAATAGTCCGCATAACTCCTTTATTAATGAAGACATAAAGTTTCTGCCTTGATCCGAATGGATTCTATCGGGTACTCCAAAATTAAAAATCCATTCATTCATTATTACTTTTGCCACTGTTAACGCCGTTTGATCTCTGGTAGGTATTGCTTTCGTGTATTTGGTATATGCATCTGACATAACGAGTATGCTTTCTCTGCCATCACTAGCTTTATCAACGGTCATAAAATCTATAAATAATATAGCCAAAGGTTTTTTTGCTGACAAACTCCCCATTCTTATCTTAGGCTTCTTGCATAATTCTTTAGCTTTACTACACGTCTCACACCTCCTAATGTATGACCTAATGTCCCTATATTTGCCTATCCACGTATACATTTCATTTATTTTTTGAGTTGTCCTTTCTATACCCTGGTGACCATTATCCTCATGAACTCCTCTTAACACCTCTCCTACTAGACTACTTGGTACCATTAACCTATCATCATATCCTTCCCTTTTCTCTTACAGAACTCCATCTCTAACTACTAATCTACCCACGTATCCATTCTTACTTGCAATTAATAGTGCTTTGCGAATAACACTGTCATTATTCTGCTCGATTCTTAATTTATCTCTCTCCATCATTGGTACCGTTTCCACTAACCCTAACTCTACCTCATCATCATCATACTCCTTGATCTCTGTATCTCCATTTCCTATATTTCTTACTCTTGATAATGCATCGGCTACCACATTTTCTTTTCCAGGTCTATACTTATAGGTAATATCATAATCAGCTAATCTAGCCATCCATCTTTGTTCTAATGACGTCAATTCTTTTTTATGACTAATATATGATACGGCTGAGTTATCAGTAATTACAACACAACTACTACCCCTTAAATAGTAACTAAACTTCTCAGTAATCGCCCATACCACTGCTAAAAATTCTAATTTTTTAGAAGAATAATTCGACTTATTCTATTCTCCTCGGCGTAACGATCTACTAGCGTACGCTACTACTCTTTTCTCATATTTACCCACTATCCTACTTAATACAGCCCCCACCCCACTCGCAGATGCATCAGTTTCTACGATAAACTTCTCATCCCAATTCGGTACCACTAATATAGGTGACGAGCATAATGCTGTCTTTAGTTTAGTAAATGCCTGGTCACATTCTGTGTTCCACTCTACGTTTACGCCCTTACTCCTTCTCCTCGAAACTGGCTTACCCTCCTTCTCATATACCTCTACTATTAACTTATTTAATGGAGCCACTATTCCCGAAAATCCCTTTACAAATTTACGATAATAAGAGCAAAATCCTAATAGTGTCCTTACTTCCCTTAGTGACTTAGGTGTAGGCCAATCCCTTACTGCCTTTAGTTTTTCATCATCTGCCTCCAATCCCCTTTCTGACACCTTATGACCTAAGAATAATATTTTACTCTTAAAAAACTTACATTTGTCCACGTTTAACTTCAGCCCTACCTCTTCTAGTTTACTTAACACCCTATCTATTGTCTCTACATGCTGGTCAACATTATCCGAAAAT
Organism: Osedax fenrisi; assembly: GCA_964019155.1. Classification (NCBI taxonomy): domain Eukaryota; kingdom Metazoa; phylum Annelida; class Polychaeta; order Sabellida; family Siboglinidae; genus Osedax; species Osedax fenrisi. Next base: position 31,460,060 of record OZ025241.1, on the reverse strand, counting down.
ATTACAATATCGTCTAAATAGCAAACTACGTTCTCAAATGTATTATCTCTAAACAGGTTAATCATGATTCTCTGAAACGTTGCCGGTGCATTGATTAACCTAAATGGCATTCTGACAAATTGATATAGACCCAAGGGCGAAATAAATGCAGTTTTATGCTGGTCCTCCCTAACAACTGGAATCTGATTGTACGCAGATTTAAGGTCTAATGAAGTATAATACTTTTTACCCGCAACGATATCCAATAGGTCATCTACCCTTCGTAAAGGATAAGTATCTCTTATAGTTTTACAATTTAACTTTCTATAATCTATACATAAACGATGTCTCCTGATTTTTTTTTTACAATCACCATAGGACTACAGTAGTTACTTTCAGACGGTTCAATAATACCCTCTCTCAATAAACTCTCTAAATGATCCTTAACTTGTTGAAGTTGTGCCGGAGGTATTCTCCTATACCCCGAATTCACAGGTACATTGTCTATCGTTCTAATATGATGTAACCCTGCCCTCGATTCTGATAAATTTTCCCCTTTCTTTGCGAAAGCTTTCTCCCTACTTTTTAATACTGCTCTTAATTTCCCTTTGATTACTACATCACTTATTCCTACTAATCCATCTAACCAATAATCCTCACTCTTTATCACCATTACTCCATTTTCTATAAGTATCCTATTACTTATCTCCTAATTTTTTACCATTACTTCCCCTAATCTATCACTTATCCTATCATTCTGTAGTTTCCCAATTATATTCATTCCAATTATTCTCAACTGTTCATTGTCCACTAATAAAAATCCTACTTCCTCTATCGTACGGCCCTCTATCATTACATTAGTTTCAAAATACCCGAGATACGGTATTAATCCCTCATTAGCGGCCTTAATAGTTAACCATGGTAGTTTTCCATTAAACCGTGTATCTTTCAATTTATTAAAAAAACTTAATGGTAAGATCGATACCTGACTCCCACTATCTACAAGACACTGTATTCGCTGTCCTTTCACCATTACCATAACCTCCCTTCTATTCCCAACTAACTGACCTCTCAACCTCTCTCTGCGGGTATCTCTAATTGCTCTACTCGACCCGCTTAATGCAGAGCATTCGAGTTTAAATTACTCCTACACCATCTTGAGATATGCCCCTGCTTCCCACATTTGAAACATACTATTTCTACTCTACTTCTTCTATTCATACTCGATTCTAGTGCACGATACCTCCCTTCCCATTCCCTATTAGTTAACTCTAACTTCCTTAATTTCTCTTCTAAGTTATTTTCCCTCGACCTATCTATATCTCTAACCTCTACCTTATAAAACACCTCTTCCGCTAATTCTTCACCTTCCTTTTCCCATTTTACTGCAACCCTCCTAAGATCCTTAATCGATGACTTCCCAAGCAAAATCATACTCCTTCTTAACTCTACAGATTTTAAATTATGTTTTATACTTTCAATTATGACCTCCTCCCAGCTCCCATCTACTACTTTTAACTCCATGCCTAATTCTAAAAGCCCATCTATGAACTTACTAACACTTTCGGTATCCCCTTGCTTCCTAGCCATTATCGAATAAATCATCTCGCCTTTAGATTTACTCGATGCATATCTATCTCTTAGACTTTCCTTTATTTTTATAATATCCGTCATATCTTCTCCTAACATCATTACTAAGTAAATCTTTGTTGCACCTATCACGTGATAGCAAGCAAAGGATGCAGCCTCACTATCATGTATTCCCTTTAATCTTACACATTCATTTAACTCTCGTATCCATCTACCTACTTCTGTACTACCATCAAACTTTTCTAACTTCACATATGACATATCACTACTATTTCCCTTAATTACTTTCACACTATCCTTAACATCCATGACTATACCAGATCTTAATATCATTCACATACACACACCACACTTAGTCATTCAGAACTTTTTTTTATTAAAAAATAAGCGGGCGTGTCTATCTAATAGATTAACTAACATAAGCCGGGGTTTTCTTTAATGTCTCCAAATCGTACGTGCTGTTGTTCGCCGCTGTCACCAATGTTGTCGCATTTCCGCAAAGATAGTTCACAATCAGGTTATACGTTTTATTACGAAGAGAACAAGAACCCCGTACTATAAACATGGGTATTATACATATTGATATTGAATTATATTTACAAGTCATTACGTTACCTTTTAGTATCAACAGATATTAATATATATAATATAATATATAATGTTAACGTTAATAATGTTAAAACAATAATTCGTAGTAGATAATGTAAATGATTTTATACGACTGTGTTGCATCGAGTGTAAGCATTCACTGTAGTAATTTATAAATATCCTGTCATCCAGGCATTCGAATAACAACATTTAATATATAAAAACAGTTAATCTATCAGACGCCACGCCCCCTTCTTTACAAATATAAAATCAAATCTAATTCCAATCAACAGTTATAATTATAATTGTACATTACCAAAAACATCCATTTCTATATTACATAATAATGTTCACATTTCTCATTCCCACATATATACACACATACATTCTATCATAATTACCACTAGTATACCATACTACATTCTATCATAATTACCACTAGTATACCATACTACATATATATATATATAGAATCAGATAGAGTGTATACACTGTGTATTCCTGAATGTTTATAAACATTCAGGAAAACACAAAAGCTTGACTAGGTATTTTCCCACTCAACTTGATAACAACACTACAAAAATAAAATATAACAAAATATAAGAATTATAAAATATCAATAACAAATTTTAACATTTCATTTTTGTTTATCCTCAGAACTATAATTTGGTATATATATATACTATTGTATATATTATTAAAGTAATTTGATTTGTAAATTTGATTCGTGTAAATGAAAATCGTGCTGAATAAATTGTCTTTAAATTATCTGATTTATGAATTTTTTTTATTGATATAAATAAAATTAATAATAAACTATATTTATCTTATGCACTTTATTTTATTAAAATATATTATTAATATTACTAGATAGAGTGATTTAAAAAAAATAAAAACCGGCTTAACCCACCCCACTCTCCCCTATCCATCTTGAACAACTAGTATTATAATAAGTTTCGTATTATTATTGGTTTATTTTATTATTAATGTGTTCGGTTTGTGTATTAATATATTTAAGTTTATTTAATTTTAATACTATTAAAATATAAAATAACAATGTACTCTTAGATGCTGATAAGTATTACATTATTTGTTTGTTTCATTCTAGTATTGGTTAATTTGATTGTTAACGTGTTCTATTTTTAATATATTTAAAATTTTTAATTTATATATTAATATTACAGGCTACAAAGATAAAAATAATTCATTAAAGTTAAAATTTAAAATTCATATAAGTATAAATTGAATATTTCGATTCCATTTACAAAACACTGTATTTTATTTATATTGTTGATTATTTTTACGATATATTCCATTTCAATTTTCTATAATTGTTCGTTTATTTTTACTAAATAATTTATTTATATTTTCAATTATTTTTACGGTAACTGTAAAACGTTTAAATTTCTTTAATTTTTTAATTTCGTATTATTCTTTATTTATTTATATAACGTATGTTATCATTAGCAAATATGTATAATTTATACTTTCGATTATATATTTCGACTATATATTTGCTTAAATAAATTATCAATCAATCAATATAATATTATTATAATAAACTTAAAATAAATTCGTATTTGTATTTTTTATTTTATTTATTTTGAAATTATAATTATTTCAACATATTTTACTTATATCAAATTATAATGTTAACTAAGTAATTAAATATATTATACAAGTTGGTTTATTAAACTGATCTTATATATAAGTAGATACATTATAAATATTAAGTTAAATTTAAACAATTAATTAAATATTAAAATTATTTATTAAAATGATGGTCGTTATAGGGAGAATAGTTTGTATTTAAATTAACTTATACTTTTTAATAATTTCAAAAATAATTTAGATGTTTATGCTGTCTCCATTTTCGTCATGCCCCGCCCTTTCTTATTATATATATATATATATATATATATATATATATATATCATTGATAAACTAATCTCCAATTTAACCGTCAACTAATCTCTATATTCCTCAGCAAAGTGGTTTTCGCCGAGGACACTCCACATAAACAGCACTACTAAACGTAATTAATGTATTCACTTAATACACTTAATACTAATAATAGTTGTCAACTAGTCATGCTGGACATATCCAGTGCTTTCGATACACTTGACCACACAATTCTACAGTCCCGTTTACATCTGCTTGGAGTTAGAAACCTTAACTCTCATGGTTTAATTCATATCTATCTGACAGTAGCAACAGTGTAAACATTTATAATTATAAATATCCAAATAACTATTACCATCTATATACAGATGAAATAAAACTATAGTTGTATATATATATATATATATATATATATATATATATATATATATGTTTCTTCCCATTAATTCATCACCAGGTCTCTATAATCAATTCTCCAATTTTTCTAATGACATTAATGAATAGTTTATTTATAATAATCTTCTCCTTAATACATCCAAAACTCGATTTATTAATTCATTAATACGTACAACATATAACCTACGTATTCGAGATCATTCTTCAACTTCCTCATATAAACACTTACCTCCTTGGTTCTCATATAACCAACTCTCTGCTTATCGCATACTAAAGAGTGTTTCTGCTTCTCTAGCACAAAGATCTTCCCTTCCATCTCTTAGAAACCATGCATCTCATATTCTTTCTAGTCCTATTCTCCGTCCCTCAAAAATGAATACTCGGACCCTGATCTCATCCGGCAACCTATAGGTTGCCACATGAGATCAATTATTATATATAATACTAATATTGTGTGTCATTATTATTATATTTATTAATTTTCTTACTGTTTATTCTATTTTATTTTATTAGTATTAATGGTATTTATTGTTTTACCTATAGGTATGAAAGTATACCTATGAAAGTATAATTTAATTATTTGTATTCTATATATATACACTTTTGAAAAATAATTTATGATTTATTTAAGTATATAAATAAACTTTCAATTCAATTCAATTAATATATAATTAATAAAATCCCCGTATAAATATAAAATTGTTATATTCGTCATTCACAAAATACATATTGATTAGTTTATGGTTTTTATCCAAGCGGTGCCACTCCCTATCTCGCAATGGTAATATGAGAAAGTGTGTTTATTTACATTAAAATGTAAACAAACAATACTTTGGGCAGATAATTCAAATTTTTATGATATTTAAAAATAATATCATTAAACTTTATTGAGTTATTATACAGCATTAATAGTTAATATTTATAATTAATTAATGTTATAATTTATATTAATTATATATTTATTATTTAGACCATTATTATTATAATACATATTATATTAAGTCATGTATAATTGATGTTATTAAACAATATTTTCGGCAGATATTAAACTATTTATGGAATTTATTATAGTTTTTATAAAGCATTAATAGTTAATATTCATATTAAATTAAGGTTGTAATTTATATTAATTATATATTTATTATTTATAATATTATTATTATAATAAATATTATATTAAGTCAGGATAATTAATGTTATTAAACAATATTTTCAGCAGATATTAAAATATTTAGGGGGATGCAATTGAGGCGGGCGCCGAACGCGCGAGCGCGCGACGCCTGTAGATAGTTATAAATAGAGTATATGTTTATATTCACGCATCAATGCATACACCATATATTAATATAATGAATAATATAGTTTATGAATCATACAATGTATGATACAGTAATATATTGAATCAGTAATTGATAAAATACGATTACTAATTAGACTAAACACACATGTGTATATTTAGTTATATTTTACTAGGTAATTTAACTATACATCTATAATACACACACTCACACACACACACATACACACACACACACACACATATATATATATATATATATATATATATATATATATATATATATATATATATATATATATATATATATATACAGTATATAAGTATACAGTATATATACATACACATACATACATACACACATACATACATACATACACACACATACATACACACATACATACATACATACATACATACATACATACATACATACATACATGCATACCTACACACTAGTAATGTAAATGATGCTCAAATTTAAGGCATTGATGCAGTCTCAGTCACAGTTACCTAAAGCATCGATGTAGTCTCAGTCTCGGTTACACGAAGCATCGATGTGCTGATAGTACAATATCATAGAACATTACAGTACATTGTGCTAGAAGGTGATAGTATGATATGATGTAATGTGACAGTACAGTGTGCTGAATGTACAATATCATGGAACATTACAGTACATTGTGCTGGAAGGTGACAGTATGATATGATGAAACATTACAGTACATTGTGCTGGAAGGTGATAGTATGATATGATGTAATGTGACAGTACAGTGTGCTGAATGTACAATATCATGGAACATTACAGTACATTGTGCTGGAAGGTGACAGTATGATATGATGGAACATTACAGTACATTGTGCTGGAAGGTGATAGTATGATATGGTATAATGTGACAGTACAGTGTGCTGAAAGTACAATATCATGTAACATTGCTGGAAGGTGATAGTATGATATGATGGAACATTACGGTACATTATGCTAGAAGGTGACAGTATGATATGATTTAATGTGACAGTACAGTGTGCTGAATGTACAATATCACTTAAAATTACAGTATATTATGCTTGAAGGTGACAGTATGATATGATGTAATGTGACAGTACAGTGTGCTGAAATTACAATATCATGGAACATTACAGTACATTGTGCTGGAAGGTGACAGTATGATATGATGGAACATTACAGTACATTATGCTGGAAGATGATAGTACAATATCATAGAACATTACAGTACATTGTGCTGGAAGGTGACAGTATGATATGATGGAACATTACAGTACATTGTGCTGGAAGATGACAGTATGATACGATGGAACATTACAGTACATTGTGCTGGAAGGTGATAGTATGATATGATGAAACATTACAGTACATTATGCTAGAAGGTGATAGTATGATATGATGAAACATTACAGTACATTATGCTAGAAGGTGATAGTATGATATGATGTAATGTGACAGTACAGTGTGCTGAATGTACAATATCATGGAACATTACAGTACATTGTGCTGGAAGGTGATAGTATGATATGATGGAACATTACGGTACATTATGCTAGAAGGTGACAGTATTATATGGTATAATGTGACAGTACAGTGTGCTGAATGTACAATATCACTTAAAATTACAGTATATTATGCTTGAAGGTGACAGTATGATATGATGTAATGTGACAGTACAGTGTGCTGAAATTACAATATCATGGAACATTACAGTACATTGTGCTGGAAGGTGACAGTATGATATGATGGAACATTACAGTACATTATGCTGGAAGATGATAGTACAATATCATAGAACATTACAGTACATTGTGCTGGAAGGTGACAGTATGATATGATGGAACATTACAGTACATTGTGCTGGAAGATGACAGTATGATACGATGGAACATTACAGTACATTGTGCTGGAAGGTGATAGTATGATATGATGAAACATTACAGTACATTATGCTAGAAGGTGATAGTATGATATGATGAAACATTACAGTACATTATGCTAGAAGGTGATAGTATGATATGATGGAACATTACAGTACATTGTGCTAGAAGGTGATAGTATGATATGGTGTAATGTGACAGTACAGTGTGATGAAATTACAATATCATGGAACATTACAGTACATTATGCTAGAAGTTGACAGTATGATATGATGTAATTTGACAGTAGAGTGCTGAAATTACAATATCATAGAACATTACAGTATATTGTGCTGGAAGGTGACATGTCACTGCAGTAGGATATTATGTAACGTGACAGTACAGTGTGCTGAAAGAAAAAGATAGATCATAGTCAAAAGCGTTTATAATAAAAACATTTATATAAATAATGTATACATATAATATTATACTTACTTATTAAATGTGTATACTAGTTTATTATGTATTATATAGTATAATAAAATATAATAATTAATATTTTATAGTTATATTTTTCATTAGAACAAATATCCAATGATTGTTTATATATATATATATATATATATATATATATATAATATATATATTATATATATATATATAAACTATATATATATATAAATATATATATATATATATATATATATATATATATATATATATTGATATATGATACATATATGCATTTATATCACAACATATATATATATATATATATATATATAATATATATATATATATATATATATATATATATATATATAATACATTCAATGTTACATTGTATACTAGTTTGTTATGTATTATATAGTATCATACATAGTATCATACTAGTATCATGATATAATATAATTATTATTATATATATATATATATATATCACATATATTATATGTGTGTGTATGTGGTCAAGCATAACGAGTTTGTTATATTGTATACGAGTGTATACTCTATTCTTTATCTATTAACTGTATGCATTGATGCGTGTATATAAGCTAAATTATCTGCTCAAATGGCGGCCAGTCAATCTGTCAATCAAAACACATATTCTCAAATATTGCGTAGTGGCAGCGCTTGGGTTTTTATAAGAAGTTGCTATAAAAATGTTCGCCTTTAAATAATCATAATATAATATAGAAAATGTGATCTAATATCAATTTATAATCTAGTATTATTTAAGTTTATTATTTTTGTTGATCTATAATTTCGTATTAAACTTATTCATAATGATTATCATCTAAAATAAAGAAAACTATTTTAAATAAATTATTATTAAATATAAGCTTTAACAATTTATTTATTTTATTTATAATTAAATAATTTGATATAAAGATTAGTAATTAAAAATACAATAATTAATTATTATAGACAAAAAAAATGGTTTTCTGGTTTTATATATATATATATATATACTATATATTCACCGTAAGAACTCGTTCCGGTAGTGTCTCGTAGAATCAAATCGATACGAGTTGAAATCGCCATGTAAGTATATGTATATATACAAATATGTTCTATAGAATATACATGTATATGTATCAATATTATATATAATATATTTTATTAATTATATGTATATTGTATACCTTTTTATAATCTTCATATTAATTATTTATAAGTTATTTCTATATATACAAAATACAAAATATATAAATAACAATTTATAAATAAATATGAAATGAATATGAGAATTATCTTGAAAGATATATTATTTCATCGATATAATAAAACCCCGTATAACAGCTGGTATATAATAATAATAATCATAATAATAATACTACTAATATATTTTGGTATTATTATAATAATACTAATAATAATAATCCTCGTTATTAACAATATGACCTCATATATATATATATATATATATATATATATATATACAGAGCTGGGCAGTATCGCCGATACAGTATCTATTAAGGCAAAAAATCAGTATCGTAGATACATTTGTATTTGTATTTGTATCTATTATAAAAATTATAAAAGTATTTGTAATCGTATCTATTAGTCATAAATTGTATCTACTATACGTATCTACTAAGACAATTATGTAAACAGATACATTTTATTAAATAATATATCATTTGGACATCATATGTATTTTATATCAATATTTTATATTAAATACAAATTAATGTTAATAACTCATCAATATATTTTTAATCAAATATCTTTTGTAAATATTGAAATTAATTCATTGTTAACAATTATGATATATCAATTATAGTGATATTCTCAAAAACCATTATATACATTTATTGAAAACAAAGAAATTATTTTGATAATATATTTTATATACTAATTGATTTATAATTCAAAATTATATATTACTTTGAAAGATAAAATCATTTTAATAAATATGATTAATCTAAATAATGATAATTAATAATATATTAATAATTTATTTTTTGTATATTTGATAATTTACTATATTCGTGTTGAACATTCGAAATTAAAGGTCGCTGATTATTTTGAGTTGAAAAATAGTATATTGTAATAATGTATATTTCTCTATAGTATGTAATGGCTCATAGTATAATTTTAGATGAAATAAAGCTGGTATAGGCGTGTGTACAACCAATGTATATACTAAAAATTCATCGTTGGTATCATTAAATGTCATTAAATGTCAACAAATTTATTCTATATCATCTATTAAAGAACACGTTATAAGGTGTAAATATTTAATATGTACTTTTAAAAGGGGTATCCCACAACCAGTTTTTCCGGAAATAATGTCCGGAAATGTTTGCTAGAAAGTTATTTCCTAGCAAGTTAACTATAATTTTAGTTACTTGTTACCAGTTACCTAATTCGTTTAAGCACTTCCATCAACTTCTTTATGGAAGTTTTCGGATGTGCTTTTTAATGTATTTATTGAAAAAACGGTATGTTTTGAGATTTAAATTGAGTATTACAGTTGAGTCATTGACCGGATATGATGATTTTTGGAGCATGGACGGATAAAGATTTATGTTGGGCAAATGTTAAATATGATAGAACTGGAGTTTTTAATTTGAATTTGTTTATTTTTTTTGTTTGTAAATAGTTATGTTGGGAAGTTAGTAAGTTGGCGAGATAGTCTGGTGTGTTATAGTGAGTAGATACATGTATGATGAGTGAACTATTATAAATTATACTGCATTTTATTTGCAGCCAATGTAAGTTGATTCTTAGAGGAGATATATGTTGTCTGACATGTTTAGCTATGTTGAAAAATATATAAATCTGATAGCTAGCTAGTGTTTTGAAGGCGTTGGAGTTTATTTATTAGATTGCGAGAGGCATATATTTCCCTATATGGACAGGAATTACAGTAATCAATGTGGGGTAGAATGAGGGATGTAGCGAGAAGAGTGCAGTATTAAAATTAATGATGGGTCTTATTGTTCGTAAGTTTTGTAGTATGTAGTTAATTGACTGTGATAGTGATTTAGTCGGAATGTGAAATGTTAGTGTTGGGTCGATTATATACCAAGGGTTTTTACTTTATTAGCATAAGAAATACTCAAATTGTTAATGGTAATTTGTGGTGGAAGGAATATAGTAGTAGATGTTTTAAATGCAATGATTCAGTTTTAAGACAGTTTAGTGATAAGGAGTTGTTGGTGAGCCAGTTATGTATATCAGTAATACAGTTGTTAAGTAAATGTATTGCATTGTTAGGGTCTATCAATCTACAGTGTAATTATATGTCATCTGTATACGAAAGATAGTCGACTATAGATCTATAGTGGGGGTATTTGTCAATAATTTAAAATAAAGTAAGTAGATTTATATTGAATAGGAGTGGACTAAGGACAGATCCTTGAGGTACTCCATGAGTAACTTTACGAGGTTTAGAAATTAGTGAATTTATGCTAATTTGGTAAACAAATGACCAGTTAAGTATAGATGAACCAATTGAGTGAAGTACCAGATATTCCGATATAGGATAGTCCATTATAGGGATATTATGGTCAAGGGTATAGAAGGCAGCTGATAAATTAAGGAGAATGTAGTGAGTTACCCCATTACTTTCCGACAATTTTCGGGAAATATATTGACCTTAAAGGGTCCCACTACAACTTGCTAGAAAATCACTTTCTAGCAAACATTTCGGGATATTATTCCGTGTAATGTACCTTGATATGTACTATCAAATTCGTCATCGATGAATATATATATATATATATATATATAATTGTATCTACTAAGAAAATTCTGTATTTGTAATTGTATCTACTATTATTTTTTTTAAAGTAATTGTAGTTGTATCTATTATAAGAAAAAAGTGTGTAATTGTAATTGTATCTATTATACATTTTTTGAGTATCGTGCCCAGCTCTGTATATATATATATATATATATATATATATATATATATATATCATATATGCAGCACACTCGGTGAACATTATAATACACAATAATTCTTTTTTCTCCACGAGTGCGGATAAAGGGGCGTAATTAATTTGATTGGTTAATTTACAAAATATCAAACGTTTATAGATTATAGAAAATCGCCACTATAGGCTAACAGACCACATTATTGGTTGCGGTCGCTACTGCTGAAGTGTTCACTGTCCTAATAGCAGAATATGTCGCCTGCAGAAATATTTCGCAAATGTCGACAACTTTACTCAGTATTAGTTAACTAATTATAACTTCCGTATTCATATGTTCGTATATGCTTATACGCAGATATATACAGATATATACAGATATATATATATATATATATATATATATATATATATATATATATATATATTTATAAATATATATATATATATATATATATATATATATATATATATATACAGATATATACAGTATATATATACGCATATACGAACATATACACCAACCAATAAACTAGTTGATCTTGATGTGTACAGTGTAAACCCCTCACTAACTTAAGCGTTCAAAATGTATGAAGTCCAACTTCATCTCATATAAACATTGTCTTATTTATTTTAATATATATATATATATATATATTTATAAATAAATTAGAATATATATATATATATATATATATATATATATATTAATTGAATTATATATGTAAATAATGAAAATAATAATTATAAATATTATAAAAATAATTTAATTTGAATAACTATTAACCAATATATCTTAATTATAGCAACCCATATGATTTTCCTATTACCGACCCTCTAAATTACCCTAATACCGACCCCATGTGATTTATAATATCCAATCAAAATATATCCGTATTTTATTTTAAATTATGTTATAACTTGTTTGTGTATCATTTACATAGATTTAGGATTCATGATTCCAGTTGATTATATACATACTGATTAATAAATAAATATTAAATAATAATATACACTATTTTAATATAATTACTATAAAGTTTAAATTTAAATTTAATATTACTATTAAAACATACATTTAATACAAAATAAATTACGTCATGTTATAATTAATTATATTTATGTATATCTACTATTTTTATTGGATATTATAATACTACAATTATTTATACCACGATTATTTTAGGGGGTCGGTAATAGGGGAAGGGGGTCGGTATTAGGCACATGTATCCGATTACTGACCCCCCTGTTTATTCTTGTAAATATAATTATATCAAAAATTTAAAATAGCCACATTATTCATTGCCATAATATTACTTAAATTACAAAATTTTAAATAAATATAATTAATATTTAATATGTTATTATAACTAATCATTTATGGGTCGATAATCGGGGACTTTCCCCTATATCATTTATAAATTCATCATTTGTATATATCCTATTACTTGTATCTTTAATGGTATATTTAATTATTTAGTTATCACATATGTTCACTATTGTATGTCATACAGCAAAAAATCATACAATTACTAAAACGTTTAAATAATAATACAAAATAAAATATACATAGGGGAGTGAAGGGAGTATATTACTATAGTGGCCGATAATTAATATGCCTCAGAAGATTTCTAATATATCAAAATATTTAATTGTAGGCTCTTATTTTGTTAATTTAACTAGAAATCATATAGTTCTAGATTACTGTAATTTCACTTTTATATATAAAGTGTTTAACCTAACAATATAAACTTTTGATTAGGTATTCAAAAAAGCACTAAAATAAGGCAAGGCCGTAGTAGTAGCCGCTAGTACCAGAAAATGCGATAGGTGTCTCGTAATGTATTCGATTTATATTTTGTTAATTATGTAATATTAAATAATTATATTTATGATACATAGGGGAGGGAAGGGGATAGTGGCCGATAATTAATATGCCTCAGAAAATTTCTAATATATCGATAAATACTGAATTTTAGGCTATTCTTTTTTTGAATTAACTAGAAATCATATAGTTCTAGAATACTGTGATTTCACATTTATATATAAAGTATTTAACCTAATAATATAAACGTTTGATTAGGCATTACAAAAAGCACTAAAATAAGGCAAGGATCTATAGAGTACTACTATAGTAGTGGCGGCTAGTACCAGAAAATGCGATAGGTGTCTAGTAATGTATTCGATATATATTTTTTTAATTATGTAATATTAAATAATTATATTTATGATGCATATGCACCTTATTTGATTCAATTATTTAATTATATATACATATACTCTTACACATAAATAAGCATAAATATATATAATTATGTTTTTTTTCAAAATTTGACAAAAAATGATTATATAATAAATTAGTGTAATTAATTAATTATTTTAAAAAAAATGCCCTATATATTATAGATATTTTGAGTATCTAAATATTGTATATAGAACTTGTTATCCTATCAAGCACCATTTAAGCGTTAATTCAAACGGTCACTACTCCCTCCTCGGCCACTACCCCCTTCCCTCCCCTATATAAATATAATTAAATATAAATATAATTAAAATAAATTATTTAATTATTCACTAACCTATAACAAAGTCTATAGATAACTTGTATTTATGATCTGTATATTGCTATCACAGTTTGTTAAAATAAATATATTACTATTGCATTTCCAAGTTTTGCTGCTTTTATTTTCTTATTTTAATTTAAATTAATTCACGTGTAATATAAAATAGATTATAAATTTCTCTACGCAGGTATTATTGAATATTAATATTAGTATCTTTTAGTTTTATTTTATTTTTAAGAATAGAGATTTTATTAAACTATTACATAAACTGATAATATATTTATCCTATATTTATGTTTAGTTAAATCGTGTGTACAATAAATTTTAGTTTTAAATTTAATAATTTTATGAATTTTATCGGCCTCTATTTTTATATTTAATTCATCATTTATAATAAATTTATATAATTATATGTTATGGAATAATATATTTCATTATACGTATCTGATGTCAATATTGTATCGTTGTTTGTAATAATACATAACATAGGTTTGATAGTAGTGTCTATTTTAACAGCTTGAATGATACTATTATTACCGATTTTATTCTCAAGATAATTGACTTTGTTAATAATATTTTTATTATCGTCTTTGAGATCTTCAATATTTCTTGATTAATATATTGTTATGTCAAATAATGTATTACTTGGGCTTGATTAGTAGTTGGCATATTTTGTAATATTTTGAATGTAATATATATTACTATATATATATATATATATATATATATATATATATATCGATATATTGAATATATATTGAATATATATATTTAATATTGAATATTTATATATACATATACATATACATATATAAATATACATATATAATAATACTCAGAGTATATACATATACATATATACATATACATATATACATATGAGATTGAAAAATGTACAAGTGTATAAATAAATAAATTACTTACTTACTTACTTACTTATATATACATATATACATATACATATATATATATATACATATACATATATACATATACATATATACATATACATATATGCATATACATATATACATATACATATATGCATATACATATATACATATATACATATACATATATACATATACATATATATACATATACATATATAAATATACATATATATTTTATTATTTATTATTATAGGATATCCTATAAAATAACAAAAGCATCTGCTACATTATACCATACTACTAAATCATCTATATGATATTGGTATTAGATTCAATGAATGAAAATTAATCGAGTCCTATATCACATAATGTACAATGTACGTCGTACATTGTACATTATGCGTCGTTCAACAACAACAATGAACATTAATGCATATTTGTCAATAGAAATATCTTTATTACTGAAATCACTGGATGGTTTATAAACTATTATAATAGTAATTCATTACAAATAAAGCCATAAAAAAACAAAAGTTATATATAGTAATCTAAAAGGAAATTCAAACGAAAATAATCCCCAATTCAATACAATAAATACACATTATAAACTATCAGTTGAGGAAAGAAATATCGGAAATTTAATTTATAAGAATCTTAATATGTTAAGTTTCATACATGTATAAGTCAAATCAGCCAACTGTCATTGCATACTATTAGAATTATAATAAAAACATTAACCTTTAATACATGTATGTTGATAATTCAAATTATATATACTATAACTATAGTTATATATATATTGGACTGTTGTAGCATAGGTACTACTTGTGATTAGTTGACATGCTTATCAGTTGATGCCATTAAATAAAATAAGTCGATCATCAATTCGCATATTATATACATTGCCGCCAAGATCAATAGACGATATATCGTCTATTGTATATCGTATACGATCAGTATACCTAAAATAAGGCAACAACAACACCTACTACCAATTAATTTCCGCATTATTTATACTGGTATACCAGTATATATACTTAAAATGTGATTCATTACTTAGAAATTGTTTAATAATAGAATAAAAAACTGCCTGTATAGATCAGTTGACTAATGCGTCACACCATCAGTAGGATACTGGTCCAGGCCTCATCCGGACCATTAAAATAGGTCTTAAAATAATATTTAGAAGTGATCTTATATAATTGTTTATACATAAATGATCGGCTCTCATTGAAACCATTGATGCATTGACATGATAGCGGCTTCGAATGGACATTAGATCAATATATGGTTATAAATGAAAAACGTCATCTAAATGCGTGAATAGGTTGAAGGGACTCCACCAAATAAAAATAACAATAACAATAACATTTCTTTTAATTAATACCATAAGAGTGTATATTATTGTTACAATAAGTTATTTTATCTAATGAATGTTTCATCCTATATTCATTTTGTGTTATACATAATTGTATATGGTAATATACCTATAGGTTAATACAGTGCAATAAGAAATAAAGGGGTACTGAAATTAATAAATGTTTATAAATATTGATAACAAATAGTGAGCAGGGATATGCAATAGTAAATAGATATTTGAATTAGTTAATGGATTTAGTAGAGCGTATGTTATATAGTATATTATTCTATATATGGAAAACTCTATAGATAAGTGGCCGATATATGCCTTACACATAATGACATTTATATATATATTATACTGAACAGACGTGTCATGACTCTTGATCAACAACAATTATATTGTTGAATACTCGGCAATTTGTTCAATATATATATCGTGTATATTACTTTAATCAATTATATATTGTATACTATCTCGGACACAGTCCATGAGAAATATGCCGTGCCTGGATTGCTCTAATTGTCGGTTACCTGTCCCTAAACCGTCGTGGCATTCATTTTATAAACTTAAAATATAATATTACTGTAGTAATATCTTATACTAAACTATATATATATATATATTACATTATCATTAATACTACATGTAGTAGTTTATTTTAAATAATTGTAGTTATGCATAACTAAAATTATAAAAAAAACGCAGTAAATAAATTATACTGTATAATTTATAATATAAATTTGTATAATAAATATAAATATAGATTTTATCTATATAATTTAAATCATACATTTATATTTTGTACTGTCCAGTAGTATTAATGCTTAGATTACTATATCCGCTGGACCGTGTCGTTGTCAGCATAAACTTCCACTGAATTGAATATAGCGATTTGAATGTAATATGATCGCCGCATGTAGAGTCTATAGTTACTATGGATTGTATTAAATGCCTTAGCTCTATGTCCAATTGACATTGTCCATAGATGATTCGATGCAATATATACATATATTAATATATGCATATATATATATACAATTGTATACATATATGTAACAATTATATCAATGTTAACGTTTATTTAAATATTTAAAATTGTTAATATTTAATGAATGCAGATCACAAAATATGCCTACACATTTAAAGCTAGTCTCTCACTCGCGAATATATCGTCTACTTATGATACATGTATTATACTAAATACATGTATTATACTAAATGCATCGATAACGAAACCAAGTCAATTGAGAATATATACTCCTTTATTAAATGTCAACCTGACTCTATGAGGGATCACTTAACTACAATTTCTTTAGGTTAAAGGTTATAGGTTATATGTTATAGGTTGTAAACCATGTACTAACTTGATCAGGGATACACGATGATTCCTCACTTCTTAATGTATTAAGCTAATATTACTTGCTTGATACCATCAACTCATCTACCTTTAAATCTCGCGCAATAACATAAATGTTTGTATACATCATCAAATTCAACTAATATATCAAATTTAAATACATCTATAGTAATTAAACATAATTCAACCACTGATCGAAATCTCTCTTATATAAATCTATATTTTAGTTCTAAGTCTTGATTCAAACTCCATAACTAGTTACTCTTTCAAGTCGCATTAAATCAGTATTTGCATATCCTCACCGTAGATAGTATTCTCCATTTTCGTTATACTATTATTAATTAATTATTTAAACAATTATATATCCGCCCTTATTTAGAACCTGGTGAATAAAAACTAGTCGAATTTATTTGCATGCATATAAGTCCTGGGTGTATCCTGCAACAATATTAACTGAACTCAGTTACGCAGGTGATATTGCGCTAGTATCACATGACGTATGTCAGGCGCAAATATTATTAACTTGTGTAGAAGAAGAAGCAGCAAAAATTGGTTTACATATAAACGCTAAGAAAACTGAAATAATGGCTTATAACCTAATTAAACCAGTAATCCTTCATACAAAATGTAAAACTGTCCTTAAAGTAGTCGATCATTTTAAGTATCTGGGAGCATGGATGGCAAGTTCACTTAAAGACTTTGAAGTAAGGAAGGCAATCGCCTGGAAAGCATGCCATAAACTAAAGAAAATCTGGAAATCAACCATGAACAGGAAGCTTAAAATACGGGTATTCAGAGCCACAATCGAAACAATCTTACTATATGGCAGTGAAACATGGACAATCACGAAAACGTTTGGAAACAAGATAGATGGCTGCTACACCAGCCTAATTAGAATGGTTTTAAATATCTCATGGCGAGACAATATACCAAATAAAATCCTGTATATCGGAATCCCGAAGATCTCAGA
The DNA here is from genome assembly GCA_964019155.1 of Osedax fenrisi. Taxonomy (NCBI): domain Eukaryota; kingdom Metazoa; phylum Annelida; class Polychaeta; order Sabellida; family Siboglinidae; genus Osedax; species Osedax fenrisi. Next base: position 31,440,910 of record OZ025241.1, on the reverse strand, counting down.
AGTAATAAGGGATCGAAGAATGGAAATTGCCGGCCACTGTGTACGGCACAAAAATGAAGCCTGTCATGACCTAATATTATGGCAACCAAGAAATGGAAAACGAAACATAGGCCGGCAACCTATAACATGTATAGATAACTTGAAGAATGATACGGAGTTGGACGATGTAGAAGAAATACGTAATGTTATGAGCGACAGAGAAAACTGGAGAAAAATGAAATCAGCTCGAATGAAAATTCGACATAAGTAAGTAAGTATATAAGTCCTCACTAACCAACGTTTTTTTTTAATAAATCAACTATAACCTACCTTGACAATTCATCCAATAATTGTATTGATTAGAAATATGACCCGCATAATTCTGCGCATATACCTAAATATGAAGACATTTCTACCGGGAGAATACCACTCGAATCCTATAATGCTAGAAACAATTGTTTCTTTAAATGACTTCATTTAAATGACTTAAAACATTATCACTCATACTGACATATTTACTCCAAGTTTCCCATCCGAGATTCATTATCATCTCACGGCGTGATCTCCATACGTACAATATGAATATGATTATTTAATGTCTAATTGATTATAATATTGATATATTAATATTCACAGAGACTAGGCTATCCAATAAATATTGCCCATTACTGTCTTTCTAAATCAAGATCCGTAATATTTATCTAATTTACCGCGAGCATCGGGTAAGCAAGTATACTTAAAACTATAGTTGGACTAGGAATTTTATATAAGTCATATCTACACATTTTATCATTAATTGATCATAGCCATACTTAATATGAACTATGTCATGATCTGTAAGCTCACGTTAAGCCGGTCCACTGTTTATATACATTGATAGATAAGATATCATATGATGTTTTTAATTACTTCTCCCACTATGGTATGATTTATTTTATTTTATAGACAGTATTCGACATAGCTTTTAAAAATATATTAATATAAAAAATACCGCTCTTTAAAATTGTACAGCTTTTTAATTGATTAATTTCTCGTTTCAATTTTTTTTTAAATATAAAATCTCTAATATTTTTACATTAGATTAGTGAATAAATTACCATTTTGTATATTATAAATTAGTTATTTTCTTATACATTTCTTATAATATTACACTCATAAACTCATTATCATTATGTATAGATTTATCAATTATCATTATCTTTTATGTATTATTATAGATACATTTTTACAATAACAAATAAAATAATTTTTATTCCAAAATTTCCTGTGTAATTCCTGGAAAATCGAAAAAAATATTAGAAAAATATTTAATTCAAACTATATTTATAGATATAACTTAAAAAATAATTTGTAATAAGATATATCGAAGTTTTAAAATATCTCATATCTCCTCCAAGTTAAAAACCCCTCTTAAATATTAAAGTTTATTGAGGTTGCGTAGCCCTAATAATTTAATTTGTTTAATTTGTTTTTGTTTAAATTAATTAATTATATTATCTAGTTCATACAAATGCCAACCCTCAATATTTATATACATTTATTCCTCAAATTATTTATAACTTGTTAACTTTCCAACCCATTAATTAGGAAATATACTCGATCTTATAATGCATCTTATTGATTCGTGATTAGTTCATTCGATAAGAGCTGGACTTATTTTCTCTCGTCATATTGCACTAATCTTTCAAACATCATTTCAGAAACCTAAACATCCTATAATGTCTCGCTCTACTCATCAAATAAACAATATATCAACAATACATTTAGTAACCGACTTAAATATGCTTCCTAGCCATGATGCTCAATCTATCCATAACGCACTACTCTTGACATTCGACATCCATGCTCCTGTAATTAATAAAACTACTATTTTACGCTCCAACACATCCTGATACACTATTGATAGGTGTATTGTATTGTATATGTATTGACAAAAATGTCTATGTATTGTCTATGTATGTTAGAATATAAATTGAAAAAAGTTAAATCTTAAGATTCATAACTAAGATGAATTCATAACTAATTATATACAATTTTAAAATAAAAATAGTATTATTTACGTGAAAGCAATATTTACGCATGCACATTTTATTATAAGTAATATAATAGTGAGTTATTTTTCAAGTTAATTATTATACATATACATTCTCATAGCTCTTCTTCTCTTGATTCCAGTTCTTAAAAAATACTAAATGATATAGCTCCCCATATCATCTAAAATATAGGTCGTACCATCTATATATCACTTATATCACCTAGTACTGTCTCTTTCATTTTCAAATATTCTCTTATATCTACTATCATTACAACATATTATATCGATCCCTCATTCTTTAATAACTATATACCTATTCCTAACATCTCAATACTTTCAAAATCATTGAATAGAATCATTTCTAAGCATCTAAATTGTTCCTGAATTACTAATAATTATTATAATATATACTTTGCTCTTTCTAAAGTGATTATGTACCAATTAAATAAAAGTTACCAATTTGACACCATTGAACATAGTCTACTCATATATATATCGCTTGTATAATATTCGTATCGCCGGTATTATAACTTCATACATTTCTAACGTACGTACTTATTCTATCATTATCAATGGACATATATCATCTTCTCGAAATATCATTTACTCGGAGTCTCTCGAAAAATGTAATAATTTATATTATAATATATAGAAAACAAATTCTGGAATTTTTAGTTGAGTAATATTCATCAAATTCAAATACTGAGAAAATAGCGTTCTAAGTTTAGTGAAATATTTGTATTATATTACAATGAATGTTAATTTTAATAAGTGTTGTTATAAAACATCATTTCTATATATTAATACGTATACGTATTAATTTATAGAACATTTATATATGATTTATAAATGAAATGATATATAAATGATTATATAACTTATTTATTAGATACAAATAATTTAAATGTTGTTATAAATGTTGTTATATGAAGGACTCTCCATTTAACATACATGCACTTCCGATCTAAACTTTTCTCCAACTATTATGACTAGCTGTATTACATATATATTGATATAATTGATTCGATTAACTATCTATAGAATATATCATTGATATATCATTGAATCCCAATTAAATAAAAATCATATTTCGTCTTCTCCCATCGCCCAAACGCACATTAACATTCTCACATGTTATCGTAGTTACAAATCATGATATATCAGCCTATAGGCTGTCTACTGATAATGTTAAATGTGGTGTTTACGTAAGCTCTCTTTATTATTTTGTCATCGCTATATCTGAAATGTTCGCTCTATGAAATGTAATCATACTAAATAAATATGTTTTATTATATCTAAACAATTTTTAATTAATTCAAAATAAATCTAATTAAGGGTTGACTATAGTCTATTATAGACTGTATACAGTATACTCTATAGAGTGTTTAATACAGAAACTGTTGGCAAATATTAGTGATCTAAAATTGTACCTAATTATTTATTATTTATTAAATCTTTACAATATTTAACAGTAGGGGATAAACCTATAAAGGATATTATAACGTATAATTATGTTTGTCTTTCATATAATTAAATTATTACATGATATTAATTAGTTTTAATAATAAGTTATAATTATTTTATAATAAAATAGATTAAAATAATGCATAAATTAAACTAATGTTAATATATATATATATATATGTGTATGTGTGTATGTGTGTGTATGTGTTTGTATACATATACAGTAAACTCTCGTTGAGTCAGATACGGAAAGGACTGTGAAAATGTGTCTGACTATTGCGATATTTCTTACTTATCTATAGAAGAATCGTGTATGTTTCATATACGACGCACAGTGTGCGTCGCACACCCATCGATATAAAGAAAGCCTTTCTTTATATCGATGCGCACACCATGCATTAATGGTACGTATGACATACGTCGCATGGTGCAGTGTTGTTTATATCATCGTAGTAATAGTTCATTATTTCGATAAAGCTTTTATCATCCGATTTGTTAACTATTCCGAATAATTTATCTCGTGTCAAATCTCCTATATGTATGTACAATATGCGCTGTATATTGTATTTGCTTTCATCTTTTGTATATACTTTATTTCCGAGCAAGCTCGACCTGGTAAGGTAAGGTAATATTGTATTTGAAAATAATATAGGTATACCTATAGGTATATATATATTATAGACTAAATTCGCGTATTTTTAGTAAATAAATTCTACTCGTATACTCGCATTGGGGTACATTGGGGGTACATTGGGGGTATAATGGGTAACATTGAGGTACAATCCAAGATAACATTACTTGCCTCTGTTTAAATCTATAAATACATTAGCATAACATAACACTTCTCGTACTATATTGTGGGTGTATTCATATGTTTATATATATTTTTTATAAAAATTACCTGATAATGGAATACTATTTCCCGATTAGGCTTAAACAACGAATATATATCTAATTTATTTCTATATTTTCTGATATTATTTCTTTTATTATCGAATGTAATGATTTGCTTGTGTAATTCATATATAGATGTATACATCCGTAAAACGATAAAGTCCAGTATTGTAATAATTCATTAAATAATAATTAATCATTAATCATTCATTATTATTTATTTTCTTTCGCACTTTTAATTCTTTTTATTAATAAAAAGAATTAAAATAATTAATGGAAAATATTTGAAATTTGTCAAATATTTGTCATCAATCTAAATAAACGTCGCTTTATTTTAAGCATTGTGTTATCATGCTGTTTATGAAATGTATTATTATAAAATTAGTATTGATTGTAGTTAAAATAAAATAACACATTTTGTAACTAATTAGGGGAAAGTAATATAATACGGACACTTTAACAATAAATGGTCTTAACTTTTTATGACTCATTATTTTTATTCAAAAATTACAATATATTCATATTATATGATTATAGATATTATTGTAATTTTAAAATTTTATTTAATATTTTAATTACATAGATAACGGGGGTGTCCGTATTCGGTACCCATGTTCAAATACGGACACCCTGTGATATAATACGGACACCCTATATACCAATAGATAAACTATATATTATTGATGAATAAATCGTACAAATTACAATTACGTTATTTATAATTAATTTTATGAAAAATATATTGTAATTTAATTAGTTAATATTTTATTTATTTTTATTATTTTTTAATTAATAATACAATTTAAGTGTCTAAATAATAACAATTTTAGAATTAGCTTTATTGGTAGTATTAATATTATAACGCACGCGATTTTTATAAAAATCAGAATAGTTCATACGCTCTGCGTTGATTGGTTATAGGGTGTCCGTATTAAGACATTTAGAGTGTCCGTATTAGGAACTTATATGAAATCTAGATATATGCTTATAACTTAATGAATATTTGATAAAAAATATAGAAATTAAAAATACAATTTTTAGAATGCTTTAGTTTTTAATAATATATTATTATATTTTAGATCGATACATTTGTATATTCTTGAGAAAGTTTTATGTTGGAATTTTTTTTATAAATTTAAAAACGTAATAAAAAAATCAGTTTATTGTATATATTAGCAATATTTTGAATAATTAAAAAATAAAAAATAATTTTTTAGACTATTTTTATAATTATGAATATTTTATTCATTACATTTTTTTTTTGTATGATTTATGGTTTCTGAGATATCGATAGTGTCCGTATTCGGGCACTGTCCGTATTCGGTTACTTTCCCCTAGATACCATTTTAAATATGGTAGTTAATTAAAATAACTCATAATTAGTTTAACATTTTATTTGAAGCCTTACTTACTTACTTTATTTACGTTAGTCGAAATCTCGTTCGACCCGATTTTGCAATTTCCTTCCAAACATCTCTTATCATCATCACATTCCTCATTTCATCAATTTCCTCCAAGTCAGTATATTCCTTTAAATTTTCTACAAGGGATACTGCATGCCGTCCTTGTTTTCGCTTTCCTTTTGGTTCCCAGAATATGAGGTTATGGGCAGTCTCTTCCTTATGACGGATACAGAGTCCATCAATACTTAGACAACGGGTAGCTATTATGTTAGTAAAGTAATTTGAAGCCTGATTGTCATTAATATATTTTAAATCAATAGCATGAACTATATAATTAAAAAATCAGATTCATATTTATGTTTTTATCGTTTCCTGGATGTCTTAATGATAATCGGTTTTAAATCGATTCCTAAAATTCAAGTTTAGGAATCGGTTATTTGAAATCGATTACTAAACTATACTATAGGAATCGGTCTAACTTAAGTTGTTGATGTAAGTTGAACGTAAGTTTAGATGTAAAATATAATATTAAAATAAATATTAGTATCGTAGCAAAGTATTAACTCATATAAATAGATTACTTAAATAATTTTAGTTTTTAAAATAATATTTTATTTATTAAATTCAGTAAAAGTAAAATAAATAAAATAAAGTAAGTTAAAAATAAAATAAATATTCAGTTAAATTAAATAAAATTAAAATAATAATTAATAATTAATAATTAATTTGCATACAAAATTAAATCAATATATTAAAATAATTAAAATATTTTATTCTTTGTATATTACAAAATAATAATATACCTATAACATAGGTAATACTTACATCAATAACTTAAGTTAAGTTTTTCAAAACCGATTCCCAATAATTAGTTTTGGAATTGATAATAATGCGATTCCTGCACGATAATGGCAGGAATCATTTTATAAAACATTTTCTGAACAAACTTTACCTGCAGGAATCTGTTGTCCAATTGAATCCGATTCCTATAATAAAATCGTCGTATAAGTCCTATATATATAGGAATCGGATTTTGTTAACTTTGTATGCAGTGATTTCAATACTACTGCTAGAAGCGGTTGGGGATATTACTAAATTACGTTGCATGCATAGAGAGTGTTATATATTTGCTTCGCAAAATCTTTGATAGTAGTATACTCCTTTCCCTCCCCTATGTATATTTTATTTTGTATTATTATTTAAACGTTTTAGTAATTGTATGATTTTATGCTGTATGACATACAATAGTGAACATATGTGATAACTAAATATTTAACTATACCATTAAAGATACAAGTAATAGGATATATACAAATGATAAATATTATTTATAAATGATATAGAGGAAAGTCCCCGACTACCGACCCCTAAATGATTAGTTTTAATAACTTATTAAATATTAATTATATTTATTTAAAATTTTGTAATTTAAGTAATATTATGGCAATGAATAATGTGGCTATTTTAAATTTTTGATATAATTATATTTACAAGAATAAACAGGGGGGTCAGTAATCGGATACATGTGCCTAATACCGACCCCCTTCTCCTATTACCGACCACCTAAAATAATCGTGGTATAAATAATTATAGTATTATAATATCCAATAAAAATAGTAGATATACATAAATATAATTAATTATAACATTCACGTAATTTATTTTATATTAAATGTATGTTTTAATAGTAATATTAAATTTAAATTTAAACTGTATAGTAATTATATTAAAATAGTGTATATTATTATTTAATATTTATTTATTAATCAGTATATATATAATCAACTGGAATCATGAATCTTAAATCTATATCAATGATACACAAACAACTTACGACATATTTTAAAGTAAAATACGGATCTGTTTTGATTGGATATATCCATATATTATAAATCACATGGGGTCGGTATTAGGGTAATTTAGGGGGTCGGTAATAGGAAAACCATATGGGTTGCTATAATTAAGATATATTGGTTAATAGTTATTAAAATTAAATTATTTGTATAATAGTTATAAACATATACTTGATCTACAATATTATGCGCAGTATTAAGTTTTCTTTTAATTAATAAAGTATTTAAAATGATTTAAAAAAAGTTATTATTTAAATATTTAAAAAGTAAAAACAGAATATTACATTTTATCAAATAACAATTGTAGGATTACATATTTTTTAAAACAAAATACTTATTCATATTTATTATTAAATTACAAACATTTCATGTATATATAATTTTATTATTAAATTATTTAATTTCGTATATATATTAAAAAAAAGTATTCATAATAATATTATAAACTATATATATTATCAAAATATATAAATTTATATGTGTTGCAACATCATGATATATTACAATAACATATAAATAAAATACATTTACTATGAAATATCTTCATAATTAATAATATTATATTTTTTGATATTATACATATATGTATAATTATACTATAGTATACTTTATATAATATATACTATAGTCATAATAACATTGATATTAATATTAAATGTATTCAAAATAATATATTTATCAATAATTGATTACCGAGTCTATTATTTAAAGTATATACATATTAATCTCGGACTATTTCGGATTTACAAAATATACTCGGTTTATTTCGGATATTTGTTATTGGATATTATGTTAATATTTTACAGTAGTTACGAATATCTTAAGAAAATGTCTGACCATTGGCTTTATAGTTATTCTCGCCACTGCCAATCAACATATAATAATGTATATAATAATAATAATAATAATAATAATACACTACTATTAGTCAGCTGATATTAATATTATTGTATAGGTATGTTAAATAACACAGATAGATTACATACCTCTATTGTAAGATAAGAAGAAAGATATATTATTACTGTAATTTAATCAAACAAAAAACAATAAATGGAAAACTAAACTTGTCGGAAATATGTTGAGGTATTCGAGTACATTGCACATGTCATCTCAAAATGAGATCATCTCATCGAACAAGTTTAAACTAAGAATAGCGATGAGAATCAAGATACGGAGGGACTTCGGTATTGCCCAGTCATGCCCATGTCATCCTATTGTTGCAGCTGAATATGATACGATACCGCTGTCACGTGATACTGATACCGCTGTCACGTGATACTGATACCGATGTCACGTGATACTGATATCTCTGCCACGTGATAATGATACCGCTGTCAAATGATAATGATACCGCTGTCACATGATACTGATACCGATGTCACGTGATACTGATACCGCTGTCACATGATACTGATACCGCTGTCACGTGATATTGATACCGCTGTCTCGTGATACTGCCACCGCTGTCACGTGATACTGATACCGCTGTCACATGATACTGATACCGCTGTCACGTGATACGGATACCGCTGTCACGTTATACTGATACCTCTGGCACGTGATACTGATACAGCTGTCATGTGGTACTGATACCGCTGTCACGTGATACTGATACCGCTGTCCTACTGATACGATAATGATACGTATTGTTTTTTAAAGGGATAATACTAATATATATATATATATATATATATATATATATATATATATGTTATATATATATATATATAAGTTATAATATATATGAAAATATAAACTTATATATATAGGATTCATAGCGATAAATCATCAATCAATCATATATGGTATGACATTCTACAAATAATAATATATTACATTATTTTAATTATTAAATATAATAAAATAATTTAAAGAATGTATTATAAATTATTATTATAATTTATTGGTTTATATTCCTTTTAGAAAATGTTATTTTAGTAGCTATAATTAATGATTACTATATTGCATAATATCAAGAACTCGTCACTGCTAATACGTATTGTTTAGATGTTAATAATTTAGATGAACTTAGACCTCGAACACATATGTCCACTGGATGATGTCCACCTATGTAGTATTAAAAGCAACCACCTATATGATATATCGCTTTTCACATTACCCTAGCTATAGCTATATGTTTTTGTAACAAATATTTGTTTAATATTTTATAATTTTTTAAATACTAATAATATAATTAATAAATGCGTTTGTAAATTACATTTTAATATATTTAATTATATATAATATATATATATATATATTAAATATTAAATATATTTATTTATACTAAAAAAATGTGTAATAACTAATTATATATATAAGCTATAGCTTACGATATAATGGTTATGCCCATGTATATATGACCACTACTGTTTAACATATTATATAACAACCATCATTCCATATACATCTCATATACATGTATTACATAACCTATATATATATATATATATATAATGTATACATAATACATGATGACTGATCAAATATTACTCACATTAGTATCACTTTAATAGGATCATCTGACTACTCGCGTACACATGTGAATTCATCGAAGCGTGACACTAAATGGGCGTTACCGTGAATGACGTAAACAAACTATAAATTCAATTTTTTCTCTGTCGTTTCTTTCGTTTAGTTACAAACATAAAGCCGCGCGGTTCAGTTATATTTTCGTGGCGTGCGTTAAGCGGATATGGTCGATCTGGGTCGAAAAATTTAAATAAAAATTCACAGAAAAATAATCTAAAAATAGATTCTACATCCTAGCGGATATCGCGCGCACTAGGTAAACATGTCGCAGAAAGAGATGCTGATATTCGTGCTGGGTTTCATATCCGGTCTACTGATGATGGCCGGACTACAGAGGACATCTTCCATGGACAACTTCGTCTACCGGACGATATATCAGCAGCAGAGGTCAACTGAGGCGGGCGTCGACCCGTTAAGCCACGCCCATATCGATTCGTTGCCTTCCCTAAACGGAACTTTAAATTTCGACGACGACAATCACCACAAAGGTAATGTGACACCCGCACTGATGGTCACGTGTATAATGTCACGTGTCTTCTTGACCACGTGATTCATACATTTGTCTATCGATGCATTAATATCATCCTACTCTAACACTATATATATATATATATATATATATATATATATATATATCTATCTATATATATATATATATATATATATATATATATATCTATATATAATATAATAATGTATAATGTATACTGTACATTGTACAATGTACATTGTACAGTGGAAATTGTATATTTTATATACTATTGTATACTATTGTACACTCTGTATAATGTATTCAATATACACTCTAGAGTATAAATGTACACTTGATTGTATATATATATACTATAGTATGTAGAGTAATGTACAATGCGCACTGTTCAGTAGTTAACGATTTAAATAGATTCACGCTGTATATTAATAACATCTGTTACATAACACGCAGTTACGTCACGTTGCATTACATCATATCGCGGTGTTACGTCATATCGTGGTGTTACGTCATATCGTGGTGTTACGTCACTTCATATTTAGAGTGCCGTCGGATGTTTATGATACGTTAATAGTAGTACAATACTTCGCACCAGTATACATACACACACTCGTATATATATATATATATATATATATATATATATATATATATATACTTACAACTATACTCATATATACACGCAATATACACATAACTAGTGGATATGTAGATACTATCTAATAGATAATATCTACATTCATACGCATACGTACATATATTTAAACTTATGAATGTAATATTTAAACATTCCTATATATAAAAAAAGATATATGTTCTTTTTTACATAAATATTTGATATATATATATATATATATATATATATATTTCCCTTCATACATATAACGACACCCACCATCATACATATACACACACACACATACACAAACACATACACACACATATATATATATATATATATATATATATATATATATATATATATATATATATATATATATATATATCTATACACGCATATCCATTTTCTTCTCTATACATAACATGCTGTAGTGTGTGTGTTATATGGCAAGCGTGGGATGCTGATGTTGAGGTGGTGATATGTGAGGGAAGTTGATGTGGTGCACAATGGTGATGTGGTGGCGATGAGGGTGGTTGTTCTATACTAACTACCCTGGTTATAGTCTACCCCCGTCCCATCATCCCTCTCGGGTGTATATTCGTGTACGTTAAACACCGTACGGCGTACAATGTACATACATGTACATTGTATACGGTTTAAAACATGTACGACGACTTCTGTATGTCGTACAGAACGGGGTTGTAATTCATATGTACGTCGTGCATTGTATACAATACAACGTATACGTGATGAGATGTACGTGTGATAACGTGTGTGTGTGTACATATATATATGTGTGTGAAAAGCACACTGTGCGACGCAGTGTGAACACGTGTGTGCGTGTTACTCTACCGTACAGTACGAAACGGTACTAGGTTCGTATACGATACCTGCGTATATGTATTCGTTATAGGTGTTGTTCGTTATACGGCGGAGTACGCTAGCGTTGCCCCCGTATATAGACGGCTGTATTTAACGACCGCTCGCATAGGCGAACTATATTTAGACCGCGGCTCCGAGCTTACACAGTGTAATGTTTCTAATAAAACTAGCTCTCTCGGGTGCTACGTGATATATTACCCTAGTAAACATACGCGCACACACGCACGCACACACACGCGCATCCTTAGTACCGCGTACACACACACACACATCGATGATAAACTCCGCACTTGTGTGTACGAGAGAGCTGGTTGCCTGCCATAAATCTAGAGCGTGCAGTGTACGCCGTGCACGCTGAGGATTATTGCCTTCGTATATAGGTCACCGGTAATGCGTATGTATGTACGCGACCTCGTGCGTATGTGTGTACGCATAGCTGTACGCATATGTTCGTGTGCGTTTGTGGGCGTGCGCGTGGGCGTGCGCGTGCACTTGTTTATGTTTGTCTAGGTGTTAGGCGCACATGTGTGTAACATCGAGTTGTAACATTACATAACGTGATCTCTTTTATCTCTCGCTAAATCTCGTCTTCTATCGCATAAATAACAACAACGGAATACTATCAGCGGACATTTCCTTATAAACACCATTCCCTCGATACCATTACAACTATATATATTTAGTGTATATATATATATATATATATATATATATATATATATATATATATATATATACACACACATATAAGTTCTACCCGTTAAATATCTCAATAGTATGTACTACATACTATGTAGGACATAAATTACAACTATAAAAGTAATGTCGCAATTAATAAACTATTCGATAATTAACAAATGAATAACAATAACATATTTATCACCTTATTTATCGTTTCATTAATATTTATCGTTGTTATTTATTACAAATATATACATGTATGTATGTGTGGGAGTATATGAGAGTGTATGTATGTATCTGTCTGTGTATATATGTAACAAACAGCGTGCATACGTGGTTGAGCGTGTTCATGTGCATGGTACTTAATACAGGTATTCGCATATATTGATCAATGGAGGTTATTCAATATTAATATAATGATTATCTATTCATGAAAAGATGTGACGCTCCTGATATGTTGTCTGTATTGTATGCCGAGTCTGTATGCGTGTAAAGCCTGCTACAGTGTGACCCAGTGTCTCTAATAAGGTGAATGTATACATACTGTGATGTAAATGATGCTCAAATCTAAAGCATCGATGCAGTCTCAGTCTCAGTTACTTAAACTCTCAACTCGGCTCGGGCTCGTTTTGTTAGAGTTTCAGATCGGCTCGGGCTCATTTAGCTAGAGTATCTTCTCGGCTCAGCATCAATAACCAAAAGTCTCGGATCGATATCAAAAATCTCGGTATTATTTACATCATTAGATGAAATTTACATTATGATTCACTGCATCGAGAAGTTGGCGAAGATATTTTTTTTTAAATTGATGTAAATGTGAAATATATAAATATTAGTATTAAAATGTATTTTCAAAAAGCATAATTTTGGCTAGGTTATGTTTTGTAAGAGTGGGATGTAAGTACTATGTAGAAGTACAATAACAAATACACTAATACATATACCATATCTATAGTATATATTTAACACGAACTTAACCACTTTCATCATAATCATCGTATTGATAAGTGGGGGTGAAGTGACAGTGCCACGTAGAGTATGACGTCACTAACTATTACGTAATAACAACTGTTACGTAAGCTCGTGGGCAATGTAGAACACGTATACGTACATGCGTGTGTGTATTATATAGAAAGAGACTCCGTTACATGGGTAGTTGTCATACAATAACGACATGCATGCCTAGTTTCGACACCTATAGGTAGACAATGTCTACTAGACATCTATAATGTAGACACCTAGCGTGTAATGGTGACATCCTAATATAGTTTAGAATATGTTCTAGTGTATTCTAGTGTGTTCTAGTATGTTCTAGTGTGTTCTAGTGTAATCCTTAAGGGGACGGGCTACCCTTCAAATTATGTAAAAAAAATTATTTAAACTTTTTTTTTTTATATTATATGTAACTTATACAAAATATTATCTTTAAAATGGTGTTTAAATTATGTTCATTACATTATTCATTTTGTTTATATTATATTATTTGTACCTATATAATCATATTGTTTATATTCATATATTATATTTGAAACTTGATTTACTCAGAATAATTATTTTGCATTTTGTATATCTCCAATTAATGTCTCTTCTTATTCAATATTGAATATTTTTTCTTCAAATTTTCACAATATTATATATAATATATAAATGAACAGTATGATTAATTATTCTATATATATAATATATGTAAATTTATATAAATTGTAAATTTAGTGATAATTTGTGATAAATATCTTAATTAATTATTTTTTTTTATAATTAATCATTTTTATATTATTTATGTTAATAATTATTAAAATATATTCAACCATATGATAAAGCTATATGTTTATAATAAGATTGTTAAAAAATTATTACAAAAACTTTAATATTATAAGAGTTTATACATTTTTAAAACATGCTATTTTCCCTATCTTTTACATGTATACTGTTTATAAGTAGCTGGTGCCCTTAAGTCAGTTAGTGCTGTTCAAGTACACATGCTATATCTCTTGCTAATTATACTTGATACGTGTGTGTGTGTGTGTGCGTGAAATGTGAGTGTCTGAGCGGATTTTATGTAAATAAACAAATCCACGCATGCGCGATATTAGAAATCTCACTGTGTGTCTATAACTACATAAACATGTAACTCATGTGTGATGTTTAATGTGTACACACACACACATTGTATACACATTGTATACACATACTCGATGTATTATAAACAATATATTAAAAACTTAAAATCTATAGGATATATACAATTCTTGATATATATAATAATTTATTTCAATATTTATTATATATTATCTATTATTATATTATATAATTTATATAGTACCAGAAATAGTATATTAACTGATAGTCCTATATAGTACTATCAAAGCCCAGGGCTTTGGTACTAAATACATATGTATATATGTGTGTATATATATCATAGTATACAAATGTATACGTTATATAATAACCATTTCAAATACAAAATATCACCCCATATCCCATGTATATCAGCTATCAATGCATATCGAGGATGTAAACTTATGATCCATTATGTTCATCATATACTACTGTCCTTATGTAGTTATGATGGATGTCGCGTGTGTGTGTGTGTGTGTATGTGCGTATGTGTGTGTGTATATATACACACTACACAGTGCACTGTAACACTGCTCATGTAGCACACACTTATATGTGTATACGGCGTAATACACAGATCTGTTAACATATTGAGTAATGTCACCTTACACATGTGCACACACACATATATATTGATATGTTCACACGTGCATACTCACACACACACCTACACGCACATCTGCCCACAGTATACTGTATTGACCTGATATATAAATATTGAGTGGTATAGAACTAGGTGTATTTCTAGGTGTAGTGCTAGGTGTATTTCCAGGTATAGTACTAGGTGTAGTGGTAGGTGTAGTGCTAGGTGTATTTCTAGGTCTAGTACTAGGTGTAGTGGTAGGTGTAGTGATATGTGTATTTCTAGGTGTAGTGCTAGGTGTATTTCCAGGTATAGTACTAGGTGTAGTGGTAGGTGTAGTGCTAGGTGTATTTCCAGGTATAGTACTAGGTGTAGTGGTAGGTGTAGTAATAGGTGTAGTGGTAGGTGTAGTAATAGGTGTAGTGATAGGTGTAGTGATAGGTGTAGTGATAGGTGTAGTGATAGGTGTAGTGATAGGTGTAGTAATAGGTGTAGTGATAGGTGTAGTGATAGGTGTAGTGATAGGTGTAGTGATAGGTGTAGTGATAGGTGTAGTGATAGGTGTAGTGATAGGTGTAGTGATAGGTGTAGTGATAGGTGTAGTGGTAGGTGTAGTAGTAGGTGTAGTAGTAGGTGTAGTGCTAGGTGTAGTGGTAGGTGTAGTGATATGTGTAGTAGTAGGTGTAGTAGTAGGTATAGTACTAGGTGTAGTGGTAGGTGTAGTAATAGGTGTAGTGATAGGTGTAGTGATAGGTGTAGTGATAGGTGTAGTGATAGGTGTAGTAGTAGGTGTAGTAATAGGTGTAGTGGTAGGTGTAGTAATAGGTGTAGTGGTAGGTGTACTGCTAGTACTAGAGAATCACGTTGATGTATAGTAAGAATATGCATTTAACCTAATAACCATGATATATGAGTGTGTGCGTATGTACGTATGAATGCGGGTATCTGGTCTATGTATTGTGTATGCAGAGGGCTCTCTAAAGCTGGGTTCACGGCAAACTTACGCACGCAGGCTCTCCAAGTACTCATTGTTCATCGGCGGACGGTAGCCATTGTGGTGTTGCGGCCACTACAGTGCTGCTAGCGGTGTTAACAACTAGAACTACTACCTATAGTATTACCTACAGTACTGATAACTACCTATAGTTACTAGAGTGGGCAGTTTATACATTAATTACACCACTTGTAACGCGGTAATAATAACTATAGTTATAATAACTACAGTTATAATAATTATAGTTATAATAATTATAGTTATAGTAACAATATCGCTATATTACTTTGTAACTATAGCATTACAGTGCTGTTAATGGTATGATCCTGCGTGTATACACATTACAGATGTAGCTGTAGCTGTACGAACACGAGCTGGTAATGTACGCTTGCTAATGAGCTTTTATAGTGATCTCTAATAACTTCCCTGTCAGTTGTACATGTTGATAGACTCGTATGTCCGTGTGTACACGTGAATACTCGCTACGCTATCACCTGTTTCTGTTATCATTATGGAAATATCATTACTCGTTTAATATTTGTATTTGTGTAAAAACTTGTTTTCTTGTATAAAATATATAACACATATGTATGTGGGGAGTGTTATCTGATTTATTACCATGGTAATTCTGCAGAACCTACCGCTACCTTTAGCATTGCGGCTCCCATACTTTTGTTATTATAGTATACTAATTAAGTATATATACTTATAAATATAGAGTATATATATAGTATATTTATGAAGAGATATTCCACATATTAATCATGGCACACATTGCCATCACGATGCGTACGGATGATCATTACATATGTGTGTGGTAATACTGTACTGAGGATAATCAGGCAATGCTGACTACATGATTGGCACACTGCAGTGATGATAAGCCTGTGATAAGCCTGCCTGCCTGCGGGTAGCCTAATCTATAGTTACGTCTGAGATGTGTTATGTAATGTAATGTATATAGCTATATAGTTGTATACATATATATATATATATATATATATATATATATATATATATATATACTTTTCAATGGTATATATTCAATTATATATTATTAAATGTACTACTTATAACCTGGATGTTATATATATACCAAGTTATATACTACATATAAACTACCTAATTAACACGGCAACCTCGTAACTACAGATGACGATATGTCCGTTGCCATGGAGCTATCAAAGAAGATAAGAGTTCTGTGCTGGGTGATGACGTCAGAGGATAACCTCGATAAGAAGGCGATACACGTGAAGGCCACGTGGGCCAAGCGATGCAATAAGGTAATGGGTCACGTGCTAGTACATAGGGTCACGTGGTAGTGGTCGTATAGAGCGTGTGGTCACATGGTGGTACATATAGAGCGTAGTCACGTGGTAGTATATAGGGTCACGCGGTAGTACATATGGTCACGTGGTAGTGTAGAAAGTGGGCACGTGCTAGTACGCATAGAGAGTGGTCACGTGGTACACACGCCTCGTTATCAGTGGTGTTACGCAATACGATACCAGTGTAGTGCTTGTAGAGGTAGCATGACTCATAGCAAACGAGTGTTGTAAAGTAGGTCATTGTGATCATCACTAACATCTGTATACAGACCCGTAGGTGTGTATAAGCCGTTATATGTGTGTGCCTTGGTACCCCGCAGCGTCGCATACGTATATATACTATATAGAGGTACTGATATAGAGGTACTGATATATACTATATATAGTATATTATACTATAGTATGTATACATAGTACACAATGAATTACATCTTTGAGAACCAGTAATATGTAAACTATATAAATATTAAAGGGTAATTATCTCGATAAGCTCTGCTTGTATAATTACCCTGGTGTAAAAACCTAAATCTGGTGATAATAATAATTATATATATATATATGTGTGTGTGTAGATAGAGTTAGAGAGAAAAGTATATGGCTCTATTTCTCTATAGCTCTATGAGGTATCAGAAACACCAATAGCCGTCATATATCATATAGCACAGATTGCCCAAAGCGTCAGATAATCGTGAGTTGTATATTATACTATATAGATTAAAATCATTAAAATATAAAATATATAGATATATATATATATATATATATATATATATATTAAAATGTATACTATTACCAATTGGTTTAAAGCATTTGCTAACATGCGGTTACCAAAGGGCTTTTCTATTACCTCATCATCATTATTATATTCAAAATACTAGATCGGTTTTAGTCGGTTAGGTCGTACATTAAACGTCATCTATTAATACACGTATCTATAATACTACTACTACTACTACTACTACTACTACTACTACTACTGCTACTACTACTACTACTACTACTACTACTACTACTACTACTACTACTACTGCACGAACTGTGTGCAGGTGGCATATAATGTGAATAGCGTAATAGTAAATAAGTCGATATTGCTAGAGTTAATATATATATATATTTGTGTATGTGTGTGTGTATATTATATCACCGGCCACATGTCCTTATAGTATAGTTTTTAAGGTATCGGGTATATATAAGGTATAGGTACAACTTGTACCGTACAAGTACACCTATAGGTGTATATATACATGAATTCATCGTTAAGGACACATGTTACTTAGTAGTACAGACTACTTCCTAGTTGTTATCATTTAAAGCTGTGTATCTAATCAGTGTATTAAGGGGGATTAATAACTTACTACCTAATTATATGTATTAATATAATGTTATCATTATAATGATTTAATATGAATTATACATGTATATATATATATATATATATATATATATATATAAATTTCATGTAATTTATAAATTTGCATATATTTACACATAATTAAAATTATAAAAAAACTTTAACCAGTGTATATAAAATAATAATTCATACATAAACACAAATAGTTATACATAAATATAAACATAAACTACACATAACCCTTAAACTTAATGCACTATGTATCGATGTATATGTAGTCACATATAATCATAATACTAGTAATAGTTTATTAAACACTTAATTACAAATAAACACTTAAATGATAATTAAAACAATGTTATAAAGTTTAATATTATACGATATATGATATATATATATATATATATAAGTTTTATGAATAATTATAAAAAAGATATTTCTTCAGTACTTTACATAATATTAAAATTCAATGAGAATATGTTATCACTATGAAAAGGTAGCTTATCTACATTGAGGCAGCAAACATACTGATATAACTCTTTATGATTTATTGTCGACATCGACCCTCTTCCACTTTGTTTGGATAACGCATCGAACTGCTTGTTATTCTCTCTGATAGTAGCGTTGATATTACGCTATAGATTTGATAAATAGGATGGTTTTATAGAAATAATTACTTTTTTAATAAATATAAAAAATGTGTAATTAATTTTGGAATATATTTCTAACCAATTTAATTTTCATAGATAATAATTTGTCGAAAATGTATTATAATGATATATTGTATAATTGTTATACATCTCCGAATAATTCGGTTACTATTTTAATATATAAATAGGAGCATCACTTATAATTACATTGCCATATTCTAATCTATATAAACCTAAACGTTTAGTTAGTTGACTTGATTGACAGATATTTTCGAATAATATTTATATTATGTAAAGGATAATATGCTGATTTACATATACGATATAAGATATGACTATGATAAAACATGACTCAAATATTCCAATAAATTTCATTTTAGATAACCGAGTAATTAAATGATTATAATTGATATATCAAATATAATATTTGGAAAATCAAAATCTTAAAGGTAAATATTTAAGATGTGTAGGTTAGGTATTATGTAATAATCACTGTCGAATAGTTGTGGTACAAACCCTTCATGTTTCATGATGACAAGAATCAGCTTATTTAATATCATCAGCATATATACATGATGACTGGCAGTGTGACGTATACGCCGCATGTGACCAGTGCAATATATATTTTCTATTATATATTTCAGAGTATAAATATATAGAGTAAACAGAAATAACCTAGTGTGGATACCTATGGAACTATATAATGAAATACTATTCAAACGAATTACAATCATAAATCTTATCTGAATAAGTTCTATCTTTGATAAATAGAATATGTATACAAGTATACTTTCAAAACATCTCCGGTTAGTCCCATTAGCGAAAGTCTATTGATAAGTATAACATGAAATATACTATCTAATGCCGATGAAAGGTGATATGGTAAGGATTGAATACGGCTATGCTTATTTAAAGAGACATAGACCTAAATATCATTCGTGGTAGCGATCTAAGTAATGTCAGTATTATGGCCATTATTATATGCACTTTAGCATACATCAAAAATCTTATTTATATATTTAATGAGTGGTTTCGATATATGTGATTCAAAAAGTGTACCTACATTTAGAATAATGCATGATTCATCCATGGATATATCATCCATGGATGAATCATCATGAATCACCTATAGGTCTCAAATTACAACAATAATTAGAATAAAGATATGGTATTTTTATGATTTATTTCTTTTATGATACATATCAAAGATGATTAATGGGTTAAAGAATGTCAGAATGTCACAGTTATTTATTGAATCAATTATAATGATAAGGAAGGTAGGAATAAGATTAATATATAGTTTCTTAAGGACATAAAGAGGAAGAGGATTTAACAAATAATGGCGAAGATGTAATTATATAATTGTAAATATGAACAACTGAAGGAGTGAGAAACGTATCGCAGATTAGGATATCCTATTAGTATTGATAACATATGTTATTAGTGATAGTAATTAATATTAAATAGGTACTAATTTATTTTATTAAATATAGTACTATGTGTATGTATATATGTATGTTTTATTTTTAATATAATTTATTAATATTAATTCGTAATAATTAATTTTTTAAATTGATTTATTATTCTATTTATTTTGTTATATTTTATATTTTGTACAAATAGAGAACGATCCTAGCTTTATTAATACATAAATAAGTATGTAATCAATGATTATAATCAATAAGTCAATCAATGTATCAATGTATATATGTTTAATTATTAATTATGCATATAATTAACTTTGAATAGTTGTATAATGATTTATATCCAATATTTTTCAATTCGGTTTTTTTATCTTATCTTGTTATCTTATAAGATTCTATAGAATGCCACGATTAAATAATAAGATCTAAAAGTATACATACATAGCATTCTTTATTAACAATATTGAATATAGTTGTTGTTATTATATTGCATGTTATAATTGTATTCAATATTTCGTAGTTAATAATTCTCTCGATATGCGTGTATATTTACTGTATATGACATTATGTCATATAAATGCCATATATTTGAATATATATATATATATATTCAAATATATGGGATTTATTTAGTAATACCAAAGCCCTTCTATCGAGGGCTTTGGTAATACGATAACTTTAATTGATTGCAAATATTCTCCTATTGTCTATAGACAACAAACCCCCATTGTAGTCCTACACCCATTGTAGTCCTCCCACCCATTGTAGTCCTACATCCATTGTAGTCCTACACCCATTGTAGTCCTACACCCATTGTAGTCCTACACCCATTGTAGTCCTACACCCATTGTAGTCCTCCACCCATTGTAGTCCTACACCCATTGTAGTCCTCCACCCATTGTAGTCCTCCCACCCATTGTAGTCCTCCCACCCATTGTAGTCCCACACCCATTGTAGTCCTACACCCATTGTAGTCCTACACCCATTGTAGTCCTACACCCATTGTAGTCCCCCACACATTGTAGTCCTCCCACACCCATTGTAGTCCTACACCCATTGTAGTCCTACACCCATTGTAGTCCTACACCCATTGTAGTCCCCCACACATTGTAGTCCTCCCACACCCATTGTAGTCCTACACCCATTGTAGTCCTACACCCATTGTAGTCCTACACCCATTGTAGTCCTCCCACCCATTGTAGTCCTACACCCATTGTAGTCCTCCACCCATTGTAGTCCTACACCCATTGTAGTCCTCCACCCATTGTAGTCCTACACCCATTGTAGTCCTACACCCATTGTAGTCCTACACCCATTGTAGTCCCCCACACATTGTAGTCCTCCCACACCCATTGTAGTCCTACACCCATTGTAGTCCTACACCCATTGTAGTCCTACACCCATTGTAGTCCCCCACACATTGTAGTCCTCCCACACCCATTGTAGTCCTACACCCATTGTAGTCCTACACCCATTGTAGTCCTACACCCATTGTAGTCACCCACACATTGTAGTCCTCCCACACCCATTGT
Source organism: Osedax fenrisi (assembly GCA_964019155.1). Lineage (NCBI taxonomy): Eukaryota > Metazoa > Annelida > Polychaeta > Sabellida > Siboglinidae > Osedax > Osedax fenrisi. The sequence goes on along the minus strand of OZ025241.1, from coordinate 31,418,095 downwards.
AGTCCTACACCCATTGTAGTCCTACACCCATTGTAGTCCTACACCCATTGTAGTCCTACACCCATTGTAGTCCTACACCCATTGTAGTCCTCCACCCATTGTAGTCCTCCACCCATTGTAGTCCTACACCCATTGTAGTCCTCCCACACATGTTAATGGCGTATCTTGTGCATATATTACACGTACTGTTGTTATCACCAGCCTATGTGTAAGTACCACAGTTAATAAGTAGTATAGTATCTATTGTAATACATTATAATATAATATATATATATATAATATGTGTGAGTATCTTATATAATAAATGCTATCTATGGATCGTCAAGTTTACCCCTATAGGGGTAATATATTACGTGTTTTTTATTTTTTTAAATACTATAGTATACCGTCATACTGTCATACTGTATACAGACGTATCACACACACACACATGCATGTGTTGAAGATGTTATTAGAGATAGCGCGCCCACATAACATACCACATGAGTCATACCACATGAGTCATACCACATGACCTACTGCATCCATACACTGCTATGCTATATCATCGCTTTGCTATAGAATATAAACATAAGTAGCTGATATGGTACTATAGTACCAGGTATACCTGGAAGTAAACTCCCCGTTAGTTCTACCAAGGCATGGGATTAACTATAACATACGATGTACAATGTACATTGTACATCACTCCCTGGTTAGACAATGCAATTGGTAGTACTATAGTAGGTACTAGAACATATGTACCTAGGACCCCCCCCCCCTCTATACTATAGTATACTACCAGTATACTGGGTCAGCTACTTATATTTAGATGCTATAGATAAAATAAATACATTTGTTTATCAACTTCTCCATTATATCATTATTTACAACATGACATACTAAATCTGATGTATAGCCTGTACACTGTAAACTGCTTATACGGTATACACTGTATATTATACAGTGTATAAGCTAAATATAAGTAGGTTGTACGACACGGTACTTCCGTAGTCCGCATAACGGGGGGGGGGGGTACCACTGGGGGGGGTACCACTGGGGGGTGTACCACTGGGGGGGTACCACTGGGGGGGGTATCACTGGGGGGGGGTACCACTGGGGGGTGTACCACTGGGGGGGGTACCACTGGGTGTACGCATGATGTGCAAGCACGCGTGATCAGTGTATACATAGTATGACGAATCGTCCGCGTAAATACTCACCTTCCCTATAGTAGCACCGTGCTACTAGCTACTAGCTACTAGCACGTGACATACGTTAGCAGACGTAACAGATGACCACGTGGTATTCACCGCGGTAACACGTGACTACCGGCAACACGTGACTACTAAAGTAACACGTGACTACCGGTAACACGTGACTGCCAGTAACACGTGACTACTAAAGTAACACGTGACTACCAGTAACACGTGACTACCAGTAAACACTATCACCTCCCTGTCGGCATTGCTTGTGTATATTACCTCTAATTGTATACTATAGGGCTCACACTATAGTGTGTGGTGGTATACTAGGTGTGATAGTATACTATACATTATGCTATAATTGAATGTATAGTATACTATAGTATACTATACATTCAAGTGTAGGTCAGAACATGCGTCATTTATTTCACTTTACTTTATTGTTATATATAACATATATTTGACACATTAATATACCTTTCACAATATTGTGATATCACATACCTTACTTTATATGTGTATGTGGTTGCGTCTATGTATATGCGTGTGTGCATATAATAAACTAAACAATTAATATAAGAAACGAAATTTAAAATACTATACAATTGAACAACGTATTACGAATTACACGATAATTGTATTCATTTATATAACGAATAATAAGACATCCGTAATTGAATGGTTATAACCATAATGGTTACATTATTAACCTAATCGTTTAGAAATATTAATCATGCACTATTTCTACGTATTTAGTTCATCACGATACGATAATCATTATTATAAACGTATGATAACGACAAATTTGAATAAATAAAGTATTCAAACATTGATATAAGATTATAGATATCGATAACAATATATTGTTAGAAGTTAAAGTCGATATCGCCTGAAAACTAGCGCACTATAGTGCGTTATAAGGTGCGTCGCACATAAGATATTTCCACACGTTACGCACATATATCACTATAGTACGCTATATCGTAAAACTATAGTTTTCAGGCGATATCAACTTGAACTTCTAAGTAAGTGCTAATTTCCTAGAAAATGGCTACGTTCGACTTATCCAACAGTATTCAACTATGTGATAAAACATCGATTAAGTAATACGAGTGCATCGTAGGACATATTATAGGACACGAGTATAACATGTAGTGTAAAGCTTAACTTTCTATGTGCAACGGATGTTGTTTTATTTAACTTCTTCTGATATATTTATTAATTATAGAGTATACTAGTAGCTACATATTAAATATATTCTTTTTTAAATATATGTATATATATACATAACTTGATTATAATAACTTTACTATAATATAAACTTACCGTAAAATTTGAATTTTCCTCATACTTTCTCATGTTTCATACATATTAACAATGTATCACATGTATGTATATCGTGCATTATTGAATGTTGGTTAATAGAATATTATAAACTGTGATAAGATTTAATATAGCATAATTTTAGTATTATAATAAATAATTAATATCTATAAGTTTATGAAATAATAATTTACCCTGAAAGGGATGAAAACACATTATTATAAATGAAATATTTAACTAATATTAATATTTGCTAGTTTCCACGCATTAGTGGTCATATAATAACATCTGCTGCTGATAATGATTAAATGATGTAATACATGTTGTGTAATAAGTATTGTGTCAATAGTAATATAATAGGGATACAATTGTATTATATCTCTAATCATGTAATATATAATAATAATAATAATAATAATAATAATAATAATAATAATAATAATAATAATAATAATAATAATAATAATAATAATAATAATAATAATAATAATATGTAGGTATCTTAAAACCAGTTTCGTAGTAGTCATTAATTGTAGTAGGGCTGGGATGTGGGTTAGAGCTATGGCGGGGCTTGGTAATCTAAGTATTGTGTGAGAAATCAGCGTTTACTTAAATAATTGTGATATAAGTATACTTGCTTCTTATTATAAAATGAATACACTATTATATTTTAATCGTATTATATCTGTTTCGTAGTAGTCATTAATTATAGTTGGTGTGATGTGTGATTAAATACAATATATAGTATATATATATGCATATATCTAGAAAATTTCTATTCAAATCAATTCTATCCTATTACTTTTGTGAATGTACTATCATGTTAAATCGATAATGGCAATCACTATTTACATTATACACACTATAATGTGTGTACACATATATTGACATTGTACTTATACCACTAGACAATGCCCCTATTGTGTGTTATGATGTATTTGTGGTGTAACAGCTTATCAACATTAATGATGTGCTATGTAGTATTCATTAGTGCGTGTTATTAATACTTATTAATACTTATTAATACTTATTAATACTATTTATAGTGTATTTATTATAAGTGTTTTTATATCACCAGTATATTTCAACATAAATATATAATATAGTTGTAATATTCATGAGAGTAGAGAATCTATTTATAGAACAAATTAAAATGACTCGAGTGTCATATATGGTATATATATACACTTATATATAGAGTTAACAATTGTCATCTAATTTGTGTATTTATATTTCAATATTTATTATTTGTATTTGAGTTAGGGGAGGTGGAATTATATGTTTAACATGTTTAACATGGAATATAATTAATGTCGGCTTATTAAATTGTAAGTAGTTATTGTTGAACTATATTAGTTCATTATTTAATATATTTAAAGTATTTTTGTAATTGTTTTTTAAAGTTGTCAGGTCATTTGAAGTAGTTGATGTGTTTAATTGCATGTTATCTTCATATATATATATGAAGATATATATATATATATATATATATATATATATATATATATATATATATATATATATATGATAGTTAATAGTGTGCGTATTTATTATGGATTAATATATATATATATATAATTAATATTAATGGTAAGGTGTGTATAGACACACGCATACACATATATATGGTGCATATATAATGTATACACTATCACACATACACGCATACACATAAAAACACACACAAACACGAACACACAAATACGCACACATAAAAACGCACATGAGCGGCTAATTCGAACAATATTAACGTAACAGGGTGCGCATATTACAATGCATATCGATGTCTAGCTAAGTCTATACGAATACGTGTTCAATACGTTAAACCCCGGTGATGTCTAGCTATTAGAATGCATATTGGATTTAAATAGTGGGTGTTTCACGGGTATCGACGTGTCGTATGAACAACTGTTGGATCGAATTCTTCCAACTCGTAAATTCGGTCCAGCATTTCCTACTCCGATTCCTATTTGTATCGTCGTATATCCGAAGCCCTTTGGTACGGCTAACAAATATCCTATTTGTATGCTGTACCGAAATAAATGCTGGACTGAGACATCTTACCTAGAAATCTTACTAAGACCGCGTTTGAAAGTGGGCGTATCAGTAATGAAATATAGCTATCACTGTAATGAACAATAGAGAAAGTTAACTAGGATATGGGTAGGTATGGGGTAGTTATGGGTGTGATGGCCCACCACTGGTGGGTATCGTGGGAGTGCGTATATCAGTATGTATAGTTGGAAGAATGTCGTTATGGATTCATCGTGTTGTTATGTGGGAACGTAGCAATGGAGAGATACATTCTGCAATGGTGTTAGTATTGATGGACGTTATGGACTAGCGGGAGTGTTTTATAAAAATAACATATCGAGGGGTAGGTGAAACTAGTCAGTGAAACTTACCGAGAAGGGGTATTACATGAGAGTGGAATAGCATGCTGATATATAAGAAAATATGGTCATATTGTAGACATTAAAGTTTACATATTAGGTAATAGTGATGAGAACATAGTAGGGAGTAGAAATAGTCGAAGTGAGAGATAATTATGAATCATCCTGGACGAGGCAATTATTGAGGCGACATCAAATATAATACCATCGGTATGGATTAGTGGTAAGGCAAGAATAGATAGTTGGATATAATGTAGAAGAGGGGGATAACGTTACATATAATAGGCAGGGCCGGCTTAAGGGGGGGGCAAACCGGGAAATTGCCCGGGGCCCCACATTTTGGGGGGGCCCATGAATTATTTGAGAAATATTTTTGTTACTATTTATATTAAAAAAAATTTTCTTAACTGTATTTTTCTTATATATTATTAATTCTAATTAAATAAATAATATAATAAATTAATTAAATATGAGTCATTTAGGCCGATTTGAAAAGTAAATTTTACAAAAATTTCTAAATGTACACGAAGATAAACAGGTATATGAAGATGTTGGAGGACATGCTAATAGTGATAACCATAGATCATATCACACATCTCTGCTTGTCAGATAAAATAGTATGAAACGTATTGATAAATAATTGTTTGTTAAACTAGAAAGTGATAAATGATAAACGTATTAAGGAATATTAACCATAGTTGAATCTTAACGATTCTATAATTAGTTTACGAAAAAAAAGTATACTTTTTTATAATAAAATTAAATAAAAAAGATATATTTGAACTATGATTTCTGATATTTGTAAAGGATTGTATTGATCATAAATTACAAAAAAGCGATATTCTATATAGATTTATAATTGTTATAGTAATTAAAACTAATTAGATATTTTCAAAATAATTTTTCTCAAAAGAATTAATTTTCTCTATCTACTTCTCGTATTAATAAAAGGTGTATCTTCCCATAGTGTATATTATTATAATTTTGTTAGTGTAAATAATATATAGGTAAAATCTATATATATATATATATATATATATATATATATATATATATATATAAAATAATTTTAATTTAAATAGGAATATTCTGTTTTATAGTATTTATAATAATGATTAAACCACTTGATGAAAGGGAATGCTGTACATACAATTTTCAACAGACTATTATTAGAGAAAGAAATTATATATATATGTATTGAAACAGATATTATTTATAAATATATATATATATATATATATATATATATATATATATATATATAATCTAAATATAATACTAAAGGCATGTGCAATTATCCAACTAGTACTAGTTACTTACAACTGAATGTTTAGCTTTACATCACCCTCATCTATATATTTATATATTAATACACACAATGGCGATATTATTATTGGAGAACAAAAGAGGGGATAAATTATCATTGATAACTTAATAATTGAAGAAATATAAAATTCAAAATATTATATTATATATCAGTGTACTAAATTCCATATATATCACATGTAGGACCTACATTGTAGGTACGTTAATAAGTCATCGTCATATATACTAAGTTATGTATTATTATTATATAGGTATTTATTAATGTACGCTAAGATTCATTATCACATTGGTCAATATTTAGCTAACGATTTAGTAGATTTTTTTTTAAATAATAATATAATTATAATAGATTATAGAGCTCAAAGTCATGCAAAATCCAGCAATATATTGCTACATATATGTCTAGAATATTCAATAAAATGAAAGATATCATAATATACCATAGTGCTATTTCAATATGGATCCCCATATCTGCGCTGTGCATTCCTTAAATTTGGTTGGGCAAAATGCCGTTGAATCTTTGACAATTGTAGCAATATTAATTGCTTTCATCCCAAATAAATATAATTTATTTAGCCAAACTAAATAAAGAATATATTAACATCTATATTAAAGAAGAATAGAATATGTTTTATTAAAAGCATTATCGAATATAATATAGTTATCGCAAGCAGATTTTAGTAGAACAGTATCTTGTGGATTTATCAAAATTACATAATTTAGGTTATCTGATATTATATATGTTAAGATATTACTAAAATAACATTAATAGATCTAGTAATGAAGATCTAGTAATGGCTAAATATTGACTCGAGTCAACGATTTATTCAATAAAATGCAATATTTTGAGACTTCAATATTATGAAAACCGTGGAGATAATTTCTTTGTTGACTAAAGCCGATCAGAAAAGTATTGCAATTAGGTTAAATTGAGATAAAAGCGGTAATAAAAAATATTGATACACTCTCTCTATATATGTATATATATATTCGCCTATACAAAATAAATGATTATGAGGAGTTGATTAGAGTATACAAACAAATTACAAAATAATTTTGTATAATGATAACATATGATTAAATTAGTGAATTTACATCATATAAGATGTTAAAAATGACTATTTTCTAACAATATTTGACAAATTAATTTATATATACTTATAAGTATATAGGAAATACTAAAAAAGATAATCATGTTGTTATTACTAATTATATAAATAATATGTATATAGGAATATCCTATATATCATCTGACATCAGCAATTAAGATGATTAGTATATAAGATAATTCAGTATTAAACATATATTATACCATATTGATATACACCTCAAAGGAATGGACTATACAAATATTAATATATATATATATATGATGGGCTAGATATATCCTTTTGTTGACATTTTCATCCTAATATATTTAATGGTAAATAATGACACTTGAGAGATAAGCTTCTCTAAACTTAAACTTATAAATAATTTTCTATGAAATTATCTGACACAATAAATGCGTTCAAGTCTGTAACATTATATTTAGAATCAAAGCTAATTAATTAAATTGATACTGAATAAATAATACTGCTTTAGAAGAGTAAATCGAGTAAAATAAATATGTAATCATATTATTTTAACAAATTATATCATTTAACCTACTTTTATCATTTTTATTAATTCATTTGTAAATTAATTAATTTATAAAATATTACATTGCAATGATTTCAATTTGGTACAGTAATATCTATTTACATCCATAGCGTGAAGTATGCCCCCCTATATATTATATGCATCTTAAGTGGGTCTCCTTCATGCTATAGGATATATGTAAATATATATGAAAAAACAAATTTTTTTAAAGATTATTAATATTTTTACGCTTAATATTGATATCGCATAATAGAATAATAATACATCATGATATATATATATATATATATATATATATATATTTTTATATATAAATAAATTGAAGAGTTATAGATATTAGTTATTTCTAAAATGGCCCATTTAATATGTTATGAAATTCTTATGGGGCCCATACGTTTTTTTTGCCCGGGGCCCATGGTATGCTTAAGCCGGCCCTGATAATAGGTCAAAGTAGCCTCGAGGAATGATATAAGTGCTATTTCAGAGTGGTGAGAAATGGGATATAATGGGCATATTGCGATTTGAAATATTAATAGGCTACATATCTTAAACGGTAACATGAATATCGCTTGACACGAGCCGATTAATAAGGAGCCGGTGTAGAAGCGTCAAAGGCGGAAGAAGGGTATAACTAGGGGCGCTGCAACAATGGGGTCAGGGGATATATCCCCACACTTTAAAATCTAGGGGGACCTCCTATGTATTGGTCTCCCCCTACTTTTACCAGATAATTTATTTTGATTGGTTGGTCCCCCCCCCCTCCCTACATACAAAATCGTTCCAGCGCCCCTAGGTGTAACCAGTTTTCTATCGAACGTATTGTTCAGGTTACGTAGTATATATCATAAGATGGATCTTATTAAGGATCGTTAAGGATCGTTAAGGATCGTTAAGGATCGTTTCAGTTGATTTCACGAGGAAGTGTACTTCCTAAAAGGCGCATATAGGCTGGTTAGATTGGTTAAATTTCGTTATACTGTGAATGGAAATTTAGGATACTATAGTAGTTACAACTATAGTTACAACTATATATAGTTGTTATATTCTAGAGTTTCAGAGAACATCGATAAGGTGTAAATATAACAATAGTTGTTAAGCTCTAATGTTAGGGTTTTTAATTATTGGCGTTACGATAGATGTTATGAATTAGGTGGAGGCGTTGGTAGAAGTGTGGTAGTCGGTGAACATCGTATGAAGAATGAAGGGGTGTAAAGAAGTGAAGGAGGTGGATGGGATCGAAAGTGAATGACGTATTTACTTGAAGAAATAGCTTGGTAAGTTAGGTTGTTAGATGTATGGGAAGGAGGGTAGAAAGGTAGTGGGTATATAGTTAAGTGGTCTGATTAAGTGGTTATTGAAGAGATCATAAATGTAGGTATATTATGACAAACATGGAAGTGGTAGATCGGTAAGTTTTGGAGGATGGAGTGATTAGCTAATTTTTAGAGGAGATTGGGTTATTGCATAGGTAAGTGAAAGCTGATTTGGCTGAGTGGAGATCGTGAATTTTTTAGTTGTAAGTATTTGACAGGTAGATAGTGCGTAGGAACTAGAGTGATGTATCTGTGTTTGTTATAAACTATGTTATAACTTATAGTAAAAATAGGTAGTTGGGAAATGATAATGTAGGATGATGTAACAGTATGCTTAGTTATCGATAGTGTATGGGAGTCAAGAGTTGAGGAGATAACCTTGTCGATAACCTTGACCATTATCGATTAGTGTGTACACTAGTGGTACTAGAGGAGGTGTAGAGGAAAAGACGGAGAAGGAGATGAATGTTTAAATATTGAAATTATTAATAATGAAATATGTACGAAGAGTACATGAACGATTTGGTTTGAGAAAGAAAATGTTGAATAGTATTGCGAAATCGGTCAATGTATATGCGACTTAATATCAACGTATAATGAGTGATAGATCAGAAAGTAGTGTGTTGCTGGGTGCATGGGTTGGTAGTCGATGTGTTGAGTTAGGCAGGAAGAGGGTAATAGGTGTAAGAATTTAGAGGAGTTAAAAGTAAAACCACCTTATTTAATATTATAATTAAATGCATTTCCAAATACATGTATGCATGATAAAGTGAAGTATGATTTAGTTGGTGGGTGGTAGAAAATGTTATATGTTAAAGGTTAAGCAGTGTTAGTATGTGTGTAAAGAATAATAAACCTCTACTATAGTATATATATATAATGGTAACTATATTTAGTTATATAACTATAGTTATATATTACAACTAATGGTAACTATAATTTTACAATATTGAGTTAAACATATTTACATAACTATATAACACAGATTAATACAGTATGACAACACATATTACACAATTAATGTACTACTGATTCTACAATATACGCATATATTAAAATTAAGCATTAGATAACCTATATGATATCGTACGATACGTATATGTATGTATATGTGTGTATATATGTGTATGTGTGTGAATGTATGTGTATGTGTGTGTTTGTGTGTTTGTGTGTATATGTGTATGTGTATATGTGTATTGGTTATGCGATTGCTATATCATGTATAATAACCACCGTATATTCGTTATGTAACACTGATTATATAACACTGGTATCATGTAACAGGTATTATTCGTGAGTGACAGCTTGAACGAGAAGTTTCCTACCATCAACATCACTGTGGAACACGGTAGAGATCACTTGACCGCTAAAACTATGAAGGTTACGTAGCATTATAGCATGTGTATCATGTGTTATATGTCACACAATACGTTCACACTTTTAAATCATGTATTTATATATATATATATATATATATATATATATGATATATATATATGAGATATATGAGATATATGATATGTGATATATGATATAGGCACTCGACTTTAGTTATTCATATGATCGATAATTAAATCACGATTGTTATACAATATTATGAGTAGGTGTTTATATTGATATTAGGAATATATACATAATCAATGTAATCACACTACGACACGAGATGTTCGTTAGGTCGATTTTACGACATACAATGTACGACATACATTTAGTTGTATGTAAACATTTAGTTTACACACAATATTCGTTGATAGTATATAACAAATAAGTAGTAGGTTTATACTACGAGGTGTATATATATATATATATATATATATTATTGTACTATACTATACTATATTTAGCCTACATATAGTATAGTATAATACCTATAGTATAGTATAGTGTAGTATAGTATAGACTATAGTATAGGATATATATAAGGGACGGGACGGGGTATTGGCCGAGCATGGAGTAGTGGTCATTTTAACTAACGCTTAAATGGTACTAAATATGATAATAAGTTCTATATACAATATTTAGATAATCAAAATATCTATAATATAAAGTACATGTTTTTCAAATAATTAATTAATGACTCTAATTTATTTCGTAATCATTTTTTGTCAAATGTTAACAAAAACATGATTATATATATTTTAACTCATTATGTGTATGTATATAATTAAATCATTTAATAAATAAAGTGCGTATTCATAATAAATATAATTATTTAATATTACATAATTAAAAAAATATAAATCGAATACATTACGAAACACCTATTACATATTCTGATACTATCGGCCACTACCCCTGATTTGCCTATTTTAAGGCTTTTTTAGGCATTTGTAGGCATTTTTAATGCCTAATAAATCGTTAATATTATTTAGTAATATGTAAGAGTGAAATAACAGTATTCTAGAACTATATGATTTATAGTTAATTCAACAAAAAATAAGATCTTAAAATTCAGTATTTTTCGATATATTAGAAGTATGCTGAGGCCATAGATTTAGAGTACTCTATATCTATAGCTGAGGCATACACAGTAAAAACTAAACGTTCATTAGACTCAATTTAAACGTTCATTGGGTGGTCCAAATAGCGAACCTTTTATAACGTTCATTAGACTCCAGTTTATAATGAACGTGTTTGCATAAACGTTCATTAGACTCTATATTCTAATGAACGTTTTTGCATAAAGGTTCATTATACTCTATATTCTAATGAACGTTTAAGAACGTTTCGATAAAAAAAGTATATATATACATTAACTGTTAGTAATTTAATGATAAATATAAATAAGTATTTAGTTTAAAAAAATATGTAATCCTACAATTGTTATTTGATAAAATGTAATATTATGTTTTTACTTTTTAAATATTTGAATAATAACTTTTTTTAAATCATTGTAAATACTTTATTAATTAAAAGAAAACGTAATGTTGTGCAAATATTGTAGATCAATAAAATGTTTATAACTATTATAAAAATAATTTAATTTGAATAACTATTAACCAATATATCTTAATTATAGCAACCCATATGATATTCCTAATACCGACCCCCTAAATTACCCTAATACCGACCCCATGTGATTTATAATATCCAATCAAAATAGATCCGTATTTTACTTTAAATTATGTTATATAAGTTATAGTTATAGTTATATAACTTGTTTGTGTATCATTGACATAGATTTAGGATTCATAAATCCAGTTATTTATATACATATTGATTAATAAAAAATATTAAATAATAATATACACTTTTTACCTTTTTTTACTATTAAGTTTAAATTTAAATTTAATATTACTATTAAAACATAAATTAAATAAAAAATAAATTACGTCATGTTATAATTAATTATATTTATGTATATCTACTATTTTTATTGGATATTATAATACCACAATTATTTATACCACCATTATTTTAGGGGGTCGGTAATAGGGGAAGGGGGTCGGTATTAGGCACATGTATCCGATTACCGACCCCCCTGTTTATTCTTGTAAATATGATTATATCAACAATTTAAAATAGCCACATTATTCATTGCCATAATATTACTCAAATTACAAAATTTCAAATAAATATCTTTAATATTGAATACGTTATTACAACTAATCATTTAGGTGTCGGTAATCGGAGATTTTCCCTATAGGCAAATATTGTTCTAAGGGAAATTCTTCGCAAAATCTATGGTATACCTATAGGTAGGTATATGCCTACTTATTTGTTATGTGCTATCAACGAATAGTGTGTGGACACTAAATGTTTACATACTAAATGTGGGCTACGGGCCTATAGGTATACAATGTAATATATGATATTGTATTATGTAACACACCGTTGTGACGTATGCATTATTGATTATGTAATACTTATTGATTATGTAATACTTGTAATATTAATAGCGGTGAAGATAACTCAATATATATGTATACATAATATATACATATATATATATATATATATATATACAATATATACAAAATATATACATCATATATGATAACAGCTCTACATAATCTACATTGTATTTATTATGATACCTATTATGCTATGTATGTGAATAAAGGTAGATCATTGAATGTATAACAATAAAGGTATACTAAATAGGCGTTGCAATAAATACAGTGTATATTGTGTAGAGCTGTTATCACATAAATATATCTCAAGCTATCTATAGCGCTATCAGTTATTACTCATTGTTAGTGGTATTGTTTATTATGATTGGTAATAATTCATGATATTTTAGTTTTTATAATATGTTACAACGTTACTGTACACATACAGTCTATGCTAGTATATAGCCTCGATTACGCGATTATGATTATAATGTATATAGGACATCATGTGAATGTTGTGTTATTATTTAGGTATGATTTATATATACCTATATTTATTTATTTATTTATTTAAATCAGACATGAAATACAGAGGTCCATAGAATAGGAATAGAATATATATATATATATATATATATATATATATATATATATATATGAGTATATATATAGGTATATATATAAGTATATATATATATATATATATATATATATACATATATGTATACATTATAATGTCTACTAATTGGAGGATAATTTAACACGTGAAATATTTGCGGAATTTTAAAATAAACTATACGTGATACGATATTAGTAAAGGTATAAAACGAATCTGAGTACAAACTTAGTGTTATGAAACACAGTTTAGCACAATATGAGTGTTGTTGTGACACACAATATGAGTGTATCATATTTATATAAAGATATATAGTGGGGTACCAAACCCTACTGCTCTCATATATTATTCGTGATTTAACCCTTTCATATATGATTGCAAACATCTAGAACTATATTAATAGTATAATATATGACTATGCAGTAGACTAAGGTCTGTAGTGAAAGAGTGGATACCCAGCTAACAATAAGAGCCTCAGAATATCAGCGTAATAGCATACATAATACCTTAACATGTTTACATTGTACTATTATGTTGCCATTAAATGTATATTATACTGCTATTAATTTGTAATGCTATTATGCTGATAGTATGTTGATATTATTAGAATAGCAACACAATAGCAGCATAATAGACTTTTTAAATTAATAGCAGCATAATAATAGCATAATATACTTTTAATAGCAACATAATAGCAGCATAATATACTTTGAATAGCAACATAATAGCACAATGTAAACATTTTAGGATATTATGTATGCTATTATGCTACTATTATGAGGCTACTACTGTTAGCTGGGAAACTATAACATATGACTATAATGTAGTGATTAAACTGGATAGGCGGTGTTTATTTATTCATCAATACGAAACATAAAAATAGCATACCGGTTATCGTTGATATTTGTTGGGAACTTCTCACCGGGAATACATTATTATTTAGGGATTTTTTACCAAGTTATAATTAATATGAGGAGATTTCCGATGTGATTTTGTATCAACCTTACACTGATTATGATTATGATGAATATCAATTCAATTATATTCCTACTCACTATATTATAGGCTGGCTATAATATTGTATGCCTTATAGGTACACGATATCAGTAATATATGTGGACGAAAATTAGTATATCAGAATTTATTTGTATGTATTATATATATATATATATACACACACACATACCTACACACATATACACACACACACACACACACACATACACACATCCATATATATATATATATATATATATATATATATATATATATATATATATATATATATATATATATGTATATATAGTACGTGTATTTAATAAGAATAAATAACCATGTATGTAAATAGTAACATTACAACAAATACACGAATGAAGGCGTTCGATTACATCCACACGAACCATCTGAACGATTACGATTGGTTCATGAAGGTGGACGACGACACCTTCGTTATCTTGGAGAACCTTCGCTATCTTCTGTCTTCCTACTCGCTAGATGAACCCATCTACTTCGGCCACCTGTTTAAACCCTTCGTACCGCAGGTTAGCGCCGCTATTGACCGGTACGTAGTTAGTGGACCGAAGTTCAATAACACGTGTTATATAATGTCAGAAATGAATTCAATTTCTATTCGATACTTTCAAAATAATTAACTCGAATCGTTAGGAAATTATATATATATATCAAATTTGTTTTACTTTACTAGACGAATGTAGCATTAACATTATTGTTTTGCTATATATAGGCATTAGCATTACAATATTTTTACATCACAAAATCGTATTCTAGTTTTACTTTAATAATATTTCACATAGGTTTTTCTGTTCACTTTTTTATTTTAATTTACCTATTTCTATTTCTATATATATTTTCTTTCTATATGTGTGGTTCTATATCTCTATATCCATCAACACATTATTAGATTTGTTTATTAATGTATTATTAATGTAGACATTATTAATGTATTTTTTTGTATAACATATTAGTTATAATATAGACATCTAGATAACTTGATATATACATATATAATTTCTCGAAACACCATTTAGGGTTAAATAAATAAAAAGAAATGTAAATAATAATTAAACAATAATTATTGTCTTAAGACACTAATACTAGGTATGAAATATATACCTAACTATTGTTGTATCGCATTATATCTGCGTTGAGAAAATTGGACGATCTTGTAGAATTAATTCACAGATATACATCATAAAATGGAAGAGTGATATTAATTTAAGAAATATAAAACTATAAGCTTATAGTAATACACCAATATACTAGTTTATTGGTGTATTACATATAGATAAGTTTTCTGTGAAACATATTAGAACTTTTCTAATAAATATTTACTTCCAATCTATCCAACCTATCATGTGGATTTCTTACAGAAGGTAAAGTATATACAAAATAGGTATTGCATAATATGTGTATGTTATTAATATAGATTTTAATTGTTAGTTACTAAGCATCTATAGATATGTTATAACAACAATACTATTAATTATGTAAGCATTATTGCATATATTGTTAATGTGTTTTGAAGCTCAATGAATTACTTATAGTTATAATAATAGTTTTATAACAGGTGAAGTGAAAATATTTCCTATAGAGGCTTACATATGTTCCAATTCTCTTGATGCAACATTTATGAAGTGATCTCATATAATTGTGTATAAGTAAATGATCGGTTTTCGTTAAAACCATGGATTCCTTAATATAAGAGCGGTTTCGAAGGGACATTATAACCAGATGTGGTTATAAGTGAAAACTTCATCTGAGTTATTTGATGGGATGAAAGGACTCCACCAAAATAAAATAACAATAATTCCTATTTCCGAGTATTCCGTTGTTGGCCTAGGATAGGTGCAATGTTCCGTATATCAGATAAAAATCGCAATGAATAAAACTGGTAGGTGCACCATGGCTTACTTAGAGAAAGGTCACTATAGGTGCTATAACACATTCTTATAGGACACCAGATACAACATCTCGATAACTCTAGTGATTCTAATTTATTGATTCTGTATCGTATCTGTAATCTAAGATAGAACATTCCCTTATATTCCGATACAAGTTAATTTATGAATACAAATTGATGAGGAACTTTATCTAGTGTTTTAAGATATAAATGTAATATCTGACATTTTAGAGTTTTGTTTTACAATAATTATATTTCTATAGAATGTGATGTTGTATCTATAATGTTACCATACCCACATTAGTCATCATTAATAAGAGTTTACACTGATACTTTTCTCAACTCAGTTATATCATGCACGGCCATAATAAGAACATGTATACTATATAATTATATACATATATGCATATATGCCTAGTTATAATATCATATTTATTTAAAAACATATCAATATCATCAATTAGAATATCAGAGTATATATATATATCATATGGTTTAAACTCTTCATTAATATATAATATAAACATATGATTACGTGTACTTATAATACGTATGTGCATATTTGATATGAGAATAACATTAGATAAACACAAGATCACAAACACCTAATTAGGTATTACAGAGGTGATTGCTTGCTTACGATGCACCTGATCAAATGCGAGGGTGATATAGCAATAACTCAGCCAATCATATCTCATTATATATAAAAATAAAATGCCAATCATATATATAATTATATATCACACTAAATCAACCAATCATATCTAATTATATATCAGTGTGTTCATTATACACATATGCAGAGTGAACTGACAATTTTTTATATAACCTTTATATATTAATATATATATATATATATGTGAATGTATGAATCATGGCAGACTTATAACAGGACTAAAACCACCAGCGTGATCATTATCTATAGCCTTAATGCTAACAAATTAGCACACCTTACATTAATTAGCCTAACGCAGAGATAGACTCTGCCTATTAGAGCAATTAATCAACACACGTTCAATATATTATCATTATATACTTATATATTATACACCGATTATAGTATACGTTTAGTATTTTAATACGATGTTAATTTTTTAAATAAATTATTTTATAACTCTGTATTGTGATATACTATCAAATCTATAACATGTATAGTTATATCAAAGGGCTTCTTCTTATATATAATAGTACCTATATAGTATATACTAAATTAAAATTATATATATATAATGGGAACGACAACAGAAAATAGTCATATTATTTTGAAGCCCTTTAGAAGAAAATATTATTATAATTTAGTGTTTGAAATGAACCCAACTACTGGTGCTTCGAAGCTTCACTCAAAAAAAATGTATAATTCAAAGTTCATTTGTAAAATAATTCAAGAGTTCGAACCTGCTTCATAAATTAGTGGAATAGTTCGAACTTGCTTCAAAACTCTAAAAAGATGAGTGAAGCTTCGAAGTCTTATTAATAATATTGTTATTGTTATTGTTATTCTATTTGGTAGATTATTTCCATCCTGGATATATCCATGAATTTAGATTACGTTTTCACTTATAACCATATGGCTATATAGATTATATTGTCTCTTCGAAGCCGTTCCCATGTTAAGACTATTAATAAAACCATTTATTTTTACAAAATTATATAAGGTCACTTCTAAATATTATTCTAAAACCTATATTAATATCCCGACGGGATTTACACCCGCAAACTAATACCTTTTTCTTTAATTCAATTTTAAAGTATTTTTCAAAGCTCTATTTTAAATAAAAATTATAAATATTGCTAATGATGTAAAATAAAACTAATATTATCTTTTCTATTGGTTTATAATATCTCCTGATACCTTATTTATCTATGATAAAATAGAATTAATAAAGATATACAATTGTGTTATTAAATTGACAATATATATCAACGGTTCGGTCCAGGATTGTAATTAAATAATAGTTTGGGTTCGTTTTAAACAAAGCTTCAGTTCAGTTCGGGACCGTTTTTTTTTTTAAATGTTACCTTCAGTTCGGGTTCAAATAAGGCAAACTTCAGTTCGGGTTCATTTCGAACACTATTATAATTCAACAGAAAAAAAAATTATTAAAGTTCTCCTAATAAATATTATTATTATTATATATATATATATATAATAATCTTAACTAGAGTGTAACATTGCGATCTCGATGTTGGTAGGGCTATTACAGCGGAGGAGGAGGCTATGTATTTAGCAGAGAAGCTCTGAGAAGATTCGGTGCCAGGTTCGTAGGTAGACACGTGTACAACTACAGCGATGATGTTACAAGATAATCATCCCTTTTATAGTAACGTGTATTTTCAGCAGTTTCTTAGTACGATGTACAAATATATTATATAACAAGTGTATATTGAAACAACCCATCTCAGATAACACTAATTCTTTTACTAATGCTGTATAATATAGGGTGTGCTGGGTAGGATAATAGTTATCTCGTGCCAATTGATTTTTTGCGTAATGATTCTAGATATAATATAAACCCAGTAGAATTTGCGCTGCGCCTGATATCACCGGTTACCCCTGGGCACATTATAACCCCCTACCCGTCCCTACTAGAAAACAGGGAGTCTGTCGGGAAGATGGAGGGGCGGAGGACGTCGAGATAGGTAAATGCATGCACAAGCTGGGCGTCAAGACTGCGGACACTCGCGACGCTAACTCGAGGTCAAGGTTTCACTGCTTCGACGTGTTCACTCACATGAGGGGCCAGTACCCAGAGTGGTATCACGACTACGACGCACACGGCTCACAGAAGGTTCTAGATGCGATGCATTTATAACATATATGATGTGTATGTGATTATATCTATAATTTCATACATATATATTTAATAAGTATTATAAGGTTATACAATTATTACACTTTCTTTTTTATTTCAATAAACCTATTTTATAACTTGTATTATAATATTTATATAATGATATATATGGTTACCAGCGATCTCGTGCGTAATATTATTTTACATAATTATTTATAAATAGTAGAATTTACTATATGGCCACGAAACCACCACACTAAATAAAAACTCTGCGCATGAAATCACTTGTTACAGTTTATAAGATAATCTAAACCGCACACAGGGAGTGACGAGTATCAGCGACTTTCCGATCACGTTTCACTACATAAAACCGGAAGCCATGTACGAATACGAATACTTTGTGTACCATCTGAGAGCGTACGGTATATCTAATGGACACCCGAAGCCCTTCCACCCAATGACCACCATGGGTAAACCCACCGGTACTATGCGCCCCACTTCCATACTTCCCCCCGCTGTTAAACCTACCACAGATTGAGTCACTATTACTAACCAGTATCTTGTTATAAACGATCACATAGGGCTGATGCACAATATGTACTACTTAATTTTAAATCAATACGATTCATACTTAATTAAAATCAATTTATTTTGACTTTACATTAAAATCAATTTATTTTAACTTTACATTAAAATCAATTTATTTTAACTTTAAATTAAAATCAATTTATTTTGACTTTAATTAAATCAATTTAATTTTGACTTTAATTTAAAATCAATTTAATTATTTTGAATTGATTTTTAATATTATGTAATATATTTTATACATTAGACCCTATGATTGAATCATTTACTAAACCTATACATTCCATTGTCATATGCATTCATATATTTTTGATATACCATTGTATATGTTTGTATAAATGTACCACACAATGTTCATGCAATAATTCTAACAAGCATACACATGCCTATATTGAATTCAATTTTTATTACAATTTTATAATTTATATGTTTATTAATTATTATTTGAATTTGTATATAAATTTGTGCATACATATATTTTTGATATACCATTGTATATGTTTGTATAAATATACCACACAATGTTCATGCAATAATTCTAACAAGCATACACATGCCTATATTGAATTCAATTTTTATTATAATTTTATAATTTATATGTATTGTTAATTATTATTTGAATTTGTATATAAATTTGTGTATATATATATATACATAAAAGAGAATAATTCATATATATATATATATATTAATATTATTTATTAAACATGATTTTTGTCATACATATAAAACATTTTATTTATTATTTATGATCAGCGCATGTGTTTATATGACCAGGAAGTCTTCGAGGTCAAACAGTGATTCACTGACCTTGTATGTCATAGGAGCTGTTTTGTAGCTCTTGGCACACTCGTTCTCAAATAACTGTATATGATAATAAAGCATATATATTTATAATCAGTGTTTCAGTTATTTTAATCACAAATACATAGAACTAATATATTTAAATTTATAAATTCATATAAAATAATATGAAATAAAGTATATATATAAAGTATATATATATATATATATATTAAAATATAAATGATTAGCTCAATATTACACTAGACGTTTACATTTAGACACAATATATAAACCATGCCTTAATATACATATTAAAGCTCAGTATTATTTATAAAGGTATTATTATAATTGTTTTAAATTAAACATAAATAAATATTACAATAATTGGCATTACATTAAACACAATAATTATCTATAGGAGTATTCTATGTAGTCAATGCTGTGATATTACACTATTAAATAAGCCATGCTTCCATATACAGCCCTTGTTAAATCTCAATATAGCTGACATTTTCAAACCAAGAATTTCAGCATGGCTGAGGGCTTTAACATGGGTTGTATATAGAGATGTGTCTTATAGATTTGCCAATTGTAGTCTGATATCACATTAACCATATCATACAATAGATAATATTAATAATTTCATATATTTGGAAATAAGTTATATGTGGTAGTGTATTATTAATAACAATTAAATATGTATACTATTACACGATGCAACATAGATGTTCTAATGCAATACAAACTGTTTTATAATCGTTTTCTAGCAGAGAACAGATGTCCTCCTCTTTATCTGCAAGTTTACTGTCTATCTTTACAGCTTCTTGTTGTACGGCATAGTAGTAGTGGTTTTGTAGGGTCTACATGTTAGGTAGGTAATGTAATACATAGTAGTAGAGGTTTTTAGAGGTTATATATTATTAGTTACGTGATGTTATGTAATCTAAAAACTACACAAATTGGGATGATATCGATGACATCAATAATTTCTAATTAATTAAAATATGATACTTTAAAGCTGATAACCAATGAACATGATATGAATATTGTACAGTAAGGCTGTACATGATCACGTACGATTGTGAAATGTACAACACACATAGAATTATTACTAGTGATCTATGCTTGAATGCAGTACTTTCTATCGTGAAACAAAGTTAGATCTGCTTAATAATGTTCCCTTTAGAATGAATAGAACAGATATCACAGTTTTGTTTATATTTATTATACCATTGTAAACTGAAAATTTCCAATAATTGATTCTTATTGTAATGTCTTGCACAAATAATTATAAAATCGCATACCATATCATCTCTACGTCGCTAGGTAACCTACACTAGGGTGATACAACACTGCTGGTGGTGGTGGTAATGATATGTTAAGGGGATGTGTGAAGTGCATGAGTTTACATGTAAAAGATAGGATACAAAGTGTATAGCCTTTACCCTATCTCTTACATGTAAAACAGTGAAGGTTGCGCAGATATAACTGTAGGGGTGATATATCAGTGATAAAGGGGTGAACTATGAACCTTCAACTCCCACAGAGAACTTTCCAGCGCGTTACACTTGGAGGGGTCATTCTCTTCTCTTAGGTAAGGGTCGTTCTCAACTGTATAATAGCATACGTGTGTGTAGGTATGTGTTCACGTGTACATTTGCTCGCTATTCAATACACTACTTAAAGCTAGGATGTGATATTTAATATTGTTTATACTACACTAGCAGAAGGTTTTCGTTGTGAATATGAAAATATTAATAAAATGGATAATATAAAAATAGTTTTTTAGAAGCATATATTTATTTTCAGAAAATAATATATTATTAATACATGTTAACTTTAACAATAGACTTATACTGTAGGCGTACATTAACGCTATAAGTAGTAGTACAATTACGAGGAGTCAACTATAATTATAAATATTCAAGTGCAAATGAGAGAAATTGAAATTAGTATAAATATAAATTAAATGATTCGAGTACAATTATAAGTATTCAACTACTAGTACTATAGTACACACACGGGTACTAGAGTACAGACATGGGGTACTAGAGTACACAAGGTACTAGAGTACACACGATACTAGAGTACACCTAGTACTAGAGTACACACGGTACCATTAGGCTGAGGTGCACTAACGTTCGCTGGGTTCGCTCCTATTGAGGAGAACCTCACAGTTGGGATGCCTATGTACCAGGTTATAGATGAAGGGCACAATGATAGCGACTGTAGCGGGTGGGGAACACAGACTGAGGCGAGCGAGACGTTTGATGAACGCGGCCACTAGGTAGCAGGGTAAATGTCTGATGGGGTGGAGGGGTGTTTATGTAGGGGGTGTGTGGGGGGTATGTATGGGTATAGCGGTGGTATGTGAAATTACCATATATATGTATACTATTTAAATAGCATGTTAAGTACCTGTATAATTTATAATTTGTTAGAGCCTGACTATATATATATATATATGTAAATATATATATATATTTATATATAAAATTATACTAATATAACTAATTAGTTTTATTCAAATGACAATTTTTTTATTAAATAATAATTAATATTTTATATACATCTGCAAAGAAATTAGAATCACACAATAACTGGTATTAGAACGTAAGCAAAAATACTTAGTAAATAGTTCTAATGGCATGTTACTTATTTTGTATTCATGAAACATAAATATCATACGTGAATACTATTAATATGTTTAGGAAGTTCATTTTGTATATGCTTATAGAAAAAAAACTACATCAATCCTTTAATAACATCATATATATATATATATTTATATATATAATGATCATAAATTATTAAATTAATTTAACATATAATTATTATAAGTATTACTTCATGACTTATTTAATGTTGATTACTACATACAGTACGTATCACATGATCATACAGGTCACATGATGATACAAGTCATCCATTACTAACGTTGAGGTGAGGAAAAGGTCACACAAGTAGAAGAATCTAGCTTTATACTTCGCATGAAGGATATTTGCTTCTAGAAGCATGTATAATTTCTGATAGAAGTCGGGGTAGTTTCTGTACAAATGTAATTATAACTATAGATTTTAATAAATATTACATTTTTATATATATATATATATATAATACAGTTACTATTCAAATGTATTCACATTTATAATTGATTAGTGATACTCATTTTAATTAATATCAATTACAATTACAATAATGTAAATTGTGTTCACAGTCAATGTATGCAGTAATCAGTCAAATAGTTTCAAGAACCAATAATACAGATATTTGTAGCATGTTCAATATAAGAGTTAATAGAGAAATCACTATATGGTCTTATTATTTAACTAATATTGCAACTTCGTTCTAGAATATATGTTCTCTTTATCAAGATATAATTGATATATAATACATATATGTATAACTTATATTATGTGTATTCTAACAGATTATATTTATTGATGAGGACGAATATCGCATTCAAGGCTAAAATACTGATAACGCCACCTGTTGAATTAATAATTAGTTAATCATACATTATAATAATTAGTTAATAGTACATTATAATAATTAGTTAATCGTACATTATAATAATTAGTTAATTGTACATTATAATAATTAGTTAAGCGTACATTATAATAATTAGTTAATCGTACATTATAATAATTAGTTAAGCGTACATTATAATAATTAGTTAAGCGTACATTATAATAATTAGTTAAGCGTACATTATAATAATTAGTTAATCGTACATTATAATAATTAGTTAAGCGTACATTATAATAATTAGTTAAGCGTACATTATAATAATTAGTTAATCGTACATTATAATAATTAGTTAATCGTACATTATAATAATTAGTTAATCGTACATTATAATAATTAGTTAATCGTACATTATAATAATTAGTTAAGCGTACATTATAATAATTAGTTAAGCGTACATTATAATAATTAGTTAAGCGTACATTATAATAATTAGTTAATCGTACATTATAATAATTAGTTAATCGTACATTATAATAGTTAGTTAATCGTACATTATAATAATTAGTTAATCGTACATTATAATAATTAGTTAATCGTACATTATAATAATTAGTTAATCGTACATTATAATAATTAGTTAATCGTACATTATAAAAATTAGTTAATCGTACATTATAATAATTTGTTAATTATACATTATAATAATTAGTTGTAATAATAATCGGTAAAATTTGAAGAGTATAAATTATAAAATATATTAAGATTGATAAATCAATTATAAATCAATAAATTTAATTACTACAACTACTACTACATAATACTTACCTATATTATAAGAATTAGTTAAGAAATCACTTAGTAACAGTGGACTGGTGAAATAAGGCATGACTTTATCATGTAAAGATAATAGAATAGTTTTATAGACAGTAGAATTCATCTGTGTGGTAAGTAGAATTTAATTGATTAATTATGTTTATTAATAATTATTAATATATATATATATTAGACATTTTATTTAACTCAATTAATCTATATTATTTATATTTATATAATAATTAACATATATTAAATTTAAATGTATTATAATTATAACAGATTTTCAGATATATTTTAAATAATATATGTAATAATATTTACACATTCATAACTATAATAGGTAACCTTGATCTTTAAAAGGTCGAGCCACAAAGCTGAGAATATCTTCTTTTGATTCACCGATTGTAGAATATTAGTATTTTTATCTGAAAACACGAGGCATGAATTACTATAATGACTCTTACCAACGCTATGGTGTTATGGAATATTGGTCACATGGTAAGAGGGTCAAACATCAGTATCATATGATATCCGTCAAATGGATCAAATTGACAGACGGTAAATATATACCCTCTCACATCAGTACCATCCATTGTTATATATCGTATCATATAAATATTAAGAAATAAATAATGTAATGATAGTATTATTAACGTACACCTAATTATTATGAAAATGATCGATTTATTTGCTGTCCATCAAAAATAGGTGTAACATTTCTATTTTAATTTCACATCCGTCAAAATAGAGATCTGCTAGTTTTCTCCATGGATTGCACTGTTTTGAAAATGAATATCGACGAATGGAAAACTCAAAACAGTATCGATATAAGAAACACACCAGCTCAGTAATAGCGGTAGTTACGCAGTAGTGCTAACAAACCTGTGCAATCCACCATGGTGACAAAGTCTGCCTGGTCACTGTCACTGATCGTAATGGAGTGCAGTATGGCGAGGGTGTTAGTCAGGTATACGGAGCTGGTCTCCTGTTGTAAGTATAGTGTGTTAGTATGGTGGTACTGCTTGTAGTATTGTGTATTGGTATTGTATCTATTAGTATGTAGCTATAGCTACACACGTCATAGTAAACGTATGCTATTGCAACATGTTAGATATAGACACATATACACAGCATATTGAATGTGTGCTCTAGATAATGCTGCTAGTCTCCTGTTGTAGCATCATGTATTAGTATTGTATCAGTACTGCTTATTAGCTATGGACTCACATCATGTTAAACATGTTAATAAGGTAACATGTTTATTAGTCATGGGTACACAAGTCATATTAAACATGTGTATTAGCTAAGGGTACACACGTCATATTAAACGTGTGCTCTAGATAACGCTGCTAGTGATTATAACACACCTCTGACGAGAGCTATAGCAATATCATACTGGAAATACAGGGCCTGGGTATCAGTGAACTTAGTCTGATAAGTAATACAGTGTAATAAGGTTACTAATAATGGGAGATGTATACAGTCTAAGTAGGTCAGCGGGCTAAGGCGTCAGACACACAGGCAGTAGGACGTGGTATATATATATAAGATTTCAATAAATAAATAATATTTGTATTACTACTATATGAATGTGGTCAGTGAAGAGATACTAGTGGTCAGTGAAGAGATACAAGTGGTCGTGGCAGTGATGGTGGGGAATACCAGTGATCTCTCTCGCAATCATAATACATATTAATGTATATTATCTATAAATAGTACAATTTACACCAAATCACCAAAACGTACGAGATCTCTCCTCGCAAGATCACTGGTTACTGTAATGGGTGGGGGGGTACCTTATTGATGTAGACCTCCAGAGATGAGTGCACTATCTTCATGGTGAAGTAGCGCGCATCATCGAACAGGAACACCTCTTCAAACTGTTGCACTACCGCCAACGTTGATCTGCTAGTGGACATCAGGGACTTCACGAATATCTGACGGGGTTGAAACGGGGTTAATTACCACATTGAAACAGGGTAAAACAATATGAAATACATGTTTCGACGGTATTTAAAAGGGTTTTAAATAGGTATCGTTTAACAACATTTAAATGGGGTTTAGATACAAAATTGAAACACGATTAAAACAATATGAAATGCTTGTTTTATCGAAAGGTAAAAGTAATGTAGAAATCATTATTTTCTCTATTCAGTACTAATGGAGATGATACCTAAGGAGCTAATCTAACTATTGTACATCTATATTCACTATACTCCATACGTATCATATCATACTTGTACATGTATTTATTTAAATGTGTATCAATGTTGTTATGAAAGTCTATAACATATCATATATATATATATATATATATATTGATAAATTGATTAAAAATAATGATTAGAAATATTAAAATTGAACACAAACACAATAAATAAACTATCTATACTCTATATATTCTATGAGATCGCGATGAAGTAGATATATTAACGTGCGCGCGAGTGGCCATAGAGACGAAGGGGTACAAACTCTGAAGGTCACAAGAGGAAACGCTTCTCCTATATTATTTGAAGGTCGCAGCGGATGTCGGGACTCGCTTATCAACAATTTGTGTACGCTTTTCACGGCGAGTTCCTGTGTATATGTGGGGCATAGGTGGGGTTTAGATGTGGGTTGGGATGTAGAATAAAGGTTATAGGGGTATAGATGTGGGTTAGAGCAGGGGCGGGGCTTGATAATCTATGTATTAAGTGATAAATCAGTTTTTACATTAATATTTCATATGCTTCTTATTATGAAATGAATACTTATTATATTTCAAATGTATTGTCTATTTTGTAGTAGTCATTAATTGTAGTTTTTATGTTTGACAAAATGAAACATATAATATATATGTATATCCAGTACATTTTGTATTCAAATACTTATGTGTGTATTTATGATCATATAATGTCAATCACTAGTACATTACAATAACATGTATATTATACTTATACCTTAATTTAGCTTAACTCAATAATTATTATTTCCAATTAATTCCAATTAATCTTATTGTGAAACGATGAACTAGTATTTTAATATTAATGGCGTTATTTGGATGACTAACACATGATGACTCACTATAAAGAACTTATCATTATACAGTGTATTAGTCACCATTCTATTGATATATGTAAATATTATATATAATATTGTATTACTAATTAAAGCGTGATTTTCAAACGCATATTAACATAATTTCAATTCAAACAGCTTGTTCGTCCTAAACTTGAATACAATGACATTGAACGCGTACGACCACTAATGTCGAGTAGTAAATATCTACAATGATAATCGTCATACATTGTGAGTTGTAGAACTACTTGTCTGGGGTCTATAGCGCAGTGTGACAACCAAAAGCTAGTAAGCCAGAGGTCCCGGGTTCGACTCCAGGCAGTTCTTGTTTTTCTCTTGTGTTTATCAAGAACTTAATAAACAATATATCAAAACACAAGAAAAATAATGTTACTATTTGTATTGTATTGTCCGGGGCCTCTCACAGTTATTTATAACATGTACAAGTCAATGACTTCTTGTGGGGTCCATATGTATCAGCTATTTGTATTGTATTCAATATATGTATGAGATTCAATAAATAAATATTATTATACTTCTACGACTCACAATGAAAAGGTGGTCGTAGATTCAAAGACGCGACGATAACATTTTTATTTACTGTATAGTTTTTTTATATATTACAGCATATTTTTTTAATTACTATTTTACTTACATAACTTACCGTACAAACACACCCCTAAGTTCAACAACCTATACATTAATGTCCTTGTACTAACCGAGATGGACACGACCTCTGAGAACATGAGGTTACAGATAGCAGAGAAGGCGTCGTTGTATCTCATCAGCAACCAGTGTCTGTAGATACTGTCGCTGTCTGTGAGCAGCCGCCGCGTGATTGGTTAGTTAATAATAATAATAATAATAATAATAATAGTTATTACAAGAATTTTAATTCATTTCTTTCTGTTAAATTACAATGATATATATATATAGTATTTTATTTTAAAGGGCTTCAAAATAATATGAATTTTTTCTGTTGTTGTTGCCCATAAAAGGGCTAACGAGTCACACACTGTGAACGCATCGTTGATATGCATCGTAATAAATAAATGTAATTTAACTATTTAGTAACGATTCTATATAAAGGGACTCATATAAACAGAAAACCACTAGATAAGCTGTGATTGCTCATTCGTCTAGGTTGTAGCAAAACTCTGATATATTATTATTATATACAGCACTTTCTGAACAGTATTGCCTTAAAATAGTTTTCTATCGAGTTGCAGTGGGATACACATTTACTTTCTAGAAGTCTCATAGTATGAGACTAATAATATGTTATAAAATCGAGACTGAAGTATAAAAAACGAGTATAAATATATATATATATATATATATATATATATACATGTTCGGTGAATATGAAAAAACTAACCAGTCTTAAGTCAAATTATAAAGTAAAAATAATTTTTTGAAATATGATGACATAATCTAAATGAAATTAATTACAAAATAAAAAATTCTATTCTACGCTAAAATATATTATATATATAAAAACCATTGTCTTTAGATTCCGGGTCAAATTTGCGCGTGCGATACATTTTCTTCTCGTTCAGATAGGTTTTAAATATCTTGCACAGCGACTGAATGGCTTTAGTTTTAGTGGCGTCGTCATCATCCTAGTCGGGTAAGCACACACATTATGACTCACAGATATGACTCATTAATATAACTCACTGATATGACTCATTGATATGACTCACATATATGGCTCATTGATATGACTCACAGATATGACTCATTGATATGACTCATAGATATAAGGTAAAGTGATGACATTTCTACATCTACTAATGCCACTGTATTACACAGTGACTGCATCACAACACACTTAATATACACTATTCACATATTAATATATATATATAGATATAAATTGTCCATCCTTTATGTTATTAACTCAATAATATATATTAAAATTAAAATTAAACAGAATAATATATATAAATATAATGCGAATAAATAATATTATCTATTATTATATGAAGAAATCTAAATATTTGTATATATATATATATATAGGGTTGTTAAAAAACGCGTTTTTTATTATTGTTTGTTTAAAACATGTTTTAAACGGTTTTTTTCGTTTTTAATTCGTTATATTCGTTTTTTATCCGTTTTTTTCTGTTACAAAATATAAAATTATTTAAATAAAGTATATATGTTGTTAAATAATAAAATAATAATAAAGTAAGTACATATTATATGAATAATCAGTAATAATTCAAATAATATATTATCTGTATTATTAGCATTATTAAATCATATTGTCAAACTATACATTAGTATGACAATTATAATAATTATAATATTTATTTTGTTATAACACTGAGTATTTCTGTATTATTTAATTATTTGTTATAGACATGGAGATTGTATCATAATCTATAGATATATGTACATTATATAATTAATATTATAAAAGCTGTATGAACTTTCATATTTATATTATAATAAATTATTATAAATAATAAAGTAAAATTAGATTTCTTTTATGTTCTGATATAATAAATTATATAATAATATATATTATGAACTTTCATATTTCTTTTATATATTAATATATTATTATTAAAAAAATATGAAAATTCATACTATTTTTTTATATAATTTTAAACATAATATATATTATTATACAATTTATTATATCAAAACATAAAAGAAATCTAATTTAACTTTTAATAATAATATTACATTTGTATACACATATTTTATACATTTATTAAATATTCATTCATTTTTCAATTATTATACAATTTATTATATCAAAAAAAAGAGCAGATAAATTATTATTTGTCAAATTGAATTTAAATTTAAATTTAAATATTAACAATTAAATAAATATATGTATAAATGTATGTCTCTTGTTTTTTTCTGTTTTTTTCGTTTTTTATTCTATGTTTAAAACGCGTTTAAAACGTGTTTTTTATTAACTCACAACCCTATATATATATATATATATAATATATATATTATATATATAGACTTAAACCAATTAAAATCGCTCTGAATAGTATGCGCTGCTCGTGTTTTGTATACAAAATCTAATTACACAATTTCGCGTGTGTTATACATTTCCTTACAAATATGTGGTATATGTATTAAATATTCTGGAGGATACAGGAGGAAGTCGGCACATTTAAAAACACATATATAATGAGGTTGTAATTAAAATGGCCGCCACAAATAAATATGTTCAGCGTAATCACTATCACTATTATGTGCCAATATTGTATTGTGGCGGGCGTTCTAACCACAACTTAATTATATGTATGTGTGAGTTTAATTGGGCAGACTTCATCCAGTCACTATAATAGATATTATGAATAATTAACAAATAATATTCTTACTTAATTATTATATATTATATAATAGTAATTATAGAAAAAATTAAAAGTTTACGAGTAATTAATTTTAATATTAATATTATAACTTATATAATTATTAGGATCTCGTAAACAAGTTTAGTATCGATGATAACCAGTGATCTCGTGCGGATTGGTGAGTTCTTGCGAAATGTAAATTCTACTATTTATAAATAAGTATTTATATTAATATGTATTATCATTATGTACGGGTTCTTCAATTTGCACGAAATCACTAGTATTAGTATCGACATATTTCCAAAGTTTTTAAATGATGTACATTTTTCATATGCAGTTTTTCCGATTTATTACTAAAATATTTTAATATAAAACTAGAATTAGTAATAATCAATTACTATGGATAATACTAAGGAAGTCAATTCCAAATCAATATCTTCTAAATATATTATATGAAGGATATTAAAAACTGCATCCTTAGTATACTTATAAAGGATGTCAATAGTACACCCATTAACACAGAACATAATACATTTAATTTGATCAATAAATTAATTACATTTAAGTTATTTCATATTGATGGGGCTCCTTGGCGGACTTATATTTCTCTTATCGGTCAATAACTATTTATCAGTTATCATATATATTATACGACACCGATTCCCTTACGCTAACCTAGTATCTATATAGGCATGTTGAATATGATCTTCTAGAATAAACAAATAAATGTTCAATATGCATTTCGGAGTCTCACACTGACTCGTATACAACTGATAACTATTACAATCAACGATTTTGTGAAGCAAAGATATAACCCTCCCTATCTACACAGTATGTGATTAATATTTAGGTGTCCCGCTGCTAGTAGTATTGAAATCAGTGAAAGATATTTAGATTTGGTGCAGTTTCTATACAACAATGTTCTATTAAATTACATGCAATATAAATTAGCTTTTACTCGCCACATATATATATGTATAGCATTTAAAATAAACATATACTTTTTCTGTTATATATTAATAAAGAAAACTTAGTTTTAATATAAATAATATAAGCATATTATTTGACATTTTAAGTGTGAATAGTTAGATACAAATTATATATGTGGAACTGTTTGTTTTTGCATACACAATCTAATTACACGATTTCGCGTGACTGTTATATCATTCCTTAGAAAAATATTTGGAAAATTAAATTTTTTAAATTATATAAATATATATGTAATTGACATTTGAATAACACATACGCCATCCATGCTCAGAGTACGCATCAACATGACACAACGTAAATAACAAATATTAGCATAGTATTACTAATATATAATGTATTCACCGAGAGTACACCTGTTCATATGTTGATAAACATACTCATGATTGCCATGATGATACGAGCACGTAGAACCAAATAATTATTATGTTTTTATAATATAATATTATATTATTTTATAACTTATATTTGTATGTTTTGTAACGTCTAAGTAATGTGAACACTTATTTAGAAAGAATTTAACCTACATTTAATTTTAAATTAATTATAAAATTCATTTTCATTCATTTCATTTTCAGTTTTTTTTTTAAATATTCGATATAAGGTAAATAATAACAAATCAGTAACCTCGAGTTTTATTAACACATCTAAAATATCATTTGAATTTCTTTTATCATTTAATATTAATTCAGTTTTATCTTTCATAGAAGTCATAATGAATTGTAAATATTTAAAAAATATATTTCAAAGATTTAAATCCATGTGTATATATCAAAGAAAACGGGTTTAATATTATTTCACTCAAATATTTTTTATCCTATTATCCGGTTATTTATCACATATATATTTATTTTATGGTATAATTATTACATATTAATCAATTTATATGAAATGGAACTCATTAAATAGTATAACTATATTGATATTTATTTATATTTCTCTTTGATCACTATATTATAAATAATAAAAATTAACATATAAATATAAAGTTCACTTCCTCAATATTCAAAACAAATATATTTTTACTAGGACATAATATAATTGTCTATGGAAAATTGAAATTCATATATTAAAATAAAAAAAACATTTTGTGTTAATGTTTATTTTATTAATATATTGATTGTACAATTTTAGATGATCGTCTGTAATTAATCATATATATAGGGATTATTTTTATTTACCGCCAATACCCTTTGTCAATCATATTTCATAATAGTAAACAATACAAAATACTCAAATTATAATTATTTATATTTAATATATTTCTATGAAGTACTATGAATTATTATTCAGATTTTAATTCGGTTTGTAGATGAATTATATATTATGTGTATATATATCTTATATCTTTTATTATTAAATTATATAAACATATATAACATTTATTTGTAATTTAAATTTAAATAATTTAAATATTATATTTAATTATTAAATTAATATATTCGATATTTAAATATTTATTAAAAATTCCAAACAATATAAAATAATATGAATGTTTATTAGTTTTATAATTATATATATATTACATAATATTAATTTGGATCATGTGAACAAGTATACTATCGACATATTTCGTTATTTTGTAAGGATGTCGATTTCTAAATTTACATTTTTCATATGCAGTTCTTCTGTTATATTAATGAAATATTTTAATATAAAACTAAAATGAATATCGAGCACTTCATTATTGTTAATATTAAGCGATCCATTTCCAAATTAATAACATCTAGAACGTATATAAAGGATATTAAAAATCAACATATTTAGTATTTACAAAGTGTTATGAAGCAAAATCATTGGTATTTATATTAACGATACCAATAATATATTTGTTCACATGGTCAGAATATATTTCAATTTAGTTAGTATATTCTATATGATCATATCCTTATATATAACATGACATTATTTATAAAGTGAAACATTTTATAGTATGAAATAGATTATAATATTAATAATAAATATTGGAATAAGGTATAATGACATATCTGGGTTGTTATTTTCATGTGTAGTGCGTTATTTGATTAAAAATGAGCAGATTGGCTATGCACAAATGATCAGATATACTACAAAATTATATATATATATATTAGGAATACCAGTTGTAACCAGTTATCTCGTACGGAGTATTTTAATTTGATTTGGTGCGCAATGTAAATCTACTATTTATAATAATTATTAAAATAAACATATTGTGAACGAGATCACTGGTATTCATACCAGTTATTTCGTGCTATTTTAATTCATAAAAAGTAATTTCCTAACAAAAAAAGGACTCACGAGGACTAACGCAACTAAGTTTGATATTAGAAATTACGTTTGCGAAGTAAAAAAACTAGGCGTAGCGAACATCTAAAAAGTATCAATTTCATATTCTATTGATTAGATTCGATAACCGTGGATATATAAACGTTACACATACGCTTATTAACACAATATATATATTATAATATCATTTATGATTATACGTTTATATATTATTGTACAACACATAAAGTATGTGTATAACATATATTTTATATATATATATATATATATATATGTGTGTAATTGTATCTAGTAAATATATCTAAATAGCATGTTTGATGATTCATTTAGAGGTGTTACCAGCAGGGTTGGGTCAAATACACATCAAATGCAAATACAAATACATTTGTCTTAAAGAATCATATACAGGGTTGGCGGTTTTTTTGGTTTTTTT
Source organism: Osedax fenrisi (assembly GCA_964019155.1). Taxonomy (NCBI): domain Eukaryota; kingdom Metazoa; phylum Annelida; class Polychaeta; order Sabellida; family Siboglinidae; genus Osedax; species Osedax fenrisi. The sequence goes on along the minus strand of OZ025241.1, from coordinate 31,383,025 downwards.
AAAAAAACCAAAAAAACCGATTTATTTGTTTTTTTTAGGGTTTTTGTGGTTTTTTTGGTTTTTTTGGTTTTTTTATAATTAAATGTTCGGATTATTAATTAGAAAATATTATATATACCTAGATCGATTATTAAATGTCTGTGCAAAACATACATATATAGAGTAAGTATAAAATATACAACACTAATGAATATTATTTATATATATTAATTATATATATATATTATTAAATTTTCAATAATATATTATTAATATTAAATGTTAATAAAATTATTTTATTAAAATATATTTATTATAAAAATAAAGTAAAATATAATAAAAAAAATAGTTACAAATTGTAACAAAATAATAATTTAAAAAAATAACAATACAGTAATTAGAAATATAATCAATATAATTCTCACAATAAAATTACAAGTTACAAATTGTAACAATATAATAATTTAAAAAATAATAATAATAATAATTAGATGATTTCTAATAGAAATATAATCAATATAATTCTCACAATAAAATAACAAGTTACAAATTGTAACAATATAATAATTTAAAAAATAATAATAATAATAATTGGATGATTTCTAATAGAAATATAATCAATTTAATTATTGAAATAAAAAAACAAGTTTTGCAGCCTTATCATTACCTAATCGATTCCTTATTTTTGATTGAACGCTTTTATAATGTTAAAAATAAAAATAAACCAAAAAACCCAATGGTTTTTTTGATAAAAAAAACGTTAAAAAAACCGAACCAAAAAAACCGATTCAAAAAAACCGACCAACCCTGATCATATACAAATACAAATATTTATTAAATTTGTTATACAAATACATATATGTATATACATTTTATTAAATTACATTTTGATTACATTAAGCGCTGTTCATATGAGCAATCTATTCCAGCAATTTCGCTGAAGAATTCTTAAGAATTCCCAACATGTTTTTTCTGTGATTATTGCTAAATTTTCTAATCCGAATTTATTCTAGTTTTTGTGACAATTTATGCAATTGGTAAATAAACTCATGCACAAGTATACTGATGAGTAATAATGCATACACATTTACCTTTCTAGGTCAATCTATTTATAATCGTTTACGATTATAAGTGATTAAGATTAAGTTATTTAAGCGTTTACGATCGTTTAATTAATAATATTTAAATAATAATTAAACAAATATTATAATATAAAATTCCTTATATAATTATTAAATTATGAATATATGTATATTACTACTTTATGATTATATAATGAACTTAAGTTCATAAAATGTATATTTAAGTATTCTACTGCGAAAATAGATTGCTCATGTGAACACCCTAAAATTGATTCCGCCAGAGGATTTTGAAACTGAAATTCTTAAGAATTCTATTGCGAAATTTCTTGAATATATTTCTTCAAATCACTTTTCCGATAATTGACATATATCCATTCTAAATATTTAATAATTAACTAGATGTATTCTTTGATATCATAAAATAATAATCCCTATCCATATACATGATTGCATAATAATTAACAGAAATCTATTTAAAATATATTTAATAACTAATTAAAATCAAATAAATACAAAAATGTAAACAATGGACTCGTTGATCAAATACACTAAATACGACAATCAAATACAAATACAAATATATCACTGAATAATCATTAAAATACAAATACGTATTTGACCCTATCACTGTTACTAACCGATGCCACTTTCACCTCGATAGCTGTAAATCTAAAAACGCACAAATATAGACATAACAATCACCCCATGTACTTACCGATAATATAGTCGAACCAATCACCTTATCTCTATATGTAAACATACGTAGGTTATATAATATAACTTATATTATATAAGTGATCAACTGATATATGTACTGTATATAAGTTGATAATCATTATTTATTAGAAAACTGAATGTTGTTTTTTTTATGGATTTTTGATTATTTAAATGGTGACTTTAATGTACATATATTAGTAATAACAATATACTACATTACATATCATTACATTACCATTTATAATTATAGTAAGTATTTCATTATAATATGAATATATTTAGTTTTACTTATTTTCATAAAATTACATTACCATTTATATATTTATTTAATAAATTTTATTATTTTCTATTATATCATATAATTTATATGTAAATATATGTTACACGTATACATTTATTTCCTTCGAATATGTAATTATACATATGCTTTACATCATATTTTATCAACTTTTCTGTGATTATTTAAATGTGATTTTTTCAAGGTTTATTTTTAAATTTGTAAAGAAATTAAATTAACCTATAACTATAACTTATATTATTATATTATATCAGTGTTTGCATATTGTTGGAAACATGTTTAAGCTTAATGTAGTAAATAACATCTAATTAATCAAAATCAAAATATCCGATTTAAATCAAATAAATATATTTTCGTATTTAAAAAAAAATGTCATGTCCTATATGTATGTATTAATTATTAATTTATAAAATTATATCAAAATTTAAAAATATATTTTTTAAAACGGCCTATATAATATAGATTTTAAATTTATATATATTTCGTAATTAAAATTTTCAAAATAAATATTTTATAATAGAAATTCAAAGTTAAAAAAAAAACTTATTATTAATTAGATAGTTTTATTATATATTATATATATATATATATATATTTATACACATAAACTTTAAATTAATAATTAAAATATTTAATTTCAACTAAATAGGTATAGATTACAATAGTCATGAATACATCTGTAGAACTTCCGGAAACAATGGATGATGAGGATGAAGATGTTGATATCGAGATGAGTAGTGGAACAGAGAGTAAAGTTACAGATGAATTTGAAGAAGACATATTATCAATTCAGCATGAAATTCTATCTTTAAATACAGATTACGTAGAGAATCTAACAGAATTATTTTTCCTCGAAAATCAAGGATGTTTAATGGACTATTTTGCGTGGAAGAAAAAAGCTACACATCAATTAAAGCAGTACCTAAATATATACGCACTCGACAATCAAATAAAGTCTAGATATGCTAGAGTTGATGTAAATTCAATTTCTACATTTGAGGTTATTAAATCACTACTTAATTTTAATACAAAATATTAAGTAACAATTTTAATATATAGATTCCGATTAATGAAATTAAAAGAGAACCGATATCAAGTTAGTAGATTACTATTATTAAATATAATATATTTTTATATTATAATGTATATATATATGTAATTATACAATTTTAATGCCACTCATTAATATTGTTAATTATTATATTAGGTATCGCTGAAGATATAAGTACTCCTAAAATAAATCCTTTTGTTGAAATTCAAAATATATCAATTAAAATAGAAGATATTAAAAATGAAATATCGTTAGTATAAATAAACTATTAAAAATAATAGTAATATATTTTGTGTATGTTACATATATATTTATTTTAGTGATCATTTTTATCAAATTCTACTTTTAATCTAAAGGAATTTTATACTACTATGCATTACCGGAATCATGTATTATTGCGAAAGTTTTAATACATACTATAACCAATATACACATTCTATTCTATAGTGGCTTTAATTACTTTCACGTTCACTTATTAATAATAATTTATATATTCTTTATTTTTCTTTCTAATTATAAATATTTATCTAATAAAATCTAATATTATTGTTCACTATTCATTTATTACACCATTCTATCCAATATTGATAGTTCTGATATGAATTAAATTATTTTATATCCATAAATATATTATATATTTAAATGAATGAATTAAATTCTCTATCACCTACTTATCTAATTATACAATTATTTTTCAGCGGGGAAACTAAAGTTGAAGACGTTGAAACTCTAAAACCTATCGCTGCCCATGAAGCCATAGTTGAAAGAGCTAAACAGGTACCTAATTAGCCGTAATAGTTCTGACCTCATTAGCCATAGTAGCGCTGACCTCATTAGCCATAGTAACGCTGACCTCATTAGCTATAGTAGTGCTGAACTCATTAGATGTAGTAGCGCTGACCTCATTAGCTATAGTAGCGCTGACCTCATTAGCTATAGTAGCGCTGACCTCATTAGCTGTAGTAGCGCTGACCTCATTAGCCGCAGTAGCGCTGACCTCATTAGCTATAGTAGTGCTGACCTCATTAGCTATAGTAGCGCTGACCTCATTAGATGTAGTAGCGCTGACCTCATTAGCTATAGTAGTGCTGACCTTATTAGCTATAGTAGCGCTGACCTCATTAGATGTAGTAGCGCTGACCTTATTAGCCATAGTAACGCTGACCTCATTAGCTATAGTAGCGCTGACCTCATTAGCTATAGTAGCGCTGACCTTATTAGCCATAGTAACGCTGACATTATTAGCCGCAGTAGCGCTGACCTCATTAGCTATAGTAGCGCTGACCTCATTAGCTATAGTAGCGCTGACCTCATTAGATGTAGTAGCGCTGACCTCATTAGCTATAGTAGTGCTGACCTCATTAGCTATAGTAGTGCTGACCTCATTAGCTATAGTAGCGCTGACCTCATTAGATGTAGTAGCGCTGACCTCATTAGCCATAGTAACGCTGACCTCATTAGATATAGTAGCGCTGACCTCATTAGCTATAGTAGCGCTGACCTTATTAGCCATAGTAACGCTGACATTATTAGCCATAGTAGTGCTGACCTCATTAGCTATAGTAGCGTTGACCTCATTAGCTATATTAGCGCTGACCTCAATAGCCATAGTAGGCTACTATTAGTAGCGCTGACCTCATTTGCCATATTAGCGCTGACCTCATTAGCTATAGTATAGATGTGGGTAACGGTGATTTAGTGCGGAATGATTTAATGATTTAATGATTTAATTTGGTGATCTAGTACGCATGCTCTACTGTTTATAAATAATTATTTAATTAAAATAGCGCACCAGATTACAACTCCGCACGCCATCACTGCTATCCAGACCACGTACTAGTTACTAGTTAATAGTTACTATAGCCTGTGTTAACTTCTCGTAGGAGGCTAAGGTGATGCATCGAATCGATGAGCTCCGAAAGATGGGCCTATGGTCTATACGAAGGCTGCCTAAGATACAGGAACCCATCAGAGCTAAGAGTCACTGGGACTACCTACTAGAGGAGATGGAGTGGCTCGCCAGTGATTTCCACCACGAGAGCAAATACAAGAAGGCAGGCACCAAAAAGGTTGCGTTACGATTTACTTTTGTATTAGTTTTCCTATACAGATGTTTTATTATTATTACATAATCAACTATTTGTATATGTATGTGTGTGTGAATGTGTGCATTTGTATGTGTGTGGATAAGTGTCACTATGTGAAGGATGTAGGAAAGTTTGTATATATGTTTGATTAGTTTGTAAGTTACTAAATATTGTATTCATGTTAACTATTATTAGCTTATACACCAGTATAATATACATTTATACCCCCAGTTTAATATACATTTATACATATTATTAAAAGCAGGGCACATCTGCATTTTCTTACAGTGACATGTAAAATATATGATAATAATCTATATTGTATATACTTCAGAACATATTCAATACAATAATGCATTGTCTTTTTTGCCCATTATTGTGTGAAACTAAATATTATTTACTATTTATTTAAATCTATATATATATATATATATATATATAACAATAGATTTTATATATTAAATCATTTTTATAATATAACGTATAATTTTAATTTACAGATTGCTAAAATGATCAACAAATACTTCCAAGACAAGGAGCAGCAAGAAACTAAAACTGAAAAAGATCGAATTTATAATCTACAAAGAATTGCAAATAAAATGTCTAAAATGGTAATGGACTTTTGGAACAATGCTGGTAAAGTTAGTCTATTATTAAATTTGAAAATACTATATACATAATAATAAAATGTAAATAAGTAAATTAACTTAATTTGTAATTTTAAATTATGATTTTCAATATCAACTATACTTTATCATTAATATAATAAAATTAATAAATATATATTATTAACATAATAATATTCATAATATAATATATAACTAATTTGGTTTAATTTTTACAAGTTATATTTCAATAAGTAATATTAATATTTTCAAAATGATAATTTTGTATTTTTCTATAGATAATTATAATAACTAAAAAATGATCTATGTATAATATACATATTTTTTTATAATTGATTTTATATTTTATATACAACTAGTCTAGGTTTTAAATTAAAAATTATAATTCTTCTTTTTGATATAAAATTTAGAATAAAATTTAATATTAAATTAATTTAAAATGATTCTTTCTTAATTAATTATCTTGATATAGTAACTAATAGTTACTAACTATATTAATAATGTAATTATTTATATTTAAGGTTGTGGAATATAAGCAGCACACTCGATTGGAAGTGAAGCGTCAGAAAGCATTAGACATTCACCTCAGCTTCATAGTCGAGCAAACGGAGAAGTATTCAACGTGGTTATCTGAAGGTCTAGGTGGTAACGATAGCACCTCTATGTCTCGTGCAGGCTCCATTACCGATGCTCCTACTTCAGATTTTACTGATGGTATGTATTATACATAATTGTATACGTAATTCATAAGCACCTCATAATATCCTTAATTTTATTTATATTATGATGTAAATTTCATTCATTTGAAATTATTTTAAATATGTAAAATACATATCATTTATTTATTTAATGATTCTAATTTTATTTTTCTTATAATTCTGAAGTTTAATTACACTATCCTATACATATAATGATATAAATTTACTAAACTGAATCATCGTTATACAATTCTCTAAGAATAACGAATATTTATTATATAAAATAAAATATGTATACATGATGTATTGTTTAAGAAATGGAATATTATGTAATCTTATGAAATACATTTCTGCTAGGTAGTATCTGATAGTAATACCAATATTATAAAATATTATGATATATGTATATTACTGATATTTGCGATGAAAATAAAATCTACAATATACCTGAGGAAATTATTTATTTTATAATAATTATATATATAATTATGATAATTAGCATTTGTCTTATAATAGTGAAAATAAATTAAGCTACAGATTTAGGTCTATCAATATTGTGATTTAATTAAATGAGTTATCTTTACGTAATTCTCTAAACCTGCATTTTATAATCTAATTATAATATCTAATTTTAATTATATTTACAATAACAAATATCAGATAATGAATTTTCTCCGACCTCACTTGATGTCTCAGATGATGAAGAAACAATAGATAAAGAAGAGAATGAGGTCAGATATAATAAGCAAAACATTTCAGCTTGATTTCACATTTATAATAATAGTAATAAACTATGTATTCATTTTTATAAAGATATATTAAAATTTAATTATTATATTTTAATAATACATATATTTGATAATATATACATTTAATAATTTATACATTTAATAATACATACATTTAATAATACGTTTAGATTGAAGATGAAGAAGAAGATGAAATTATGAAATTGAAAGCCGAAAGTGAAGTCCCTATTGAAGACATATTAAGAGACATCAATGAAAAGGCTATTTCAACATCAATGGTATGTAATCTATATGATATGTTAACTCTATACAATATATATATATATATATATATATATATATATATATATATATATGTAATATATACATAATAGAATGAGTCGAGTGATGAGATGGAGATTTCTGAAGATGAAAGTAGGGACAAGAAAAAAGATATCCCTGAACCTAAAGTTACCGCTAAGCCGATAAAAGATACTGAATTCGATCCTAGCGACATGAGTAGTGACGACGAGACTACTATCCTGAAAGAAGAGCAATTAGAGGAAACTAATCACAAAGAGGAACTAGATGATCTCAAACTAGACGGGGAGATGTCCATCGATGACTTAATGAAAAAGTATACTATTAATACATCTGACATCTGTTTACATATCTATTGACGATAATGACATTTACAGATACCAAGGAATGGCTTCCGATAGCGAGTCCGAAGATGAACAACAATCCTCGAGTGCGAACAGCGATACTGATTCTACGAATGCTTCATTGTCTGAGGAGTCTGACGCCAGTAATGAAGGGGATGCCAGCGATGGTGAGCTACTATACTTCACAGCACACACACTCACACACTGATGTTCTTGTTTTGTTACAGAATCTGGATCTAATTATAGTGGCAGCGAAGATGATATGAACAGTGATATGGACAGCAATATTTCCAGTGGAAATGAAATTGGAACTCAATTTTTGATTAACGACGATGAAGATGATGATTGTAATCCTGCTAAGAAAAGAAAGGTTAATTAGTAGAATGCATAACGCATAATTTATTTCTTTTAATAAAACCATTTTTATTAAAATATTTTCCCATTAGATATGTATAGAGAATAATGAATCTTCGTGCTCTCTTGAAGATAAACCTGAATTAAAAAATATTAGCCAAACTGCGGCCTCAATTCAACCTACTGGATTTACATTTGAAACCACAAAGGTATCTATTATAATCTTAGCTATTGTACATTTTATTGAAATTTTTATTTTTACATACTAATTCCATATATTTTTCTAGTATTACAAATTTAATTATATAACATTAATTAGTTCTAATTTAACAATAATAAACATATTATAGTGTTTAGATAATGTTATTCTTCCTATTTTTAAATTTATATTACGTTTCTTTTAAAAATATATTTTGCAATTTTATTATTTATCATTTAAAAATAATATTTACTTATTACTTATATATCTCAATTGACAAATTTATAAATTAATAAAGATAGTATTATGAAACTGATAATAAATTATTATATGCAATACTAAAGATGCCTTTTTAGTATATAGTCTAGTAACATTATTTAAATTGACACTTGATTTAATTATAATCCACCAAGTAAATATATCACCCATATAATAGGTATCCACTCCTGTGCCTTTCCTATTGAGACATTCACTGAGGGAATATCAACACGTCGGTTTAGAATGGCTCGCCACTCTTTATTCGAGAAGGTTAAACGGAATTCTCGCAGATGAAATGGGTCTAGGTATGTAATAGCCATTTGTTATCCATCAGAGCGCATGTAATACTAAATATTATTATTCTATAGGTAAAACAATTCAGACGATTGCACTATTAGCACATCTGGCGTGCGAACATATGATATGGGGGCCGCATCTGATAGTAGTTCCCACCAGCGTCATGCTCAACTGGGAGTTGGAGATTAAGAAATGGTGTCCGGCTTTCAAAGTTCTCACCTACTACGGATCCATGAAGGAACGTAAGATAAAGAGACAAGGATGGACTAAACCGAATTCGTTTCACATTTGCATCACTTCCTACAAGATTGTCATTCAGGATCATCAATCGTTTAGACGTAAGAAATGGAAATATTTTATTTTGGACGAGGTAGACTTATCTGTGATGTTAAATGTGACGTTAGATTTGTTATCAACTTTATCGATTACAGGCACAAAATATTAAGAATTTCCGATCGCAGCGTTGGCAGACATTGTTAAATTTTCAATCTCAAAGAAGATTATTATTAACTGGAACTCCATTACAAAATAGTCTCATGGAATTGTGGTCGTTGATGCATTTCTTAATGCCGCAGGTTTCTAATTAAACTCCAGTACAAAATTAATTCATCCCATCGATCTATTTATCAATAGTATATTATTGATTGCATTACATAGATTTTTGCTTCCCATAACGAATTTAAAATGTGGTTTGCGAATCCTGTTACCGGTATGGTTGACGGCAGTACGCAATACAGTGAAAAACTCATCAGAAGGCTACATAAGGTTATTCATCATTCATCACCTGCTAACAGAGTTCATTAACAATGTAATATATTCCTTTACATTCCTTTATATCAGGTATTGAGACCTTTTTTATTAAGACGTCTAAAGAAAGATGTCGAGAAGCAAATGCCTAAGAAGTACGAACACGTGATCATGTGCAAGTTATCGAAGAGGCAGCGCTATCTCTACGACGACTTCATGTCCCAAACAAAGTTATTATCACCCGTACGCTACATACATATTTCTGTATCTTAGGTTGCATTCAATACCTATTGTTACGTGTGGATATGTTTTACAGGACAAAAGAGACTCTCGCTGGCGGTCATTTCATGTCAGTGATCAACATCCTGATGCAACTGCGTAAAGTTTGCAATCATCCAAATCTATTTGATCCGAGACCCACCCTATCTCCGTTCCAAATGAACGACGCGATATGCCCTAATAGCAATGGTATTACGTATTCCACGGCGTCCAATGTTCTAAGGGTATTGGAGAAAGACCCTCTAGAAGTTTGTATTCACTAACCTATCCATTATAACATTTATTAACGTGTAACCGCACATTTCGTGATAATGATAAACACTTAATAAATGAAACAGACTCGTATATGTTATCAAATTAACATTTTAAAAAAAATTTTGTATAAAAATACCATATTTATTAATTGTTATGTGAATACATTTTTTAGGAATTATATATTTTTACGATTTAATAGATTTTTTATTATTTTATAATTTTTATATTTTAATAATGCCTATCTATTATAATCTTTATAGTTATAATATAAATATATATTATATTTAATAATATAATATATATTTAGATTTTTACGATTACTTACTTTATCTAGAATCTGGATCGTCTGTCGTGTATATTTCCGTATGGCCTCTGCGATTTAGAAATGAACATGACTTCCTATGCTGCAAATAGAATACAAAAATTGAAGATTCCCATCGAATTTATTTTAAACAATAAAAATAATTGGAATTCCATTGATGAATTATCTCCTATCGTTTCAGCAGATAATGTTTGTAATTAAAATAATAAATTATTATATTATATGATTCATATATAATAATCATGTATTCATTATAGGATAACGTATTAAATGCAACATCTGAAACCTTATTGCCTGGTAATCGCAAAGAAACAACTCCCAATGAAAATGATGAAGAGAAATCAAAGAACATAGATGGTTTCAGTTAATTTATATGTATTCGTTAATTAATTCATGACTAAATTGTTTAGGGAAATATCATAGATTGACTGATTCAGACTTTGAAATAATGGCTAATGAGAATGATGATAATCTTGTAAGAGTGATTGTAGACAGGGATTTAAATGATGCTCCAGCAAGTCGTATTCTATGTTAGATTTATATTTATATATTGATATAAATAGTGATCACTAGTTGCAACAATATTATTTATCTAAAATCTTTGCAAGTCTTCGATGACTTCCAATTCTCAACAAAATTCTTCAAATACTTACAAATATTTTCAAATCATATCTTTAAAGACTAAAATCTCAAATAAAGTTCAAATATTTAATGAATTTAATAAATCCCACAATGATAACATAAAAAACTCAATAATTTTATTTTTAATATCTAATTTGACTCGGATTTTATATTTACAATTTAAATTTTTTAAATAAAATAATTGAAAATGAAAAATGTCTGACTCAATTTAAATTAACAATTTGAAATATTTGAGTACTTATAACCTAATCTACAACTAGTTATAATTATAATATTCTTGAATGTACGATAATAGTTTAAAAGTGTACAAATTATCACAATATCAAGCAATTATACTTATCGTATAATATATGAATAATTTAACTACATTAATATTAAATCAGTATAATTATATTTCCTCACTGATGAATTATAATCAATATATATTTGTATGGTGATCAATACATACAATTTAACAAATTTTAAATATATAAATAATAAACTGGTAAATTGTGAAAGGCACTGTTACATCCTCTTAAATTATCATTATTTTATAGAGAAAAATAATATGAATTTATGTACAATTAAATTTCTTAGTAGGCATACTTCTTTGCAAGGACATTAATTTGTTTTATATAACATTTTTTAAATAAAAAAATCCCTTTTCAACTAGATAATAAATTACTATTTTCTGAAATAATATACACGTATTTAATAAATACATTATAGTGAATTGTATGTAATACAAATTTATCAAATATGTAATTTAAATATTATTCATTTATAGATATTTTAAATATTAATATTAGAAATGAAAGCATTTTGTTTTATTTTTATAATATTTAAAGTAAACTAATATTTATTTGTTTAATATATAACATTTATTTAATTTTCATATATCATATTTTAGTGAAGAAAACAAAGGATATCGATTCATTTAAAAGACAAAAACATTCAAAAGTGAAAATTTCAGATAATAAGTATAATGACCCTTTATTTATGGTTTGTGCTTATATCATCCACATTATTGATATCTAATTATATATATATATATTTATATTACAGGAGAATGTTATTATTAGTAGAATTAAAGCGAAGAAAGATCGACTAACAAGATTAGCGTTTACCAATGAACTTCATTGTAATGCTACGAATCCGATGTATGGAACTGATTTGCAAGACTTGATTAATACTAAGAATGTTAAAAGATTTAATAAAATATTGTTTGATCCTCTAAAAAGATTCATCAATTCAAACGAAAATCATTATGAAAATATGGATGAAGTTTTAAATAGGTTGGTTTTTTAATAATAACAATTACAATATATGACTGTAATAAAATGTGTTATTTGTTAGATATATGATGGTAATTCCAGCTGTTTCCGCCTCTCCGATTAAATTTCATACAACTCAAGAACCCACGCACATTACGAATAACCTAAATAACATCGAAGAGAACTTGAGTACAGTTCTAAAAGATGCGATACAGCCCTACCACAAGTTGAAAGTATCGCAGCAACTCTACTGTCCTGAGGCCAGATTAATACAATACGATTGTGGTGCGTATAGTCATTCATAATAACAATAGTTATGTAACATCGTTGTTATGTAACATCGTTGTTATGTAACATCATTGTTATGTAACATCACTGTTATGTAATATCATTGTTACGCTGACTGTATACTACAAACAGGTAAACTACAAACATTGGACATACTGTTGCGACGTCTCAAGGCTGGCGATCACAGGGCGCTGATTTTCACGCAGATGACCAAGATGTTGGACGTTCTAGAATCATTCCTCAACTACCACGGCTATCGTTACGTTCGGCTGGACGGAACCACTAAAATAGAAAAGCGACAGGTCACATTAACAACTATATTATGCAATATATACAGCGCAAAGATTTTGCGAAGCAAAGATATAACACTCCCTATGCATGCAACGTAATTTAGTAATAGCCCCAACCGCTGCTAGCAGTAGTATCGAAATCACTGAAATAGATTTAGGTTCGGCTCTGTTTGCATACAACAATGTTTTCATTGCTCTATTAAATTACATGCAATATAAATTAGCTTTTACTCACTAAATATATACTTATAGAATTTAAAACATACATATCATATTTGTTTGTTATATATTAGTAATGATCACTTAGTTTTCATCATATAAATATTAATTTAAAGCATATTATTTAACATTTTAAAAGTGTATAGTTAAACACGAATTTACTTTATAAACAATGCATAGTTCCTAAAAGTAACCCGCTATAGGTGGCACCAGGGTATTTTGTATACAAATTCGAATTACACGATTTCGCGTAAGTGTTATATCTTTCCTTCAGAAAATCTTTGTACAGCGTCTACAGCATTGATTCACAACCTATGTGTCATGACTCATGAGCCAATTTCTAAAAATATTTATATATATATATATATATATATTATAGTTTATATTATTTATTTATGACTAAAGTTTAATACTAAACAAAATAAAATTTTTCATTGGTTCATGGTATATTTTTAAATTAAGAATTATCAATAAAAGGGTCACGATAAAAAAAGGTTGAGAACCACTGGTCTACAGTATCTCATATCACAAATACCCCACATCACATTAACGTACCAATATAACATCATCTCTCTGTCTGCAGTATCTCATGGACCTGTTCAACGCGGACAAGCGTATCTTTATCTTCATCCTGTCGACGAGGTCAGGTGGGGTCGGCGTCAACTTAACCGGAGCCGACACCGTCATCTTCTACGACAGCGACTGGAACCCTACGATGGACGCTCAGGCTCAAGACCGGTGTCATCGTATCGGTCAAACACGAGATGTTCACATCTACAGACTGGTCAGCGAGAAAACCATCGAAGAGAACATTCTCAAGAAGGCTAACCAGAAACGTATGCTGGGCAACCTGGCTATTGAAGGGGGTAACTTTACTACGGCGTTCTTTAAACAGGCTAGTATAATGAACAGCTTGCGTTGTATTTCATATATTCATTTATAACCTTTATATTTATTTGATTTATAGATATGCATAAAATTACACATATAAATATATATATATATATATATATATATATATATATATATATATGTAAATATAAATTTAATAAACAAAATAAGAGGAAATGATAAAATCACACATTAATATATTTATAACTTTAAATTATTATTATCAATATCATATATTGTTAGCTAATTAAAAAATAACTAATATTTGTTAGAAATTTAATTGACTACAAATTCCAAAAACTTTCTTAAATGACATTTGTTAATCATAAATTAAATAATGTAGTATATAAGTTTTACTAAGTAATTTGCTTACAGAATACATTGCAAGACTTGTTCACTGAACCTTCTGGAATACAAGAACTAGTTGCTAGTACCTCAACCATTGAAGAATATGAGGAAAGTTTAGAACAAACCAAAGAAGCTGAAGTGAAAGTTTCAAGTGGAGATGATTCAAGTGATTCTAAACTAACACAAGACCAAATTAATCTGGTTAATTATGAAACTATTAAATAATTTTATAATATTTATTTATTTAATATTTTATTATTTATTTAATATTTTAATATTAAATATTGAACCAAATTAATTAATTTTAAAATCTATATTTTAATTATTGAAACATCATATGTGCATCAAACATTGTATTGGCATTAAACTTTATATTGACATTAAACAGGCGTTAACTGCTGCTGAAGATGAAACAGATAGACAGGCTGGCAGGATATTGCAAGCTGAACAAAAGGCTGAATTAGCTGAATTTGAAGAGGATCCAGATGAGCCAAATAATGAAGAGGAAAAGGAAATTAAAGTTGAATCTGAACTAAGCATGCTTACTAAAGAGGTTTTTTATAATAACTTTTCTATGTAATCTTTAGAATACATATATATCATGTGGGTTTCTCATTTGAAAAAAAATATATAATAAATAATTATAATTATATATTCATTTATTTCAAATGTATTACAATTACTCATAAATATGTTAATTAGACACATTTGATGCAACTAACACGCTAATACTATAGACCACTACATTTATTTTAATATTTATTTATTAATCAAATTAATAATTATAAATTATAATATAACATATTTTAACATGCCTTAGAAACCTTGTAAATGTAAATGTATTTATTATTTAAAAATGTGCATATTTTTGTTTTTACGCAATATCTACTTATAATATGTTTAATATATTTGCAATAATAAAATTTAAATTTATAAGAATAATATTAATAAGATATTTCATGTATTATATATCATGTATTCATTTCATTATTCAATGAAAATAAGTCATACATATACATAAATAAAAACTTAATAAATTTACATAAATTCTAAATATATAATATAATAAATTGATCATTTAAAATAGTTATCTTTAATTGAACGCTATGCTGTGATATTCATGGAAGTTGAAATGGAGAATGAAGATCAAGATGAATTGGAAAAGGCAGAGGTAACATTTTGTTATTAATAATTTAATATTATATTTTAGAAAGTAAATTAAGAATAAAATACTAAAATATATTTAATTCAAAATATATTCATTATTATAATAGGTTATGACTTAAAATTAAAATTTCCTTATATCGATATTCCTATTTGAATAGAACAAAATATTTTGAACTGATTTGATACAGCAAGCCGGCTGCAATGATAACACTTATACATATATATATATATTAGTAAATAATGTTTGTAATATATATTTATTAATGGTATATCACTGACTTTTATTTTCTTATATCATGTGACTTGATTATATAATGTTGGTATTAATCATGAAATATACATTCTATTAATAGGAAGAAGTTGTGTTCCAGAAACAAGAATGGGAACTGAATCGTCTGCGCACGATCAAAGAAGAAGAAGAGAACAAAGCTCAGTTTGATGCTGACGAAGAGATGCTGATCATCTACAACGAGAGGATAGACGCTCAGGTACACAATGTTAATTATGAGAAGGGTGGCGGTCACTATGGAAACAACCGGTATTCACCCGTATCATCGGAATCTTCGCTGTATTCATCTTCCTACGAAGATTACTCGAGCCCCACCCCCATGATTCCGCCCACGACGCCTAGAGTCGCTTCCCCTATCGTCAGTTCATCTGTCGCTCCGTCTCCGATAGAAACCTCATTTAAGATCCCGTCTCTACGAGTTGCATCTCCTAGAATGATGACTCCGAGAACGCCTTCTAACTTAGTGAATTCTAACGCGATTACTTTCACTAAGATGTCGTATTTAAACTCCGTTAAGATTATTCCGCCCCCTCCGCCCACTACTCCTGTTTATAAAAAGTGTATAAAACTCACAAAACCCAAGGGTCCCCCTAAAAAAGTAGGTCGTCCGCGTAAAGACGCCACTCTTAATCCGACTATCACTAAAGTGTCGCCCATCCTACCGAAATATGTCACTCAACCCCACATATTAAACCAAACACTAACTATAAAAGTCAGTCAGGGTAACAGCGTCATTCGTCCCATGACTGCACCTCTGAAACCAATCACCGTACAGAAGAGTATGCCTCAAATACTCTATCAACTCGGCCCTAATGTAGTACAGATACCCGCCGTTAGAAATATAGCTCAGGCACCGCCCCCACCGCCCCAAGTTAGGAGAATCCTACAAATGCCACAAGTCAGGAATGTCATACGAATAGCCGCGAACAATACTATTCGTAATAACCACCATAACGTCATCAATAAAGTCATCAACCCCTCCATCATAAGTTATTCCATGCCCACCCCCATACAAATAGCTCCACAAACTATGAATTCTATCATTAGACCGAATATCATGATTAAAAACATGAATCCTGAATACATACAAGTATCACATAAGACAATAAGACCTCTTCTCAGACCGCAACAGTTCGTTAATGTACCTCAACAGAAACCTATCCATGTATTACAACATCAGGTGCCGATAAGGGTGTCTGTTAATCGCCCAATAAGACCTAACAACATCCAACAATATATACATAACCCCATACAAAAAGTAACCCCCCTACGAACGTTGAGCCCGTTACGAACCGTAAATCCTATCTCTGCTTCGATTAGACATCCGTATATCATTACCCAAAACCAAGGCATTCGAATATTACCCAGATTGCAATCTATCAACAACGGTAAACCCATCATAATATCCGCTAGCAGCCCTTCCACGTCCCTGTTCCCCCTGCTAGACACCCTGACCAATACGAACGCCACCGAATGTAAGGTGATTAACAACCCCGTGATCATCGGGGCGGGCATACCCTCGCAGAGTAGGAACATAATCACCCACCCCCAGGTGATCACCGCATCCGCCACCCCGAATCTCTTCGATAGATTCGCGAACATCCAACAAGCGAAGCTATTACCCACGGTGAACGTCACCTCCCCCACCCCCATTAAAGTTGTCCAATCGCTACTCACCGTGTCCAGTTCACCCCGGCTGATTCCCGTCGCCCTTCCATCTCAGTATAAGATTATTAAGACTTTAAAATCTCCTACGAAACCCAACCCTCACGAACAGCAATTCATCACTATTGTTAACCCTATGACGACGCGGCCATCTAGGCCCAACAACAGTTAATTTTATTCAATCTATTATTAATAATATATATACATACATATATATATATATATATGTATGTATATATATTATATTACGTTTCTATTTATATTTGTATATTTTTTAACTTTACACCTTTTTTGCATAGAATTGTATATTTGTAAAATAAATTGTGATAATTTGCTACGTGTTTATACGACGGTTTCATTGACGGTGGACAATAGAATACAAATGTTTGTGAACTAGTTGTAAAAAAATAGTTTTGACGGCCGATAAGCTTGGTGTTTTCGTAATCTTTCGTAACTTTTTTTATTATCTTCCCAGTATTATTTCACCGTCAATTCTGTTTTATTTACACTAGTTATCGAATTTATGGACACAAATAAATACACTCTCGGCATAAATCACATATAACTACAACGATAATAATGCCGGTACTCTCTATAGTTATACGAAGATGAGTTCACGGGTGACAACATGATGGTAAGTGAGTCATAGTAGTAGTAGTACCTCAGCAGTGTCACATGGTAACACCTATCGTTAATAGATGTGGGCCCCCCCTACTCCCCCTTCGGAAGATTGCCAGCTGTACGTCGAGCGCTGTCTTCCTCAGATCTACGACGATATCATCATGAGCGAGAACGATCTGCCGCAGATCTTTGCGAAGAAACAGCAGAAACGCGCACCCAGGATTGATCCCTGCCTCAATAACTATAGTATGTCAGAACTATAGTGTATAGTATACGATATCTATAGTATGTAGGATGCCAGAACTATAGTATATAGTATACGATATCTAGAATATAGTATATGATAATTATAGTATATAATATGCAATAACTATAGTGTGTATTCGTGTGTGATTGTTCTTGTTAGATTAGTGATTTCAATGTGAAATCATCATTGCCGTGTAGGTTCAATGATACCTACTTAGATTTGCTTTAGGATTTAGCTGATCAGGGATTATAATACTATAGTCATGGAAACAACTCATTTATTTGAATAATGATTCATGATTTAAGGGGATTCACCATCTTTAAATTTCAATGTAATTAGATAGGAATTTTTTTTTTGAAAATTCAAAATCTCATGAAATAATTAAGATTTTTACAATTTATAACAAAGATATATTATGCTAATTATTCTGTAGAATTTTTAAATGATGAGAATATTAGTTTTGAAAATAATAGCATTTTAGTAAAAAAAATTAAATAAAAATAATATATTTATTTTTTAAATTTATATTATCCACTCTATCTAATCACAAATATTCCTATAGATACAATATACATATAATATTAAAAATACTGTGAACATTTGACTAAGTTTAGTTAATTAGAATGAGAAATAGTAAATTTAAAAGAAAAAAAATATTCTGAGATAATTAATGTTAGAAATTGACTATATTATTTATTAATGAAATTAAGTTATGTTATTATTCTAGAATAAAGCCATCATCCAATCAATAGCATTTATACAATAAAACCATCAGGTGTCGCTAGTTGACATGACATTATATATATTATTGATATCACTGTTTTTTAGTAATTTTAATTTAATTTTAATAATTCAAATTGATAAATTAATATTATATTATTATTATATTATATATTGATTGATAATTTATTTAAGCAAATACATAGCCGAAAATATAATCGAAAGTATAAAGTATAAATATTTGCTAACGATAACATACGTTATAGAAATAAATAAAGAATAATACGAAATTAAAAAATTAAGGAAATTAAAACGTTTTACAGTTACCGTAAAAATAAACGAAAAACAATCGAAAGTAGAAATAAATCATATAGTAATTATAAACGAAAAATGATCAAAATAGAAATAAAATATAGCGTAAAAATAATCGAAAATAGAAATAAAATACATTATTTTGTAAGTGGCATCGAAATATTCAATTTCTACTTTAACTTTATAGAATTCTTCATCTTGTATCCTGTTTTAGTAATAAATTATTAGTTATATAATTTAATATTTAAATGTTAAATTTTAAATATATTATAAACAGAACATATTAAAAATCAAATAAACCAATACTAGAATGAAACAAACAAATAATGTAATACTTACCAAAATCTGTAATAATAGTAGGTACTTTATTAATTTATATTTTAATTGTATAATCAATTTGAAACATATATATATATATATATATATAAAAACAGAACAAGTTACAAATAAAATAAACCAATATACATATACAAAAACAGTTAATAACAAAACATACCAATAATATTACGAAACAAAATAATATAATACTTATCACTATAATCTGAAATAATAGAAAATTATTAATATTGTATTTTAGTAATATAATACATTTGAAACATATTTACAAAATATATATAAAACAAACATATAATACCGAACAAACAAAAGTAAAATAATACTTCACACTTTATCTGTAATAATAATGAATTATTAATTTTATATTATAGTATATTTGAAATATAGATATAAAAAATCCGAATTTTCTATAACAAAAATAAATTTATAACAAAATATAATACAGAACAAACAAAAATAAAATAATACTTCCCACTTTATCTAAATTTTCTATAACTATATTATTATATTAATATTAACTATTTAAAAACAATTTTATAATAAATGTAAACAGTGAGTATGCCATTTTTAATTCATTATTTTATTAGAAAAAGTATGTCAAAATTAAGTTTTTTATGCTTTATATATATTTGCATTGCCTATAATATGTTGACATATATATTATATGTGTAAAATGAATACAAAAATTGTTAATTCTTTTTTAAAACTTTAATTTTTATTTTAGAGACCATGAATCCCCTTAGAGGATATCACAGTTATAAAACATAATTTTGTTTAAGATGGTTCAATTATAATTTGTTTACACATTCAGATTTAATCTATTATTTATATTATGTAAAAAAATGTAGTTGAAATATGGTTTATAAGTACTCTAAAAGTAGTGTTTTATAGGAGTAATAACAAGAAATAATTATTATTGTTTATTGAATCATTTAGTTTATAAATATGTGTAGTATAATTTTGTAACATATATATAGTAATATAATAATCTATAATAAAATAATATATATATATACATAAAATATACCAAATAATTTATAAGAACTAATAATTATATTGTGCTATTTTTTCAAATTCACTTTTCTCAGAATCAATATAATAATATAATATGTACTCATATGCATTCAAAATGTCACAGTGATATCAATGTATGATATAATCTAATATTTGTTTTTATATAATACAAAAATATATATATATATATTTCGAGATATCATTTTCTATTATATTTATTTAGTAATATATAATCTAATATATAAGTTATATAATATAACTATTATATTAGTGATTATATAATCATAATTCTATAAAAAAGTATCTTCATATTTAGATATACATTACATACAGTTATATTGAGTTATATATATCTAAACCTCACAAGTGTATGTATCTCTCTATATATATATAGTTTATAAAGTTTAAATTTGTTCGAAATATTCCAATTATTAAGGAACCTGTGAAATTTATAGTTCTACTGCATATCGCCAGTCTATCTATTGCATTTAAATACGCGTAATTTCTATTAATTCCGTAATTAGATAACTATGATATCCCCTTAATATATAATTATATGCACCTTTTAATAGGACCGTATAAAAATGTATATAATTTTATAAGGAAATTGTACATATGCCTGAGACATATTGAGCTTATAATTTATTATTGACATTGCAATTGAATTGAATGTTTAAACACAATAACACTAAACATTCTCTATTGTGTACAAAATAATAATAAATCAGTTGAAAATTATAAATTTAAAAATATTAAAATTAATTTATACGAATTAGTTTTAAAGTGTTATATTCATAGTTTGGTAATGGAACACCCCACTCTACCCACCCCACCCCACCCCTAAACAGACAGAACTCGTAACAAGGTGAAGAAAGAGGAGCAATCACTAGCCAGCAATACGAACATGACGAGATCTGCTACCAGCAACCTCAACAACATCCTGATGACTCAGAGCGCAGGCATCATTCCCAACTCGGTGAACCGTATCCCTCACTCCATCTTCAACCGGACGAACCCGTTGCTGTCATTTAGGAAGGACGTGGCCTCTAGAATACTGAAGACCAAACAACACGTTCAGGTACCACAATTTTACTTCAGTTATTATTTATTTTGTTGATTTCGTTTAAAGATTAACTTTATTATCAATTCATCATTGTTGGCACTCAAATGTTTTAAAATAAATCTCATCTCATTATATACATATATAGTGAAGCGATATTTACACCCAGTATATCAGCATACCCTCTTTAACCCACCTAGATCTACTTACACACCCCATCGTATTCAGGCATTGGCGAACTCCCTACCTAAACAGAACGTGATGAGTAACTCTGTAATCTACGGGGAACTCGACATGGAAGGTGTAGAATGGTTTATCAGCGAAGACATGTCTCTCTTAAAGGTTCACTCATGTTACATCATCGTTACATCATCGTCACTTATGTATCGTTATGTAATCATTGTTGTGACTGTACTGTAGTGATTACCAACCTATGAATACTATTGTTTTGTTTTAATTTAGTGGACTCCTTTTATCCTATCCAGGAACTGTGATACCAACTTTAACATATAACTAAATATATTTAATGTCCTTTCGAAGCCGCTCTCATGTTAAAGCATCCATGGTTTTAACTAGAGCCGAACATTATTGTATACACAATTATATAATATACCGTATTCATGCAGCTCTATACAAGTATATACATCTTATACAAGTAGTACAACACTAATAATTATTATCAGGGTTGTTCGTTTTTTTTGACTGTTATATTTGGTTTTTTTGATCAAAAAATCCATGGTTTATTTAGTTATTTTGGTTTTTTTGATTTCCGTATATAAAATTATTGATAAATATATAAATTTTAATATTATATCATTTAAAATTAGTATCATTATTAATAATAAAAGTATATATTATATAAATTATACCTTTTAATTTTAAATTATATAAGGCTGTGTTATTGGTTTTTATCATTTTTAAAAAACCAAAAAATAACAAAATTAAAAAAACCAAAACAAAAACAACAAAAATCAACAACCCTATCAATGTTATTAATAATTGTATAGATTATGTGTATTATATAAATTTATTCATTTAATAAACAAGCCTGGCCGAAAGAAAAGTATAATTTGGATAGAATTTACTGAATCATTGTATAAATTATACTATAATACTTTTTAATATAATATACTCGAAATATCTAATAATAATCATATATCTATAGTATATTTATTACAAATAACATTCAATATAACAATTTATTAATACAAATTTTTTAATAAATAAAAAAACCAAAATTCTTCACACAAAAACCAAAAAAACCAACAACCCTGATCGTCATATATTCTTTAATCTATCCCTCCATTACTATCGCAGTCCGTACAGACTCAGGGAATGCCCACCCACATGATAGCCATCAAGCCGGGTCACATCTGTAACTGGGACTTTATCTCGAGCTGTGTGAACGCGATCTCTCTGAACAAGAACTACTTCACTCCGAAACAGTGCCGCATGCACTACGAGACGGTGATTGTGCCTCGCGAGGAGGGTAAGCCCGTCTACGAACAACTCAAGCGACAGAAGAAGACTAAGGGCCTGTACAAGGTTACGTCATCGTACCTCACAGTCGTTGTTACGTCATACATTATTGTTATATCATCATAGTTATTGTTACATCATCGTACGTCTTAGTCATTGTTACATCATTATACTTCATTGTTACGTCATACATTATTGTTATATCATCATAGTTATTGTTACATCATCGTACGTCTTAGTCATTGTTACATCATTATACTTCATTGTTACGTCATACATTATTATTATATCATCATAGTTATTGTTACATCATTATACGCCGTAGTAATTGTTACATCATCGTACATGGTGGTTACATCACAGTTCATCGCCGTTACATCATAACTAGCCGTTGTAACCTCCCGTATCATTGTAGCCTAAGAACACGCGCAGTCTGAAGACCAATCAGCTGTTCTACCAGGACAACAACAGATCGGTGATGAACAGACAACTGGACAGATTCAGGGCTTACTCGGAGTTCTATGAAGTGGTCAACTCCACTGCGTTCTCCTATCTAGATGATGGTATGTCTAATATTTAGTAGAAGAATTTTGTTTATTTATATTTCGTTTTCTAGTTTATGATATTAATATGGCCTTCTAAAGGGCTTCAACATAATACATAGCATATCTATGTTGTTGTCGCCCGAAATATATATATATATGTGATACTCTATTGTTAGATACATTTCTAATAATCAATGATTGACTGTAGATTTAGTTGCTGTAGGAAACCACTACGAAGACAGAGTGACTAAATCTAGGAGATACCAAGAGACGCTCATTGATCCAATATTCGCGGAAAACAACATAGACTATAACCATCCCGTTTTTCCGGCGGAAATTGCTTTAATGAAAGCAGAGAAAGCCTCAAAAGAAAAGAAATTGGTTTATATTTATATACATATTAATTTATATATATATATATATATATGTTGCTTACAATATCTACATTCACAGATTGCTTTACAATTACCGAAGAATGCAACAGCTCCTACTGCTCCAACTACTAACATTACTGCTAATGTTTGTATTCTGTTATCATTTACTACCTGTATCTCTATATATTATATTTTATAATACTAGCATTAATGTAAATATTAAATTCTTAAATATTTATTATTTATATTATTAATTCTTATACTTAATGATACTTTTGATGAATAACTAATTTGTTATATTATATATTTAAAGTTTAAATATATAATATAGTTTTAATAAATCACTAATTTTTAAAATATTAAATATATAGGATATAATATTTGAAGTATAACCACCCGATAATTGCGCCTATACCGAAACCTCGTGTATTTCCATAGGTACCCACGACCACCCCGACGAATTCTCTCGTTCAAAGATCATTAACAAACACCGTCGCTTGCACCTCTACAGGAAGAATGATCACTATACAATCTGATAACTATAATCCAGGTAACATTATAGCTAGGCTAACGGTTATTTCATATCATCATATACGTTTATTACTAGAATTATGTGTATGTAAAGGTGCACTATCGGTCACTTTACTCTCCTCACTGCACACCATGCATTTGTATTACATGAATGTAGGGAAAGTTCTGGGTGAAGTAGTCTACTGCATTCAGTTCACTCTGAACTCTACTTGTGTTTATTCCACAAGAGTCCTCATATTGCGTGTTTTATTTGATTTCATACATTGATTAGGTTATCTTTGAATCATTATATATGTTACATTACATATATATATATTTATTATTATTATATGAGAAATTAATAATTTATTAGATATATATGAATTTTACATTTTTACTTATAATTTTACTAATATTCTATCGATTTCAAAATTTTTAAAAACAATAGAAAGATAATAGAAATCCTATTTACATAAATAGGTCAATACATTATATATATGAAATAACATCCAATCATATATATTTTTACATATCTTATCGATTTAATAAGTGACGTTCACTAGAATTACATTTATCTTATGTTATATATTTTGTAAACTTACATATATTCTATGTTTATATTAAGAAAATTAATATTATAAAATCAATATTTTAATAAATAATTATTTATTATAATTAATGTATTAAATAAATTGTAATAATTAAATAATAAATAATGTTGGTTCATAAAACATGCTTTTACTGTTATTTCTCATAAATTCCATTGCTAATTTGGTGACACATTTAAACCTTTTTTTTCTATATTCATTTTTAAAGATTCAAATACTACTAATCCACGATGAGTGAAATTGTATTTAGTTTACATTATTGACCTAATTACTAGTGACATTACCATTAAGACTACATTCCAAACAGGTGGTAATCTGCAAGTGTCCAACAAGCAGCAGCAACAACACGTTCCGTACAGCGCCATACAAATGCAGCAACTACAACAGATGAGACAACAACCTCAACATCAAGCCCAGGCGAAACAACGCCTGCACAACGAAACACTAAAGTTGAAGAGAGGTTCCTCGCAGCTCACCTCCAGTCAAGTGCAGTCTATCGGAGCGCTAGTTCCCCATATGTTGACCTCTTCTATACCTCCTCCGGGCGGTTCTAAAAACACACTACCCATAACGGTTTGTTCATGACAGCATTAATAAATCTCATTATTATAATGAAATAAATTAGATTGATTAAGGGTAGGTGCACCGACTTCTGAAATTAGGAAAAACTAATTGGTTTCAATTTTGTTTATATAATATTATATATTATCTTAAAATGATATATATATATCAGGTTTTTACGTAATATATAACTATAATATAAAAACTTTTAAATGTATAGAATTTAAAACTTAAATATTAAATAATAATTTTTAAAAAATTAGTTTAATTTATAATCATCACAATTTAATGAATATAAGATCCTTTTAGGATTTTAAAATTTAAAATAAAGAATATTATATAATCAAAATTAATAGGTGGCTATTAATAACATAATATGATAAGCTATCTTTTGTGTTTTTAATTTACTCAGATTAATTATTTTTCCCAATTTCACTTATTCAAATATCATACTTATTAAATAATGATTTAAATGTTCAGATAATTTATAAATATTTAATTTATACACAGTATATAACACAACATTTTCTTATTTTAAATATAATTATCATTTAAAAAGTGTAATAAACTCAATAAATAATAATAATAATTTAATAATTAGTAAAATATAAAATATTCATAATTGTATCTTATATTTTCAAAATAATAATGTATTGGTTAAACATAGTTTATATTATAGATTTTCTTTTATATTCTTTAAAAAATGCAATTATTATGGATCTATATAACATCTATTATTGTGTTAAATATGGTATTGAATAAATAATAAGTTATTAACTTTTTGTAGACCCCGATTTTAGTTATTAAATATATATACAAATTTATTTATAGAATATAATTCACATATACCCTCAATGGTTACGAGTTAAGCAGCTATGTGAATATCTTAAATAATCTCGTAAATATCTATTTTATATTATTTGAATATTAAAATATTTTCAACAACAAATTTAAAAATAAATAATGTATATCATAGATTTTAATAACTAAGGAAAAATATAAGTTATATGTTTTATCAACATATAAATTATAAATAAGAAGTAATTAAAATATCTAATGATGTATTTCGAAAGTAGTAATTTCATCTGTGAAATTTAAAACATGCGATCACCACTAAATTAGTAGAACAAATAGTTACTCCCGTCTTAATTAGGTTACAAAGGGTCCGATGAAATCTATCAACTCTGAAGTTGCTGCAGTGTTACTGAAGCGTAAAGCTGCTAACAGTGGTCAACAGTTGAACACTTCTCAGATGCGCTTGACCTCTAATAACAACACTCAGATACATCAAGTGTCCATCTCTCAGCTCACTAGAGTAAGTATTCACATCACGACTTTCTACACTACTATATCATCATCTACTGTGCAGTCTAATTCTTAAACCTCTCTACTTTCTATGTTAATATTCATTTTATTTTTATCTTCACCTACTTATGGCATGTGTAAATCAACTTTTTTTTTTATTTATTGTTTATTATAAAAGTATTGTTTCATGTAATTTTGTTTGTAATACTATTAAAAACAATATACTTATAATTTTACTATACTGTAATACTATTTAAATCTACCTATTTATCTATTATAACTGGTTACCTCTTACATACACCCCAAATCAGATTATCGCGGGATCGGGTTCTTTAGCCAGTGTGGTCAGTACCTCAACCATCCCCACCCTCATCAAAACTGTACCATCATCGATATCCTCCTCTAACACCACCATGGCTGGTCAAAACATACAACCCTTGAATACGGTACACTTGAACCTAAGTCAGCAGAAGACACTACTAACTAAAGGAGGTACCATTAACCAGACGAACCTTAGTCAACAACAACTACGACAAGTTCAACTGCTGCATAGCAGGAAGCAGCAGCAGGGACTACTGCAACAGAAGGTTGCGCAGAATGCTACCCCTGTGTTCATCTCTGGCGTTAATCCCAATAATCCGCAACTCAAAAAGGTATACTTTACTCCGACTTATATCGTAACTTGTATTTATTTGTTGTACTAACATTGTACATTCATTCTAAACTACAGATTCACGACCTACTAAAGCGAACAAATGCCTCGTCATCATCACCCATTCGACTGACTGCTGCAGCTAATCTGATAACTCAGCGATCGGTGAATGCTCAGCCTATCGTTGTTACCGCGATTACGCCCAATCAAACCTTGGCATCCATGCAAGATCAATCCAAGCGTACTATCAGACCAAACAATCAATCTCTGACCATTCTTAGACAACAAGTTACCATCGCCAACACTGCGAATACAGTGAAACAAGCCCTAATAAGGAGTCCTAGAATGATACTGAAACAGAGTATAGGGCCCCAGGGTGTAAACCCTCCTAAACAAGTACAGCAGAGATTGGAGGTTGCAGCCCTAATGTCTACCTCTCCAGCTAATATCGGCCATAGACTGGTAACCACTACTATTACCTCAACACCAAACCAATATGTAAGAACAGTACCCAGTAATTCACAGGTAACTTTACTTTAATACCAATTAATGTTTACTATAAGATAAAATCATATAAAAATAATTTAATTATAAACTTAATTTGTCTTAGATATATATATATATATAATATTCATACAAAAGCATTTAAATAGTGTATTATTATAATTGATGATCATTATATATAACTTAATAACTATAGAATCAGAATCAAAAGCCAAACCAGAACCCAAACCAGAACCCGAACCAGAACCTGTGATAGTATTCATCTACGGAACAACAGAATTAAGAAGTAATTTATTTTATGATATTTTTTTTACTTTTGTATTACTTATTATAAAGTTACGTTGTATTCCCAAATCACATTTAATATTGTTATAAATAACATTTATTATAAACAAGCTTATGATTCTATATACAAAGCTACATTTTAGCTTGTTTACACAGATCTCGATATAAAAATACCATAATACTATAATAGAGCTGGTAGTAGTTACAAATTGCATGCTTTAAATAAATTATACAATTGTTATACCATCTCTACATTATCTACATCATTATATATAATGTGTTTGTAAAACTACTAGGAAATATAAAAATCTCCATGCCAAGTATGTCTTTTGCGAATCTTGATAATGATGTCTGTCAAGTTATTCATGTTTTGCATAGATTTTGACTTTTCTGTTAAATGTTATATAATATTATATTTAATTAATACTTGATATATGTATATACAACCTCTATATTTGCAATTCTTTATAATTTCACAGTCTTTAGTAATGCTTAAAATCAATATACGGTTGCATTATTTTGTAACAATATATATATATATATACAATAAATACCTAATCATTGGAGAATCGTTGACATCGTCCAATGAGAAACGGATATCACAATGTTGGCCAGTATTAGACACAGACGATATGCTGTCGGAGAATGAATCAGCAGCGGTACATGCATCGTGTAGGGCACAGGCTGAACTTGAGCTAACTAGATGGCCGGGTCTGGGAGGCAACAGACGCTCGCTTACATTATTCATAGGTGGTGGCTCTACTACATTCTTATTAAATATCACGGATGGTGCGTTGTCTTGGCAGTTATCAATTTGAAAATGTGAATCTCCATCTATGTGTTGAGTGTGTGTACGCGTGTATTAGATAGGATGAGCTGCGTGATTAGGAGATTTTCTACACACCCATACAACAAAGAGGTCGTTTAAATGAAGGTCGCGACCTTATGGAAGCTGGAGCGGAACCGGTACTAGAACTAGCAGCATCAGTTTCGTCTATGATGCTTCTTTTGGTTATATTTTCGAGATTTCCCATTGAAAAAGACCTCCATAAATGATTATTTCTGTGTTTACTGTAATAAATTTAAATAAATATTACAAAATATATATAAATTACTTAAATATAACCTTACTTACTTAATTTGTAGAGTAATATTATTTTTTATAATATAAATATATATATATATATATATCAAGTACAATTAATATAACAATACAGAAAATATTGACAAATCCTAAATATTAAAAAAATATAATAACATAACCTATTTAATTATAATACTAATCTCAGGAAATATAATGCATACAAAAGTAATTAAATAATATATATATATATATATATGTAATAATTATGTACAAATTATATTATTGCATGTATTTGAAAAATGTATGTGACATTTGTTCCACATTCATAGATGATATATTACTTCATAATATTAAATTAATTTGATATTTATATAATACAAAATAGTGAAATAACAATATATACATTATTTCTTGAATATAAGTTTATTATTGATATAAATTATATACTTTTTCTATTGAAATAAAACTTTGTTGAGCCTTATTTTGTAACATAAAAGTTTTTAAACATTTTATATAATACTATTATATTATAAGTTATATAATATATATTATCTTATTGTTTTATAATATATACCATTTTATTTATTCATTTATCACTGTATATATATATAAATAAAACATTACAAATTAATTAAAATTAGAAAATAACATGGGAAATAAAAATTCAATTAAAATATTAAATAGCATACACTAGATCAATTTACATAGAATGGTGTTTTCTCACTAATTTCGCTCACATTATACTAATGCATAGTTTTACTTAAAATGTTATACATATATAGTTATAAAACATGTATAATAATTAATTAAAAATATATTAGGAAAAAGGTTGTTTTTCTTAAAAATACTTTCATAATTAAATAATAAATATATATATGAATATTTTATACAAATAAATACACTAAAATAATCAATAGAATTAATATAATGTAATAAATAATCACTAATATAATGTAAGTATTATTTATATAAAATGTATTAAAAAAATAAAAAACTTAATTATATAACCATTTAAAAATATTTCTTTTGCTTATATATTTTACATATAAATTCCTTAACATACATATTTTAATATTTAAATTAAAATATTAGAAATTTTAAAATTACTATTTCGTATAATTAATTTATGAAAAATGATAATTGTACTTTATTATATAGACTTCAAAAATTGAGGATAAAAAAAATTATTTTTTTTTATACAATATAAAATACTAAATATTATTTTTTAAATAATATAAAAATAATTTGTTTACTGAAAATATTATAAAACCATTTTTAAAATATATCATTTAAATAAATTTAAAAAATTTTAAAAAAATTAATTTAATTTAATAATCATAGTCATAGTTTTTTGAATTTTAAAAGCACAAATATATATGTACAAATAATATTATATAAATGTATAAATAAATAATATTATATAAAGATTAAATAATAGCATTCACATGTGTATCTTTATTCATAATAGCGTCTGTTTATATATTTCATACATTTTTCATAATTTTATTTTATTGTTAAGAATCAATTATTATGGAATATTATTTTTAACAATTTCACTCATTACAAAATTATCAAGTCTTTCAATAATGCTTTAAATGAGTGAAATATGAAGTCAATTTATAATATATATATAATTACTCAATATTAGCATTTATTTAAATTTAATAATTAGTTATATTTAAAATATTCATAATTTTATCGATTATTTTCAAAATAATATATCAGTTAAACATAATTTATATAAAATGTCTTCATTCGTATTCTATAAAAAATGCAATTATAATATATCTATATAATACCTATCATTTTGTTAAATATTATATTGAATAAATAAAACAAAAAAAAGTTAATACACTTTTAGTAAATCACTATTTTTCCTATTAAATACATGTATAAATCTATTTATAGAACATACATCGCACCTACCCTTAAGATATAGATAATAAATACATTTTTATTAAAAGTAAATTAATAGAATATAATAAATATAAATTATTTTATAAATATATTATTTTTATCCTTATCCTTTTTATCCTTTGGGACGCAATACAATGGTTTTTTTCCAAAAAAAAAAATTGAATTTCAATTTTGTTATCAATGTAAAATTATAATACTTCACATATTATCTTTTATGTGGTGTTTAAATTATGTTCATTACATTATTCATTTTGTTTATATTATATTATTTGTATATTCATATTGTTTATATTTGAAACTTGATTTACTTAGAATAATTATTTGTGACCAATCATGCTGACGTAACTAGTATTAACTTTTGTACATTTGAATATTTTTTCTTCATTTTTCAATATAACTAGATAAAATCTGTAAGATTAAGGTTATTTGTCAAAATTAAAAAATATCTATTTAAAAAATTTTAATTAGCAATTTAGTTGGAAAATTCACATTTTTTATCAGATATTTCAATTATTTTTTTTAGAAACGTATAACATAAAGATGTGTACATAAACATCTATAAATGTCAACATATAATATAAAAATATGGAATATTATTAATAGATTAAATTAAAAAAAAAAAAAGTGAATATTTGTTGAGTTAGTAGATTTCTAAAAATCGCATCTTTTCTTATCATTTACATTTAAACCAAACCATTGTATATAGAGTTATAGAGTGCAACCTAGCAATGAGTATTCCTTGATAAGTATGCAGCTGTTGCATGAAGCCCGAGTTAGGTTTGATGCAAGGACGTAACTGATGCACGTGTTCAAAGGCTCTATCCAAGGACCAATCATTAGCCTTCATAGTGTAGGCTATCACTGTGGACGCTGATCTAGATATGCCCATCTTACAATGCACCAATACCTTCTCACCATTTTGCCTGTAGTAATGGTATCAAGTATAAATAATATATATATATATATATATTTAAAGTTATAAATCATATTTAAAATTAATGTATTTTGTTATGAACATATTCTATATATATATATATATATATATGAAATATTGATATATGTACTTTTTCAAAAATTAAATTAAATATATTAATCTGATAATTAATATGTAAAAAATAAGTAACAAATAAACATTAATATTTTTATTAGAATTGTTATCTTTATTTATATAAATAAGAATAATATTGAAGATTAATATTATAATAAAGTGATTATATAATAATAAAAGTAATTTGAAAAAATAATTTAAGATAACAAATAACAAATTATAAAAATATTATTATAAGAATATAATTATCAATACAATTAAAATATTTTATAATTATCTTATTAAATATTAATTTATTTAATTAGTACTATTCATATATCAATGAGTTATTATATAATATAAAAGATAATCATTCTTAATAGCTAAATATATTTATTTATACATAAATGTGTAGTGTTGTGAAAGTAAATTAATATTATAAAAGATAATATTTCGACAGTACTAAAATATTACAAATTAAACTAATATTTTAATATAATAAACAATATGTGAGAAGTTAAATGATATCAGTTGTATAACCACCTTGCATTATCAATATATTTGAAGGAATCCTGCCAGTATTGGATTAAAGGTTCATTTTCAGAATCGTACACTCTGATATTCTTATAATGCATTTCACCAGGATAGAAATTATCAATTTCACAGGAAACATTTAATATATTTCCAATTCTATTTGTATATGGGATAATATAAATATATTTAAATAAATAGAATATTTGAAAGAAAACAGTTATGATTAATATATAGTATGTTTAATTCTTATAAGAACATTTGTTTTAAACATATGTATTGGTTAATTTAGTATTAAATAATATAATTTGGATAATGTATTGATATTGAAAATATAATATATCTAGAAATATTTCATATATTAAACATTATAAAATGATAATTATAATAATGGTATCTAATAATATATATCGTATTATATCTGAATAAAAGAGATGTGCATGATAAAGCTGGCTTCACACAAAAATTAGCCAGATTATCTTAGATATTTCCTCAGGGATATCTACGAGAATGAGTTTAGACAGATTTTATTTAGAACAGGTGACAGATATTTTATTATCATGTGATTTTATTAGCATAGAAAATAATATTGTTAAATTAAACTTAATTAGTTTTATATATATGGAATATTATCTATATATATGCTTAGATAATATAATATTCTAAATATATAAAGTTAATTTTGACATTATAATATTTTATAGTTCTATACTATATTATATAATTATAAAATGAATTCAATGGGATTTTTATGATGAAAAATAAGTGTGGTATGAATTTATTTTATTTTAAATTATAAAATGCTTTATTCTACAATTTCATAAAATAAAAATCTATGTTTAATTAATAATTACTCTACATTAATGCTAATTACTAATTAGCATTTCTGTAAATAAATGTCTTTACATCAATATTAATTAGATATAAAATAAATCAATAGCGCATACATTTGATTTTTCAGCACAGCACCTAGAAGATATATTTAAAATATACATTAAACTGACGAATATATTGGAACTTGTTCAAATATAAATCCAGCATATATTTTAATCTTCACACCAAAATACAATAAAGTCATGATAGAATTATTCTCGCGATGAAATATCTGCTAGATAATCTAGCTACTTTTGTAAAAAGTCATCTTAAAGAAATGGTTTTATAATATTTGACAGGTATATAATTAGTAAAAGATATCACTAAATATTTACTGTGTTAATCCTAAAGAACATGGAGTGCCTACAACATTACTAATAATACTTAATTAACCCATTTGCCTTTAGTTCTTTGAGATTGGATGCATTCCACTCCGAGCCTAGATATAAATATTCAAAAATCATAGAAGCAGCATCCATTTGTCTTAAAATCTTAATCATTTCATTATCGATAAAGGCACAATACTCTTGTAATTTCACTTTCATAGTTTCCTCAAGTTTACTCCTCAACTGTAAATATACAATAATGTTACAGTAAAGATAAGGAATCATCCTCAATTGAGATGTAAAACCATGAAACTTGTCATCTCATCCAGGTCCACCATCATCATCAAAGTTTTCAATTTCTTGCGAATTTCTTTTTCAGTTTTTTCTTTTTCAGTACTACATCATATTATATACAGGTTATACAGGTTATACATACTATATATACATCAATTGTTTAGGTTATAAACTTACTTTGGTTGCATTATAATATTCTCTCTATGCGATTCAATACCCTTCATTATATTCCAGTCGTTGATGTATTCCTGACAACTACTTTTCTTCTATGGAATCATTAAAAGGAATTATTATTGTTAATATTAAAATATAACGTGTTATAATAGTCTATATTCCGTAAACTTCTAATCGTTCAGATAATCAAGGAACTGCAAAGAGTTTCAAATCTCCAATTTATACGACATAAATATCCATACAAGATAATTAAAATAGTGATAACCGCCATATTGGAAGTTTACTATACTATTGCTATCACTGTACTGTTACTATATAGAAATCTAAGGATGATGGTACCTACCAATGATAGGTAGTAAGAGGTCCAGTGAATGGCTGACTGTTGACCACTATGGTGTTTGTGAAGACGGGCATTGTCTGATACGCTCATCAGTGACTGTAATGCAGACCTAGCGAGAGAGAGAGAGGGGAGGGTGAGGGGTCTGATATTAATGTTCACTAAGTAATCATATACAGGGATGTTGTTAAGTTAAAAGATATTACTACATACTGATGTGGACAAGTGAACCTAATGTTAAGTGACATATGTGATGTAGGAGTGAGGCTGGAGGAGGCACATTATAACAATAACTACATGGTTTATACGGAGCCAGAAAGGGAGGGAAGGAAGGGAGATGCTAGATAAATCTAATTAAATGCTTAGTACAGATTATAAAACATAGCCTGTATGGAGGGAGAAGGGCAAGGAGAGGGTAAGGAGGGAAGGAAGGGAGATGCTAGATAAAGCTAACCACATAGCCTGTATGGAGACTGGCTTAAATATGTGTACATCGTGATTAGAACTGACACTGAACCCACTGAAAGTAGAGGGGTAACATTATTACAGTGTTAACCTACTACTAACTACTACTACTAAGTAATATATTCAACTATTATTGGCGCAAATATATATTATTCAAATTAGCGATATTGATTTTATTAGAAAATTCATTGTTATAAATTATATTATGAATACTATTAAATTTATAAATTGGTGCATCTCTACACAAATATCTTTATCCTATGAATATTGTAACAATAGAATGTGATGCGATAAATATAGGAGACGCATTATAACATATAGTAGAGAATATGATCTGCTAGCTAACCCGTCACCGTCCAATGTAATCGAGGTATCACTGAACACAGGAAGTACTAATCCTATAGTACAGGTAGCGCCACCACTAGTGCTGCCCGATGATGTTGTGGCTTCGATGATGTCGATACCGAGAATAGCGGCCTCGTCTACGTGTTTAGTGTCTTTGGTAACGACGACCACCAGGTAGCGATACCTGCCGCTGCTACCGTCGCTACTTTCCAAATTCACAACCTGTATAGAGATATAGATGTTTATTTGGGTGGAATCATTTCATCCCATCCAGGAACTTAGATGATGTGTTTTAACTTATAACCATATGGCTCTAATGTTCCTTTAAATCCGCTTAATGAGATATGATAGTTATTGTATGCACAATTATTTAAGATCACCTCTAAATATTATTTTAAGACCTATTTTATTGGTCCGGACGAGGCTCGAACCTGTGTCCTACTGCTTTTGTGTCTGACGCCTTAGCCAACTGAGCCACACAGGCAGTTGAATAAGCAAGAAGATGATGATGAGAGAGATGATAAAGCTACTACTTAAGTTAACGATGTGTGTAATGTGTACCTACCACTTTAATGTAGTCGCAGTCTCTGATTAACATGGAAGAGATCACAGCGAAATGTTGCTCAATCATCGCTATGGTGAAGGTCAGATGTAATATGTAATATTATATTTGATTACGTGTAATGATTTATTAATAAGATCACAATCTTATGATTTATTATAATTATTGTCTAAGAAATTTAATTAATATACATGTTTATATAATCAATTATAGAAATATTTATTATAATATATAATATATGCTAATTTATTATTTTATTAATATTGTTATCATTTTATAATTTATAATTTAATATAAACAATTATCTATAAATTAAAAGGGGATAGAATAAACATCTATACAATAATATAACAATACAGAATATATAAATGTATATCAAAATACAATCTAAAATTAAGTATCTTACCAAACAAAAATAAATATGAATAGAAGTATTGTATATATATAATACACAATAGAGAATGCTTAGTACATTTCCACTAATCAATACTGGTAACACAATACAGCTATTGTAGCTATATATTATGCATATCTTCATAATGTTAATTATGATAGCAGTTTGTTTACTTTCTTGTGTTATTGTTTAATTGAGATTATAGCTAATGTTGTTTATCTGAAATATCTATAATGATATAGCAGCACAATACAAATTATTGAATTATTAAATTGAATATGTATTATTAGGATACTGTACTTTAATAATAATCATTATAATATTGTGTATATATATAATGATAAACATTTAATGCATTCTAAATTATTATATCATTTATCTGAAATATATAAATATATTGTTAATTATGTATAATTAATATAATATACATTGAATTTAACTGTTTATATTAACATACATGAATACAATATAGTATCTATAAATCTAAAATAATACATATTTACTTTTCACTCAAGTCATTGAAATAAAAATAAATCATAGATAACAATAAAAATAACACATAAAATATCAACACTGCTATAGGCTTATATGGTAGTACATAGAGTAAATAGAGAAAATAACTCCTGTGTAAATATTTCAATGGTTGCCTTATTATATAATATATTGATTAATCAGCATGCAATGTCATATTATTAAAGAAACTAACAGTATATATATACAATGCTTACTGGAATGCTAATTAATGTAATCATTTAGTATACATATAATGAATACAATATCATATACATATAATGAATGCAATGAGATACTTATAATGATTTCCTTTCTTACATAATTAGTATGTATAACTTATGACAAGTAACTAATTATAATATTTCACTCTTAGTATAATACTTATTAAAATGGGATAATAGACAATACTTATAATATGATTATATAATACATCATAATATGATTATAATGTGAAAATAAGAACTTACTTTTAATATAAAATAAATATTTATTGGATCAACATGATTATTTTCTACATGAATGATATTTCCTAACTACACATCACAATAACAAGTGTAGTGTGTATTAATCAATAGCTAACTAAACCTGTTACTGCATGTTATCATGCTGGTTTGTTACTTACTAGTTATTTAGCAAGGTATACGCATTAATACATATGATATCATCATGATGATGATGATGATGATGATGATTTTAATCACATAAATCAATATTTAAAACACGCTTTGATGTAATAATATTTATATTATTTATAAATAAATAAAATTATTCATCATAGTTATAATAATAAAATAAATATAAATAAATAAAATAGTACGATATTAATATAATATATTATTATAATTATAATTAGATTTAAGCATCACTAGGGTAATCATGAAGGCTTATCAAGATAATTACCCTTATGTGAGAGTGAAGTGAATCTCTTGCGAAAGATAAAAACCTTTGTTATCCGAAGAGATGCAATGTAGTCTATTGTTATCACTGATGGCATCAGAGGTCAGTATTCTCATGGAGTAGGGGTCATCAATGTAATGTCCACTTGACCTACGACTGTGTTGAGAGGGGGTCACACACTGGTACTGTTTGGTATAGTGAACTAGCAGGCTTCACTCTACACGCGCATTACAAATACATCGTAATTAAGTACATATTTAGCTTGATGTATATATATTATATGTATTCTAATACCAATTAATGTCTATATTTGTATATATATATATATAGTATGATTAATAACCTGAATTCATATATAATGGTTATATTCCAAATTATCTAAATACAGAAATTTATCCAGATTTAGCAATAAACATATTATTTATTTTATGAATTTTTTAATTAAAATCATAGACATATATTTCAAATATTGTATATCAATGACAATATCAAGGATAGAATATCCGACTACGAATATTATTTGAAACTTATATGTTAAGGTTGAATGATTTTATGGTATTATAGTCTTTAATTGATTATCAGTATAATATACAATAAGTATATATTTTGATGTACAAATTATAGAATGAATCTGATCAAAATCTACCATTGTTCTAGGAATAGGCAACATATACTTTATAATATATATATTTATATTAAGTTATATAATAAAATGTAATGCAATACATAAAAATGAATTAATACATTATAGGTACATTTAAATTGAATATGAACATTGAATATATTTTATTCCAATTTAATATGCTA
This sequence comes from Osedax fenrisi, assembly GCA_964019155.1. Taxonomy (NCBI): domain Eukaryota; kingdom Metazoa; phylum Annelida; class Polychaeta; order Sabellida; family Siboglinidae; genus Osedax; species Osedax fenrisi. Next base: position 31,343,652 of record OZ025241.1, on the reverse strand, counting down.
GTATATTAGGTATTTATAGGTAGTTCAAAGTAATTGACTACCCAATATAGGTCGGGTTCATTCAGATTTAATCTAGTTTATTCCGGGTTTTACTTATTATCAGGGTTTTCCAGAATTTAGCATAACATATGTGTTATTATTTATAAATATATATGTATATATATATATTATATTATAAAATAAATATATATATATATATATTATAATGTTATAACATTATAATATTTATATTATAAAGCTGCAATAAATTGTTAAAGGTTGCATTATCTATATATGTCACATTTAAAAAAATATAATTTCAAAAAAAATATATAGTTAATTTATAAATATAGAAAGAGATTTCCCTTTATTGGTTATCTATGATATGATAATTTAAATGTACATATATACATTCCAAATTTACTTCATAAATAGCATAATCGTAATCATAACAAAATAAGTGTTTATCTGTTCCATCTCTTCTGTAAAATGAAATATGTTATATCAAAAGTTTTGATTTGAAACATTAAATATGGGTTTCATGTTTCGAAACACAATTATCACTACCCATTTTCTACTATTATGTGCATATATTGTAACTATTAATATATAGCCAGTTTGACTTTTATGTAGGATATTAAATACTGTATAATTGAAACAGAGATAAACAGATAAAGATACATATATATATAGAGAGATAGAAAATAATATCATGTAGGTTTTAATATTATATGAATATTATTACATAACTATATAATAAACAATATAATATATATATATATATATATATATATATATAAAGAAAGTAATCATGTAAATCTATAATATAATATTGATATTGTTACAATTATTATATATATATATATATATATATTTAGTGTATTCTACACCTATAATGTATATAGAAATGAGTACATTTAGTATGAGTAATGATATCTTTACAATAGCAGTGTTAGCTGTCCTTAATGCTAAGAATATATACAGATGAGTCACCAGGTAAACTATTGTTGTGCAGTATTTGTAGAGAAACAATATAGGGCAAAGTTGTATATTATAATATTAGTACCTCTGTCTCGTTTTCTGTATGGGAGGTGATCTTTCTTGCAGTGGCATGTGGCTTATTTCCTATAGAATACAGTGTGCAATCATTAGTGTGGGGGTACATGCATAAGTGTGTGTAGTGTACATTGTGTTTATGATATGGGTGTATATTTAAGTGCAATACATTCAACTATTTGTAGGTATATACTTTATTTATATTATATATATATATATATATATATATAATCTTAGAAATATAAACATGACAACATTTTGTATAAAAGATCTTCGATATAATGAAAACATACTGAAAGCAAATTATAACTATGTATAATAACAATATATTATTATTAACTAATATATATATATATCTTTAATATGATATCAGAGACATACACACACATTTCTTAACATATTTTATTGTATGGGTTATCAAATTACAAAAAAGTAATACTTGTTTAATACTAGGATTATAGTTTTATTGCTTATACATAATATATATCATTCAATTAAATGCGCTTTTTTTATAATCATAAACTAATTGGTAAGATTCAAAAACAAATTTTTATAATTATATAAAAATATATCATATTTAACTATACATAAATAAATGTATTGCAAAAAAATACTATAGTAGTAGAAAGCTACTATAGTATAGTTATAGTAGTATAATCATTTCTTATTAGAAATTATTAATTATTTGTTATTATATAGATATTTTAATTTAACTTGCTGATGCTAATTTGGGAATATTTTCACATTAAATAAACATCATATGGACATCCCTGGTATATATATACATAAATAATATATAAATAAATAAGTCAATCTGGGCTCATTTCTCTCTATATATAAACTTATATATACAATTAATAACTGAATATATGTGTATTGCCAAGATGTCACTCTACTATATATATATATATATATACATATAAATAAACTTATTATGATATCAAAATCAATAAATAGCACTAGCCTAATAAAAATGTAGGTATAAAATTTAAATTAAAATGTTCATATTGGACATACAGGTGTTGTAATGGGTCAATATTTTGAAGCTTGAATCATAATCATAATGCTGAATGTGATGTTTCAAAAATTATATTTTAAAGAGTTTACCTTTTCAAAATTATTTATATTTTAGACGATATGCTTAAAAACTGCTTTTAAAAATGGATATATTTACATACTGAGTATTTCCTAATCAAAGTTAAATAAAGTAATAATATTAAACTAAATACAATGTATAACTATTTTCATCAGTATTATAATTAATATAAAGTAGTATACATATAATGTTATTATTTATATAATGCTAATTATCTGTACTAATTATTTAATTCTAATAGATATGGAAAATGTATGTACCTAAGAAGCCTGATTACATAACTTTTTATTAAATTAAAATTAATTGGGTTTCAAAAGAAAATCAATAACATAAAAACAGTTAACAAAATGTTGATTTCTTTGGTGGCTTAAATAAAGTGTAATTGTGTATTTTAAATTTAAATTTAAAATGAAAATAAAAAGTTTTTTTAACAAATTATTAAAGATGATTTAAAATTAATTACAAATTGTATTGTTTTTTAATTATAACATTTTTAACATATTTGATAATTTATCATTCGGAATTAAAACCCGGAACAAACCAGTATTACCCGAAATAAAGGAAGAATGACCCGAAATTTTAGAAACCTATCACGAAATCATATTTTTATACCTGAAACTACTAGACATTACAACAGTACGATACCATTGGCATCAATAGTTCTTATAATAAGATACACATTTATAGGTGTCATTTTAATATATAAAAAATAAACGAATAATAATATATTTTAAAATAATAAATTATAATATATAGGAGTAAAGTTGACATTTGAAAGTAAAAAATGATGATGATGTAGTCCTTAATTCATCCGGAAGACTGTTCTAATACTTCGGAGTATAAAGAGTGAGAGCAGCCAGCACCATACATGATGATACAAATGGCACATCAAGCTCCATTAGATCACAATTGCGACATGGACGTGAGGTTGATTGGATGCTGGCTCTCTTCTATAGATATTCCGGAATTCCCATATGTATGACCCGCAATTTTAGAAACCTGCTCCAAAAACTTATTTTGATATCCGAAACTACCAACATTACAACAGTAATGTATTGCGAGAACATTTACATTACTAGGTATTACGTTCTCTCTGTAAATAACATTATACTCGTAATAATTCGCGATTTTCAATGTAAATTTTAATTTTTTAAAGTGCATCCTTCAAACATTAAAATTAAAATGTACGTGACTATATTTACATTTTTTATAATATTCAATAATATATAAAATTTAAAAATTGCATTATTTTTCATAATTTTGAATAATGATTTAATTTATTAAATATTGTGTTTTACAAATTTATTTTATATCTATAAATAAATATATTGTAATCTATATATAATATATACATTAATATTTGTATTAGTAAATAATTCAAATATATATATATATATATAAATAATGTCTTAATTTGTTATAAAAAATGTGAGAAATTATTATTATTATAAATTATAATAATGATGATGATGATGATGATGATATTAAGTTTATTAGCACTAAAATAGGGTCATGTAGACCCCTTGGCTCGTGCGGGAAGAAAATAATAATAAAATAATAGTAATATGATAATAATTTAATAATAATATACATTCAATATACCATGGACAACAATACTAAATAATATAAAGTACTATTATATACTACAGTCTGCATTTATATGGTGTAGTGTTATATACTACAGACTGCATTGATATAGTATAGTGTTATATAATAATAAGATAATAATAATACATTAACAATTAATAAAATAATATAATAAACTATACGAAATGAGATATTCTAATGTTTCTAAAATCCAAGCCTGCTTGTAGCCAGCATCGATACATACAAAGAAAATCTTTACAACGATGGTAACCACTATACGACTTATGTTAGATGTCACACTTGAGCAAATTTAGCTCATGAACAATTAGCGATTGCCAAAATAGCTAGTTAAAAATAATCACCTGATGTAATTTTATTATATACACGTTATATATTACACTAAAGTTTACCTGTCTACTGCTACCTGTCAGTCAACTGTTAATCATTAACTCTTACAGAGTTGTGTACATTATTTATGTACAATATATATATATATATATACTATAAACGTCTTGTTAAATATATACATTATAACATAGTATGTAGTTTGTCATATTATGATATATAACTTATAAATACAGTTTGAATATGATATATATACACGGATTGCATTAAATTTACCATATAATTTAGTGTAATATTATATTACTAATATATAAGGTGTATAGCATACAGTGTATGGTGAATACACTTATAATACATTAATATGTTGCCATCTACCTGGCAATAGCTAATTAGTCATGAGATAAATATAATTATTTGATTTGTGTGACCACCCATCAATCACATCCACACCTTTCAATCAAGTCATATTATGTCATGCTATTTAGATTATAATTCATACTATTTATAATTGTCTACGCGAGTCGTTGTGCTAGACACCCGCCTCACATTAGAAACTATAGTTCCTAAAATTCATAAATATATTTCTAATACTGGTTCCAACTCGTTCAGTACTCTATTACATGGGATGGTAAGGACGGTAGGCACACCTTAAAGAACTATAAATAGCAAAGTTCGCGCAAGGCGTGCGTTTCACTCATTTCGAGATATAATGCAGCTAAAAAAACAGAAGAATAAAACTAAACAAAATAAATCAAACAACCCAAAAATATCAATCCGCAAATCGGATGGTATTCGTATGTGTATATATCACATATAATATATACATGTTATCATATACATCTCATTGCTTTTATTTTCGTGTGCACTAGAGCGTATCATAAATTAGCGCGCCGCACGCATTGCTCGCAACGCGTGCACTTTGTTATTTAATGTTTGCCTACCGTCGGTATCCCCCCAATAAATATACATGCATTAAAACTATACAAATATATATTTAGTAGTATAATACTATAACTCAAATGCAATATTTTTTAATAAACAGTAAAATAAATGCACGAGCCAGTAATTAAAACAGCCTATATCGTTCACAAAAACGATTATATCAATTTCGTAAAAAATTATAAATAGTCTATTTACTAAATAATTTAGTCATGTATATAATTATAAAATCATAGTTACTATACTAGTATGAGTATACATTTTAGATAAATAAGTATCACTAACAGTGTCCATATTTAATATAAGATCATCAGTTAATATTTTAAGTCGTTGATTTAATTCTTTATCCTCTAAAGAAGTATTATTTTCTGACAAGTTTCCAGTGCTACCAGTGCTAATGTCAGGGATATTCAAATGTGCACAGCTGATATTTTTCGAATGGTTTTTTCTATGACTAGGAGAGTGACGTTCTGCCAGCATAGCCATATTCGAATTATTTAATTATATCATTATCATAGTATTTGTAAAATTAAAATTAAAATACTTATATATGTGTATTCATACATTGTTAAAATATATTATTAATCCATTTAAGGAAACGTAATACTTGGGGTGAAAGTTCAGTTACTATTTACAAATCAGTGTCTTAAATGTTCTATAATTATTGGTAAATATAAATATATTCAAAATATTCAATATTCAAAATTGTATATTTCAAAATTAATAAATAACATATATCATATAAGTTTATTTATATTGTATAAATAACTAAACATTTAGTTTATATTTAAATTTATTAAATTATATATACAACATCTGATATTAATTAATAGCATTTATTGTTAAACCCATTTTTAAAATTTTTGAGCGATATTAAGTACTTAAATTATTCTAAGATATACATATTTTTATATTATAGTATTTTCTTATACATAATAATACTTTCTTAATGCTCTAAATAATTAGCTCTGTTAAGATATTATAAAATATGGTAAAACGAAAAGGTAGAGCAAAAGAAGCATTGAATTTAAAACGATTTAGAGAATCAGTAAAACAATTAGGAAACTCTGCGACAAAAAAGGAAAATGATAGTGATTCGCAAGAAGAACATGAACATGAACAAGAAAGTGAACAACCAAGAAAAAGATCTAGAAAATTAGTACGAAAGGAACAACGGCAACTTAAAAAAATGAGACAAAATGCATTTCAAAGACGTGATAAAGTTTATAATTATTATACATATCATTATTATTATTATAATAATTATATTAATATCATATTTAATATATATTATAATATGTAATATTTAATATTATATTTAATATAATATAAAATAAACTTTTTTAATTATTCAGCTAAAATCATTTTGAAAATGAAGAGAGAATATCGAATATGGTCCTGTTTCAAACAGTGTTTGTTTTGATTACGATTGCCGAATCAAATTTAAAATATGTTACATTTAATATAGATTATTATAATCATACATTATGTATGTGTTATATAAAAATAATATAAATAATTAAAATATTATAATAACAAATAATTTATATATATATATATATATATCTTATAATATATATTACTTTTTAATTCTTAATATTAGTGTTACAATAAGTTGATTACTCCCGCAAACTTGTTTATTCGAATTAATGATTTTACAATAGCATATGATTTGTCATTATTATAATGGCTAATAATATGTTATTGTAAAAATGTAATGATATAATTACCGTATGTCTATTTATAGACTATCATACATGCAACAGCTTATCAATGATAAGCCTTATCATTAACATATATATATATATATATATATGTGGTTTATATATTTATGTGGTTTATAGGCTCACTCGGAATGTAATGCAGCTAAAAAAACCTAGCAATATCAAAACTAAACCCAAACTAGTGAAAATAACTAAAACTATTAATTTTTGTACAAACAAACATACGCTATTGTAAATTCGCTAATTCGAATAAACAGTTCAAATCGCGCATCAATCGCGAAGCTTTTTACCACGTAAACACTAATATGTCAAATACCGAAACGAGTATATTAAATCGTAATCAAAACAAAGGGCCAATATATTTGCCCACTTTTATATTCGCATAATTAAATCATCAACACATATAAACATGTGAATAATGTTGGTGACAACTATTGCCCGAGGGTACTGGTCATGTACCGCATGATGTACCGATACTGTTATCCTCCCCTGGCCTGCCCCCATTGATAGCATCCCCTTCTTCCCTCATATAATCCTGATCCCCTCATGCAATCCACCCCCTGTAACCCTCACACCCCTCACATATCTCCCCTCCCATACCCCCTGCCTCCCCAATGCAACCCCCACCCACCCCCCCTGATAGTTACCGACGGTAGAGAGTTTAGAAGAGGAGCGCGTCGTGAAGAGGAAGGTTATCGATGGCATGATCAAACGCCAGGAGAAGAGACAAGAGCGGCGAGAGAGACGGACAGCCGAGAAGGAGGTGGAAGCTAAGGTCAGAGGTCACTTAGGATTGGTTATTCAGTATTTCTGGTACCATAGTCTCGTAAGCCTTATCCGGCGCCAGTATTCCGATGAAATTGTGTTGTGTTTTTAAATTATTGAACGGCACATAGCCTATATATTAGCCATTCTTAGATATGTATTATTCATTATGCTATTTAATATTGTGCACTATATTAAATAGCATAATGAATAATACATATCTAAGAATGTCTAATATATAGGCCATATGCGTATCAATAATTTAAAAGGACCAGGGTTCAATCCCAGTCCGGACCATTAAAATAGGTATTCAAATTATATTTAGAAGTGATCCTATATAATTATGTATAAATAAATGATCGGCTCTCGTTAAAACCATGGATGCCTAAACATGAGATCGGCTTGGAAGGGACATTAATGCCATATGACTATAAAACTTCATATAAGTTTCTGGATGAAAGGTCTCCATTAAAATAAAATAACAATATAATTATAGTAGTATGCGTATGTTATTATGCAAATTTTAAAAGCGATGATAGTTATAATCAAAGCTCGTCTACTGTTACATATAGTGGTGTTATTGCGTAGAGGAGCTAATGTCACCTGCTTATAGTAACTATTCATCAATACTATCCTCGTGCAGAAATATCGCATATACAATAGTAAAAACCTGTTTAATTCGCTAAGTTTAATATAACGTATTCAATTTATATAATGTATTATTTAAAATTAAATTAAACTCATGTAAGGATAGGTGTAAAGATAGCATCTAAAATAAATGTAAAGCTAGCATCTCCCGCCTTATGTTATAATGATAGGTTCTCTTACCTCACACACCCCATACTAATGACCATCACCCCCCCCACACATGATGACCGGTACTATTACCCCCCCCCCCCAACACCCCTACCCACAGGAAACAGTTGAGACTGAACGTAAGCAACACCAGGCGGCGCAGAACGACGACAAAGCTATCCGTCGCCTCGAGAAACAGCTCAAGATGAAGAAACGCAAGAATAACTCACTGCCGCAGGCTTTCCTCGATGATGGCCTAGACTGTATCCTTATCTACATACTTATCTCTGATAGCTTATCTCTCTACCTATCTCTGATAGCTTATCTCTCTGATAGCTTATCCATGTATATACCATGCTGTATTTAGATATTTATTTATACGGGGATACTTCTATTTTTATACTCTTCATCATCATTATCATTATTATCATCATCATTATTATCATTATCATTATTATCATCATCATTATCATCATTATTATTATCATTATCATCATTTACTATTTTTTTAATATTTTATTAACATATTAATATATCATTCCCATTGAAGAAGTATCATATACGATACGCATGCCGCTAGTCAGTAGTGAATATAGTTCTTTTATTACATAATATAAATGAACTTTTCAAACGACGTTCACCAGATATACACTTAACTAAGCACTCTGTTAGATATCCTGAATGCTATAGATGGGGGAGATGGCATACACGGTGAAGAAAGCGATTCAAGCGATCAGCAAGCAGATGGTGGTGACAATTATTACATATTACCTATTTCTTATCTATCAAATACTTCAGTATTTAATGTTTAATATTAATTAATATAATGTAAAGTTTAGTGTAGTATTTTTAACATCCAAAGATACGTCGATAAGTTTATATGATATATATATATATAAATATTGTCAGTAAATAAATTTGTAGCATATATGAAACTATTTATATATGTACGCATATTGATGGCGTTATATATACGTATACTTACATAATCAGAAACAGGAAGTGAGACGGGTAGCGATGAACAACAATCGTCGGTAAGCAGCGAAGGTGAGGAGGATGATGATGAAGATGGCGAAGATGGCGATGATAGTGATCTATCAGAAGATTACGACATGAGTGCAGAGGAGGAGGAAGCTGAAGAGGACGATGACCAGATGAAAGTACGACCTCCACGCGCGACCTTCGACATTGAACCCGAGAAGAGTTCGCTGAGCAAGGCGACTGGACGTAAAACTAATAAAACAGTGAGCTTTGGTAATATATCCAGCGAGGAGGAGGATGAGGAGATGGAGGAGGAGGAGGGGGATATTTCCAGTGAACATGATAATGATGATGAAGATATAGAAGATGGAGATGATGATGAAAGTAAAAATAGTGGTTATTATACTTTAATATATACATCTATTAATGATTATATTATTGTTTATTCTAATTAGAGGTAGATAGAGTGTGTCGAAATAAGCATTCCATGAAATATACTTTTGTAATAACAATAAATAACAATGAATACTACACATTATCTATATATATATATATAGATTACTAAGTCCCCCCCCCCCACCCCTACTAGCACCTAAGGAGGATATCTACGGACGGGTGCGAGACAGCAGCGGGACTGTGGTAACCGGGGCTAACTACATTCCCCCCGCTCTACGTGCTAAACAAGTGTCGGCCAATCAGAGCGACAAGAAACGACTGGAACTCTCCAGAATGGCTAAACTTCTCAAGGGATTAATCAATCGGTTTCATTAGCATAGTTCCATAATCATAAAGTTTATATATATATATATATATATAACTAACAGATTTTTGATATTATAATCAGATTATAGTGTATATTATTTGGTATTTATTTAATAAATATTATTTCCATGAGAAATATTCTTATATGTTTTAATGTCGTAGTATGTAATATATAGCGTGTGCGATCTGCTGCTATAGTTAGTGTCGGCAGTTCATTGAACAGTACACTTTATTAATAATCAACCTCTAACTTCACATCTAACGCAAACATTATATATATTCGCATATTACTCACCCCTCCCCCGCGCACATCATTAACCCCTACCCCAAATACCCCCCTACCCAACATACACATATCTTTGACCCACATATTCCTAACTCCGCCCCTATACATACCACCCCATCACCCCAACCCCCCGCCCCACCCTCAGTCTAAGCGAGTCGAACCTGCAGTCTATCTGCGCGCAGGTGGAGTCTATGTATCGCCAGCACAGTCGAGCGGACACCTCCGAAGCCCTGTCAGCGCTGATGTTCGACGCGTGTATCTCCGCAGTGCGTATACCCGAGCGACTGATCACCGAACACGTCATGCTCGTCGCGCTACTGCACAGTAATGTCGGCAACGAAATAGGTCAGAGGGCATACCGGGGGGTCACAGTTCGCGATACAAAGTGTAGTCCATACATTAGACAATAATACGATTACGTTGCGCTATATTATTGGTAGATCTTAATCAGGATTTACCGTTCAACAACATTCGTATCGTTTATTATTTAATACGACTATTCTGAACTTATATTCATTCGAATCTAACCGATGTATAACATCGCCGTATTATCGTTGGGTAGAATCAACGACACCAGCAGCTGCCTTATCCTAATACATCGTCTCTCTCGTAGGAGCCGTATTCCTGCAGACGTTCGCCGAGAGATTCGACCGCAAGCACTTGCTCGTTAAACAAGGTCTGATCGAGGATAAGGAACTGGACAATCTGATGGTGTTTCTAGCGCAGTTGTGTAACTTTAAGGTCAGGCGTTGTTACCAGCCTATAGCGTATGTAATGTTATCTACCATATGTAAAGAGCGTATAGTACTTGCCGGTCACGAGTAATATTGCCTGCCTATTACCTCATCATTACCGATAGATGCACATTTAGAATTATATCTCGTCATTCTCTGGCTCCGTTTTACGCATTCGAATTCATTTAATTGCTATTAGTTTATAATACGATTATAATTGTAGTTTTTTATATAGAATATTTAACGTAATAGACATATAATCAAGTAGGCTTGTATTTATCTCGAAAATCTAATCTTTTCATATTTATTCATGATTAAGAAATTAGAATTAAGTTAAATATATTTCTCGTATTGTATATGTGTTTTATTTGAATTTTATATATAAAATATTTATATATATAGTAAATATTTTTTCAAAAACTAAGTCTCAATACTAATCTAACATTATAACTACAATATGTAGTAATAGTATATATATATATTTCTTATTGTATGCCGTTATTAGGGTGTGTTTTAATTGTATCGAGACAGGCGATCAGTTATATGCGCAATGTATGTAAAGTAGACAGGTTATTAGACACTTATTGTATTAATGTGCATTTATATTTACAAATGTTTATGCATTTTTTAATTAATTATTTTTTTAATTTTGGATCGAATTTTATTGGCTATACGTGATTTTGATAATTTATTTTGAGATTTAATCACAACGTCAAATATATGTGAGTTGTTATTTGGAGTGGCTTCGTATGTCATTGTATAGCGTAACTGGCTTTAGATATCTAGACAGTCCACACTAAACAGGTGCACAGTTAGTTGATACATTGGGTACACTGTGTCCAGCTGTCTTGGTACAACATTACCCTTAATCTTATGATAATTACATATACATATACATCAAGAGAGGATTTCATTCAAATTATATCACTAAATTAGCATTATTTATACTGTGAATATCTCGAATATACTTCTATTATTAATAGGCGATAAATACAACTGTTATAATGATAATTATCTATATTTAAATATCAATTTTAAAATACTCTCGAGTGAATCATATTAATAGTTTACATGAGTTTAACACGAACACACGAAACCTACATCATCTACATCATCTACATCATCTACATCATCTACATCCACTACATACATCTACATCCACTACACACATCTACACACACCTACATTATCTAAACATATCACAGATAGTACACTGTCTACTAGTATTCGATGTGATCAAGAGACTGACAGCTTCTTTCACACCTAAAGATGTTGACCTACTTCTTACCCTCATTAAAAGTTAGCCAACGCGGTCAAGTATACGTATATACTCGTATACTTATACATATACAAACCATCATTACACACATATTACTATAGATAACGTTATACTATATTTGTGTAAACATATTTTGCAAAATTCGTGCAATGGTAATATATTGATCAGTTTATATATATTTATTTAAAATTATTTATGTAAACATTAAGTTTTTCATTCACGTATTCACATATAACTGTACTAATTGTTTACTGTGTAGAAGCAAACCTATCAAGTACGCGCGCATGTGTGTGTGTGTGTGTGTTAAAGTTCCGTACAGTAACCTCAGTGCTCGGACACTAGTATCATTACTTAGACCTTATCAAACTTATATTACATTTATAAATAATATTAATGTTACCTATAAATAAAAGTTAAACGAATTCAATCGTATAAATGGTGACTTGTAATCAGTGTTAATAGAGAGCTTCCCTTCGCGCCGTTGACAGCGATGTTGGGATACGGTAATCTAGAGTTAGGTGCATCATATCGGTAAGATAAGCTGTACCGTTATTCAAATTAAGCATATCGTAATACAGTAAAGCTCGGTATGGTGGTAATAACTAGGCATACAGAGGTGCACAGGGGATCTCACCTCATTATTGTTGGTGTTGTAACTACATCCTAGATATGTAAGTAAGTAATAGGGATCTCGACACAATATCAGTTTTAATTTTCCGTTCGTCGATTTTCGTCCATTTGGCAAATCCAAGCGGTAATGATACGAGAACTCTAGGGTATAGCTATAAGCTGCTATCGTGACTGTACGAACACCAGCTAGTAGGCAGTACATAGAACACTAATAGGCTATCACCCGATAACAATGACCCGTCCATTAGATGCCGGCTTTACCTTAAGGAAGGAGGATGCAGCCAGTCTGAAGAGTGTAATAGTCGAGATACAGGCTAAATGTGCCTCCATCAATATCGAGGACACAGATAATAAGTTAGTAGTCGATCAGTAGACTTCTCTATCTCTCTCTCTCTCTCTATCTCTCTCTATCTATATCTCTCTATCTATATCTCTCTCTCTCTCCCTATCTCTCTCTCTCTCCCTATCTTTCTCTCTTTCTATATATATCTCTCTCTCTCTCTCACTTTCTACCAATCTCACTCTCCCCCTCTATCTGCCTCTCTCTATCAACCTCACTATTTATTTATATCTCTCTCGTTCTCTCACTCTATATCTCTACATCTATCTTTATCTCCCTTCTATTTCTCACGCTATCTCTATCTGTCTCTACCTGTCTCTATTTTTATCTACTGGAACATGTTCTCTACAATTTTTCTTAATATTTTGTTCATTTTTAAATAGTTTAATCAGGAATTTAACGCATCAAATATACCGCTGCAAATATATCAATACAAATAAAATAATATAACTTTTATTATACGAAATAATATATATTCAATTTATATCATAATGTTTCATCAAAATACTAATTAATTATCTATTAACAAAATTAATACTTATTTTTATGTATGTATATTTGTAAAATAAGAGGAGTATTATCTCTATGTAACAGTTCCTACCAAACTTCATCATCATCATCATTGAGATCATTCTCGAGCATTGATTACATCTAATGCACTACGCCCAATAGATCGCGTACCCAATACATGCTTGAGATCCTATCGGAGATACGTAACAACAACTTCCGCAAGATCCCAAGTTTTGATGCGAATCACCTCGAACATCAGAAGAAAATGATCAAGAACTTTCAACGAGGTGATTAACATAACGAATAACACTTACAGGGGTTTCACACTGCTTAGGATAATTAATTTTCCTTCGTGAATTTATCGAAGCAAATATATTTGAATAGAATATTATAATGCATTAGGGGAATTACCTTAGAATATTCAAATATATAAAAATTCAACATATTCAATTTTTGCGTCGATTCGATTTAAATATTAATACATTTTGGAATTAATACAAATCTTTTATAAATGTATTCTTTTCAACCAAATTGTTTAATATTTAGAATTAAAACAGAATTTAATCAAATTAAGTAATTAAGGTATACCAGGACAATCCCTATTTATATGAAGTTAAATTTAAAATATAATATCAACAATGTTTCAACAATTCAACATGTATCTATAATTATAATCATTGTAATTGAACTATAAACTTGAATAATTCACTACAACTTTTTTAGAGAATTCGAAACAATGTGAAATGATGAAAATATTCTAATCGTATGAACTCGAATATAATATATTAGTAATGTCTATAATTATTCTGAGGTAAATGAACTATTCGTAGCAGTGTGAAACCCCTTTTAGCAACCACTCACGATTACGTTCTTTCATAAGTGAGTGTGTTGTTGCCACTTTCACCGCATTATTAAATAGGATCATTAGCGCTATGAATTCCATTTTATAAATTACCAGCCACTCACTTCTATTGTACCAGAGCCTACATCTTGCATACATCATATAGATAATGTGATATTACAATTCATGTGAATGGTATTATGACATGGATAAAAAGAAGGGCAGTTTCTTCCACTGTTTATATCATTACGATTATTTGATTTCTAAAGTTATTCATGTATATTTTATTTATTTAAAATTTAAATGTGTAATTGACAGCGCTAATGATAAAATTTAATCCGGTGACAGTGAAAACAACACACTTACACATACGAATGTGATACGGATACAGAGGGCCGGGTACTTCAACTGTTTATATCATTAACATTATTAGATTTTATTTAAATTTTAAATGTTATAAATATTTGCCTAAATAAGGCATATTCATTGTTACATCAAAGTGTTGCCTAGATGATACCACAACATTAATTATTCCCACATCAATCAGTATTATTAATCAGCCATATTACTACTTTATTACACACACTCTACATACTTCTACACACCGTGTGTATGTGTGCGACTAGGGTACCTAAGTCCAGCTTCCTGATTCGATGATATCTACCTAGTAAAGCCTGAATATGCTTGTATGCATAACATAGCTGGTCATAGATAGTATATTTAACTAGAACTTATTAAAAATCGCCTCTTATTCCATATCACACCCGTTTATTAGTTGGGATAACCTATCGTTCCTAACGTAGTACATTGTTATTAAGAGCAGTACCTTCATCAAACTGATAGTCACTAACGATCGCCCCCTATTACAGCCGGAGCATCTTCTCAGGACGCCCTACGTATATCTTTGGATGACCTCTTGAACTCCAGTTCTAAAGGAAAATGGTGGCTGGTGGGGTCAGCCTGGACAGGCAGTGAATCATCGCAGCTTCAACCAATCGCGAACAGCGCAAGTAGTTAACAATAACAGTAGTTACTATTACTTCCGTTGAATGTATTAATATATTAAGATTTGTTCATATATCTATAAAATATATAATATATTTAGAATTGAAATCGTTCGAATCATATGTCCTTAATCTTTAAGTTTAAACAATTCTCTATGAATATTATAACATTATTATTATTGAGTAATATTAAAATTAAATATTATTTATTTTCCTTATTAATTCAAATATTTCATTAATTTCTAATATCTGTAATTCTATATTTTATAATGTAATTATCAATATTAATATTGTAAATGGTCTCACTTAAAGTTCTTATGAATATATTCATAAGTACTTTGAATACATTCAATTACCTTGAGTTATTCGTAAATAAAATGTATTATATACGTATCTAGATTACGTTATTAACCCAGCACATGATACCCTACACCCCCTTGACACATGATAATAATACCACTCTCCCTCCCTCCCACCCCCTTTCTCCCCCCCAGACACAAGATAACTATCCACCTCCCTCACCCCAGACACAGGATAACTAACCCCCCCTCTGCCCCCCAGACACAAGATAACTGCCTCCTCCCTTACTCCCCCCAGATACAAGATAACTACCCCCTCCCTTACTCCCTACAGATACAAGATAATTACCCCCCCCTTCGCTCCCCCCAGACACAAGATAATTACCCCCTCCCTTATTCCCCCAGACACAAGATAACTACCCCCTCCCTTACTCCCCAAGACACATGATAACTACCCCCTCCCTTACTCCCCCAGACACAATATAACTACCTCACCTCACTCCCCCTAGACACAAGATAACTACCCCCTCCCTCGCTCCCCCAGACACAAGTCTGATGAGTGCCGTAACAGATGACATCAGCGCTGAGATCCTCGAGTTAGCGCGACAACAACGCATGAACACTGACATCAGACGTACCATCTTCTGTATCCTGTTGACCTCAGAGGTCAGTGACCTGTGACACTAGCAGTACATCGCCGTAGGGGTCAATGTTTTAGATGCGCATTGTAATAGACTATTGTAGTTGTTATTTGTTAATTTGGTTGAGAAGTTTTATTCGGGAACTTAGATGAAGTTTTCACTTATAACCATGTATGACTCTAATGTCCCTTCGAAGCCGCTCTCATGTTAAGGAACATATGGTTTTAATGAGAGCAATCAATTTATACATAATGATATAAGATCACTTCTAAATATTATGTTAAGACCTATATTCTACTATTAGATCGTACGGTACTTGAACCCGTGTCCTACTACCTGTATATCTGGATGCCTTAGCAAATGCAGTTCAATGCAGTATTACTCATTGTATTACGCAACATCAGTAACTATGACTCATTGTAACACACTCATCGCACAGGATTACACGGACGCCTTCACTAAACTACTGAAGCTCGGCCTCAAGCAGAAACAAGAACACGAGATCATGCGTATCACGTTGGACGTGTGCCTTCAAGAGAAGTCTTTCAATCTGTACTACGCCCTTATCGCGCAGAAGTTCTGTGAACTACACAGGAGACATCAGGTTATTGAGTAGGTTACCACTAGCGCCACCTACATTACTACTACTACTACTAGCGCCACCTACATTACTACTACTACTACTACTACTACTACTACTACTACTACTACTACTACTACTACTACTACTACTACTAGTGCTGCTGCTGCTGCTGCTGCTGCTGCTACTACTACTACTACTACTACTACTACTACTACTACTACTACTACTACTACTACTACTACTACTACTACTACTACTACTACTACTACTACTACTACTACTACTACTACTACTACTACTACTACTACTACTACTACTACTACTACTACTACTACTACTACTACTACTACTACTACTACTACTACTACTACTACTACTACTACTACTACTACTACTACTACTACTACTACTAGTGCTGCTGCTGCTGCTGCTGCTGCTACTACTACTACTACTACTACTACTACTACTACTACTACTACTACTACTAGTGCTGCTGCTGCTGCTGCTGCTGCTACTACTACTACTACTACTACTACTACTACTACTACTACTACTACTACTACTACTACTACTACTACTACTACTACTACTACTACTACTACTACTACTACTACTACTACTACTACTACTACTACTACTGCTGCTGCTCCTGCTGCTACTACTACTACTACTACTACTACTACTACTACTACTACTACTACTACTACTACTACTACTACTACTACTACTACTACTACTACTACTACTACTACTACTACTACTACTACTACTACTACTACTACTACTACTACTACTACTACTACTACTACTACTACTACTACTACTACTACTACTACTACTACTACTACTACTACTACTACCACCACCACCACCAATACTACTACTACTACTACTACTACTACTACTACTACTACTATAAAATTTTAAGTAAGTAAGTTTTACTGTTATTTTAAACTTAATATATAAAGATATTTTAATTAAGTTCTTCAAATTTCATAAATATATTAAGTAAATAAAAATTATAGAGCTTCAAGATTAAAAATTTAGTTCAAAAATTAATAGTAGTAATATCAGTTTTAAAAAAAATTATAAATATTTTACTATCATTTTAATGTTTATATGTACTTATTTAGGATACTTATACATAAAGTTATGCATCAACCCATATATTATTTTAAAGATAATATATTATATTTATTGATTTTTTATGTAATTTTTAATAAATTAATAATTTGTTACTAATTTAATATTTATATATATTGATAATTTTCATCAGAAAATATAATTGTTCGGGTGAAAAAATATCGCCATCTTTATATAACCAATGCCATCACTTTTTTTTATAGGAAATTATTAATATTTTAAAATAATTTTCTCAATTAAAACTTAATTTTTTCAATAAAAAATATATATGCAAAGAAATTAAGTCAACATATATTCTAGCATTTGAGTATTCTATAAATGTATATATTTCCCTTTATATGTAAACTCGCTAAAGTTTACCTCTTAATATGCCTAGTTATTAAGTTTATTATTTTATTTTAATAATATCATTACGAATGCCTAATATATATGCCTTCATGGCAAGTGATGTTTCACGTAGACTTATCTATAATAAAACTAACTTGTTAGCCATCAGGATTGTTACACAAATCCACGTCACGTTATCCATATATACATACACAACTTATATAGCAAAGAATTACTTATATATTTAATATAATAAATGACATAACAGATGACCATACAATTCAATATGTGGGACAAGTTTAAAGAATTAGAAAGTTTCTCCGAACACCAATTGAAGAATATTTCTAGTTTCCTTGTACATCTATTATCAGTGAAAGCGATATCATTATCTGTGTTTAAAGTTAGTATTTACAAGTAACTCATATTACATACAAATATATTCAGTAATAATCACCACATTTAATTAATGTAAACTTATATAATATATTCTATACCAAAATATACTGTTTACAAATTAAATAACTCTATATACCTGGATATTATTATTATAAAAATATCATTATAAACCCCATTACCCCCTAATAATAAGATAAGAGTACGTTATATAACACTTTCCAATAGGTAATAGAGTTCTCAGAACTGGACAAAGCCAAAGTGAGATTCATGAAGAAGGTATTCGAACAGCTGCTGCTAAAACATGACCCTGACACAGTACACAGTGTATTCGAGCGGATCAGCCAATCAGAGAAGCTGCACACACTGAGGGAAGGCCTGCGACTCTTCCTCAGACACTTCCTTCTCCGCAAGACCAAAGATGAAAATGTGAAAAACGAACTCAAAAAACGGATAAAATTGGCAGAAAGAGCAATGTGTTTAGAAGGAAATACAGTCATGTAATGTAAATAAAATTATTATAATATATTAAATTGTTGATTTTGTTCTATATACATATTATATACATTTTATATACATATTATATATATATATATTATACACATACACAACACTTTATATTCTATATATTTATTCACATTTGATTGAAATACAAAATTGTGTATTTTTAAATAATAAATTTTCAAGTAGGCCTCAAAAATAATAATATCTTAAGGAAATAAGGCGGCAGTGTAATATATTATCATTATATATATATATACATATATATATATCATGAGTACATTAAAATATATACAATTGTTTCTAGTTAACAACAATAATAATACTAGTAATAGATAATTACTATGGTTGAATTTATGCGTCTGCAGATTGAGCCTGTAAAAATGAATGTAATAATGTTATAATAGTAGAAAAAATAATGAACATTAAATATATTAACTTTTAATTGTATACATTATATAAATATTTGAAAATGTTTAAATTAAAGTACTCGCTGTATTCTAATGTTTTATAGTCGTTATAGTAACCTTTACGAGCATCTTCTTGTGTGTAGAGTTCCTAATAGCAAGCATCAGCTCTTCTCTGGGGTCAAGGGTCGGGGCGTCGAGTTGACGGTATTTAGCACCAGACTTCTTAGTGGATGAAGGTCGAGGATGGGGAGAAGAGGGTGAAGAAGGAGACGAGGGGGTGGAGTTAGCCATGCTGCGAACCAACAGGATATCGTGTGGAGGGGAGCCAGCCCTAGTTCTAGCCTGGAACCTCATGCTATTGGATACCTTGTTGCTAGGTTGTAGGGTTTGTTTCACGGCAGACAGCTCGGCGGGGGAGAACTTGAAACCTGGGCTGGTTTCCGAAGTAGGAGAAGGAGAGGATATCGGTCGCTGTTGCTTTTCAAACTTCTGAGGAGTAGGTTTTGATTTGCTCGTGGTCAATCTCCTGTATCCGTCAGCTTCTCCTGCAGTAGGAGATGAAGGAACTTCAGCATGTACGGGTGTAGATGTAACCTTCTTATCCCCGCCTCCCTGTTCACTAGTAACATCCATGTGTTCAGCCAACACCTGTTGATTCTGAGCCAGCTGAGATTGCCACTTGCTAAACTGCAGCTGTAGATCGGTGTACTGAAGTTGTAGAGTCCTAGTAGCGGCATCTTTACTCTTGACCGCTCCGTCCGTAGTAGACAGGTGGTCATTGCTAGCGGTCAAGCACTCCTGCTGGCCCCTGGCGGTTTGGTTGAGTAGTTTAGCGCTTTGTATAGCGGGTCCTTGATCATTGAGAGACACTAGAGAGGTGTAGCGACGGGCATTCTTAGACCACTCCGCTCGTTTCATCTGTTTCGTAGAACCATTCTTTCTAGAAGCTCCCTTATTTAGCGAATCCGATCGCGTCACAGTTTTAGCTTCACCGATGGCAGAGTCAAAGCTCGGTTCTCTACTGTGAGTGGGTGATGCAGACTTCATAATCTGTTGTTGGCACGAAGCAATCGTTCCTCGTATGTCTTTCACCCGGGGTTCAGTGTGATGAGTTACGCCCCAACCCTTGGGTCCGTTAAAGCGCGACAAGTTGCTCATAGCTCGCTTCACGCCCTTCGTCTGATTGGCTACCGTAGCCAGAGAAGGGGGCGTGGCCTCCTCGTCCCTGTGCTCCACTGGTCTCTGTATCGGGGAAGAACTACGATGGTGGTCTCGTAGAGAATGCATTCTATTGGAGGTGGGCGTGTTCTTCTGTCTAGGTAGAGTAGGCACCTTGAACAACGCGCTGTCATCCATTCGGTCAGTCTTTACAGCCTCTACTACATCTTCCTGTTTACTTTCTACGATAGTGGCATTATTATGAGTCATCGTGACATCATCGTCGTTGTGGTTATTCGCACTAGACTCCGGTACGGTTGCGACTTCCTCGTCAACTTTTGTCTTAGTGGTACGCTTCTGTATATTGCTCTTCTTCTTTTGGGATTCGCTCGTGCGTGACTTGATCACATCGGCTTTAGAGAATATCAACACTTCCTTTTCCTTGGGTTTAGTAGGCTCTACAAATGTGATATCTTTAGTTTCTTCTTTAGGCTCTGTAACAACTTCAATATTTTTATTCTTCACAGTTTTAGTGATAGTTATTTCAACTTCTTCAACTTCTGAAGGGAGAGTACCCTTATCATCTTCAACTTTATCCAATTCTTCATAAACAGTTTGTATAATCTTTTTTCTTTTTGGAATAATAACTTCTTCAATAATTTCTGTAGAATTATTCATTTCTTCATCGATTAAATATTCGTCATCAATTTCTTTTGCTTCGTCATTTTTAACTTCACTTAGATTAGCTTCTTCAACTTTGATATCCTCAACTTTGGAATCTTTAAATCTAATGACTTCAACCTCGATTACTTCATCATCAATAGTTTCAACAACTCTTTGTTCTCCTGCAATAGCTGGTATATGGTCAACCACTTCAGGTAAGCCTAACTCCGCCACAGTAATGCAAGGCTCTTCTTGTACTTCCTTAGAAACATCTTCACTTTGTACGTCTATAACATCAGATTCATGATCTATAATAAATGATTTGATTAATGATATATCACTTTTGATTGTATGTATTATCGATGTAAAGAAAGTGGACCTGTGCAATTGATGCAGTCGATGCATGTAAAAATCAGGAATATCACTTTATTCGATAAATTAACAAAATGGCATCAGTGATTTTGATTGGAAATTAGTCATATTATACAGGTCAATATTAAAATGTTTTAATACTGTTCAGTAGTATTTTTATCGATATAGATAGAAGTGACTTCTATATATATTTATGGATTTAGATTGTATATGTCAATAAAATAGTATGACATCTTCTATTAAAATACAAAAATTATGAGGAATGTTGATATAGTGTATTTAATATATATAACTATTATTTTTATTAAAGATATTACTTCAACATTTATCGTAAAATATTAAAAATAATAAAAATTTGAAATTTAGTAATAGGTTTTGACTGGAGTGTCTCTATCTGAAAATGTCATATATTACATTCAATTTCTTATCCACTTTCTTTATATCATAGGTAAATGCTTACCTCGTTCTTCTACAATGGAAGAGAAACTCGGTTCAGTGAAACTAGTGCGTTCATCTGTGATTATAAATAGTAATATATTATTTACAAATGGTTACGTAGGCTAAAAGTAAAAGTAAAAATGAAATAATAATAAAAGTAAAAGTAACAAATATAATGATGCAGACGTACGTATAACATATTCTAGATTACTACATCATATGTGCAACTCTAATCCGATATCATTAGTAAGGGTTTTGAGATCGGGGTGATTTACGGCTCCTTACCAAGGGGTCCGTCGTAATCTTGGTCTTCGGAGCGGGGGCTAAGATCGGGCGGGGTTTCTACGGGGGGCGGCGGAGCGTGAAACGTAGCGGGTCTCGGCAACGGTGAATGACCTAATAGAATAATAGTGAGGGGAGAGTGTGCGCGTGTGTGTGCGCGCGTGTGTAGGCGTGAAAACATGCAATTATAATGTACAGAGAGTCGTGGGGTAATAGGGGTAAATGAAAGCCAGTTTAGTTAATAATTAAGATTACCGATAGTGTTGTTATGATTATGATTACGAAGATGATAATCGTAGGAGACATTAGAAACTGTATGTACACACATCCCCCCGTGTTTAGTAGTGTGAGAGAGAGCGGCATACAAACAAATAAAACCGAAACCATATTAATAATGTTTAGAAAGCGTCGTGCTTTTCATGCAAGTAAATATTCGATAAACCATATAGAGTGAAAGTTTGATGATTTTGTTTATTTAGAGAAAGAATTCAAAAATAGACGCGTATATAAAAACAAAGAGGTATCGATATACTAGGTCATAGTACGTCGGATAAATGGATAACAATGAATGCAACTTGATAACGAAAATGGCGGGTAATATAAAAAGGATAATGTAGTTCGGTTAGTATGATGTTTGTTTACCGCTCTCAGGGTTCGTTAAAAAAGGGGTGGAGGCTATAAAAGAAATAATGACGACATAGGCGTCTTCAGATGATAATAATAATAATGATAAGAAAAGAGGAGAGGAGGAGGAGGTGGTGATAGAAAGGCACTTATGGGGTTGTCTGCAGCCTACCATGAGAGCCTGGCAAAGAATCGATATCGTCTACGCCAGTGCTGCCACCTATGGCGCTGTCGTTATCGAGACGGGGAGAAATCGGCATCTCGGCTGTCTCCTTGTCGGAGGTTACGTCGCTGTTTAGAGATTTAATGTCGATGTCTTCCACTAGGGTACTCTCTTCTTCCAATTCGGTCGATTCTATAAAGTTTATTGTTTATTATTGATTCAATAAAATGTGTGAATACCGAGTATTCAACATTACAAAATGATTAAATAACTAATGTATTTAGAAAGCTAAAAACACTTTAATTATATATATTTATTATACGACTAATGAGTGTGTATGTGTGTGTGTATTGCATCTATATAAACCTTGATGTTTAACTGCAGGAGAAGCTACAGGAGGAATTACGGGAGCCTTGCGTTTATTTTTTTTAGCATTTTCCTCGAAACCACTCGAATGTGAACTATTGCTCGAAATTACCTA
The DNA here is from genome assembly GCA_964019155.1 of Osedax fenrisi. NCBI lineage: Eukaryota > Metazoa > Annelida > Polychaeta > Sabellida > Siboglinidae > Osedax > Osedax fenrisi. Next base: position 31,319,521 of record OZ025241.1, on the reverse strand, counting down.
CAATAATAATGATGGCAGTGTTAAACAGATACAAAGATAATGATGATAGTATTAATGAAACATGTAATGTTATAATAAAATCATATATATATGGACTATAAATAACAACAATTATTAGTAACAATAGAAACTAAATTTATATGTCGCATTAATGTCGTATTAATACATTATTTCTATTAAAAAAAGTTATATTTCATTGAATTTAATAAATTTCAGTTATACAATTGGATAACCTCTACATTATAAGCAATTACTTTCAATATTTATGGAGTCATTTTTGAGAGATAAAAAGTTTTAAAAATTAATAGAAATATAAGAAAATTTAAATAATCTAAATACTAATTTATAGTAACAAAAAAAGAATAATACGAAATTAAAATTATAGATAATAAAATTTTTACAGTTATCGTAAAAGTATTTTATTTATATATTTTTTCATTTACTATATATATACATATATATATTTTACTTATATTATTTTTCAATTACTTTTACGATAACTGAAAATTTTAATTTCTTTAATTTTTAATTTCGTATTATATTTTGTTTATCTCAATAATGTATATTATATTTAGAAAATATTTCAAATATATACTTTCAAATATATATTTTGAATATATATTTGCTTAGAAAGAAATAAATATAAAAGCTAATTAGAAATATTTAATGACTTAACTCGAGATAAGACTAACTCTATCTGACTTCGAAGGAATAGAAATACAGCTTCCGTCCATCTCGCTCATACAATTAGCATCAGTAGTATCAGTTTCCGGAATAGAACCCACAGAACCAGGTGTAGGGGGCGCTGGTGCTGCTCGCTTCTTTCTGATTGGCTTAATCGGTTGCTGCGTTTCTACCTTCGGTGCTTCTTTAATCTAGGTCATCGAATTTCGTATTAATCTTATAATAGAATTGAAGAATAATAAGTTTGTTACCACTATTATTTTTAATACAAATACATACAATAAAATCTACAATTTATAGATAAAGTAATTTTATCAAAGATAGAAATATTATATTTAAAATGGTAGCTGTTGAAAAATTAAATACACAAATGATAATATATGCTGAGATAGTATGAGATATAATTAGTTATCTTGATATAGTATAAGATATGATGAGATAGGATGAGATATGTAGAAATATAATGAGATATGATGAGATATGTAGAGATATAATAAGATATGTTGAGATATAATGAGATACAGTGAGATATAATGAGATATGTTGAGATATAAACTTTAACGGGCTGTTGCTTAGCGATGGTTTGAGACGGAGCGTCAGCAATGGTCAGTGGTCTGGGCTTGACCTCATCGGTGTGAGTGCGACGGACAGACACAAACTCATCGCCCATTGACTGCTGCTGCAATCATAGTAGAATACGGGCTGGTTAATAACGGCATGGCAAGGTAGTATGGTTGATAAGGTTCACAATAAATCACTATACAATAATGACATAAAAATGAGAATATTATATATATATATATATATATATATATATAATACAAAGACTGGTATCTTTATACAATTTGTATATATATATATAGATATATACATGTGTATGGTATATGGATAGTCAGGTAAAATCCATGCATACCTTAACATTTAGTTATTAATAAAAGGACAATAAAGTGAGTAACTTTCTGCTGCTACTACGAATAAAACGAACATAAATTCATAAAAGTAATTAATTCAGCTAGTGAATGGTGGTTCGACTACACAGTTATGATCGTTGTGAGGCTTAGTGTCAGTGGTGATACATCAGAGACAATGGCATACCTGCTAAATATAATCTGCTAACTAAATCATAAACTTCATTGAAATATTTCTATTATTCCAGTTAGTTAATATTTGTATAGAATCTACCTCTGTGATAAATATTTGATAATTTATTCGAGCAAAGTTTATAATGAAATATATTGATTTATAATGAGGAACTATAATTATATTAATTATACACTTTTAGCCCATGTATAATACAACATTTAACTAATATATAAATATATGTGTATGTTAATTTATTGACCTATATGTATATATTAACTTGTTTATATTTTACCATGTATATATATATAATAAATTAGGCATATATTATAATAAAAAGTCCAGTTGAATATATAAATCAGATAGATTAATTATAAATATAGGTATATCAAGTAATACTGTACGACAAACAAGATATTTACACAAATCTATTAAATCAAACACACTCACACACACAGCTTGTATCACATACAAACAATGTAGTGTTAGTAATGATAGAGCTAATCTATATTCAATAATATACACAATACGGTTCTTAATACTAATATTACCAAAAAGAGAATGTTGTGTACAACAAAGTAAGTATGTTAATGAGACTAGTTGACATCAGTGAGTGAAGAGTTACAATTGAAGAGTTACAATTCACTATGGAATACATATATCACAGTAATGTACAACTTTACATTTGGAATTAGTTAATTATTTATTGATAAATAATAGCATTACTAATAATATAAGTTGATGTTTAGTCAGTATAGTGCAGAATATCACCATTGATGTTGTCATAAGAGACATATATGACTAACATATAACATTATGTGCGGGATAAGAATACTATAAGAATGAAGATTTGATGAAAACATCGAATCGAACAAACCGGCTTGAATTTGGTGGATCCCTTTTTCGATCGAAAGAAAGAAAAGAATCCTTTCTTCTTCTTAGAACCGCCTTCCGAAGGCATGTAGGTTCCTTCGGTAGAGGGAGACACAGTATCAGACTTGACCATCACAGGGTCGTAGATGTAGGCTCCGTTTGACTGTGATTCTCCTGTATAGATAGTTATGTAATAGATAGTTATGTAATCACAGTGAGGTTATTGAAAATATATAATTTAAATTTAAACTATTCCAGTTTGATGAGGGTAAATTGACTATATAATTTATTGATAAATTTTCTTATGAAAATTATTTAAGTAAATTAATTATCAATTATATATATATATATGTGTATACATAAGAATATAATTATTATTATATACTGAGGGGGGTTAAAGTATTGCACATTTATATTTTGTTATATGGTTAAATAAGGTTGTTATGTAAAAATGTAATCAAAATTCTGGTAAGGCCAAAATACAAAATATATATAAATATATAACAGCCTGTGTGGCTAAGGTGTTGGACACACAAGCCGTAAGATGCAGTTTCAAGCCCCGTCCGGACTATTAAAATAAGTCTTAATATAAATGTATATAAAAAGTCACAGAAATGTTATATTCTATGCTCTATGAATGTAATTGTAAACTCTAAATCAATATCTAATCAGCTTCTGAATACAGCCGTCTTAAGGGTAACAGGGTGAGGAGAACAGTCATCTCCTGGTTCTCACGTTTACTTATCTGATACATACAAACATATATATACATATATAAACTAACTTTTATTATATAATATATATATACACAAACAAACATACTATTAGGATCAATACAATTATTAATTTTACAATTTATATTTGATTAATTGATATGAATAAAGTCTACATATTTCAATATCATTAATAAAACATGTTAACACAATAGGATTAATATACCTAGTAATACTACCATTGTTTTGTGTGTATATATATATCATATGTTGTTATATTATAATATGATATTATTTCTATAAATTGAATAATCATAATCTAACTTTTAAACAACTATTAGACTAATAGACTACCTAAATAGGATACTTATATATGGTTATGCTTTATAATAATTAGTACACATACTACTGTGTGTGTAATACAAATATATATACACTGTGTATATATTTGTGTGTATATGTGTGTGTGTTTAAGTATGTGTGTGTACGTGTATATGTTCATGTGCGTGTTAGTGTGTGATTCATTGTAGGTAAATACACACTTATTATTTGTACTTATATAAATAAAATTCATTTAGAAATATATGTATATCATTCAAAGAAAATGTAGGTAATTTAAAAACAACAATAACTTAAACTTAATCAAAGACTGAACAATTTACACTTTGTACATTGTACAATGTACAATGTACATATCAGATTGATAATATTCACTATAATCTATATTAATCTTAATCTTCTTAAAGTTAGTTACAAGTGGTGGTTTTGTATACACATATATATGTATATATTGATGTGTCCTATTTATTATATATTATAATATATATTATGTATATTATGTATACATACATACTTATATTAAGGTAGACTACTTGTAATTATAATGCATGAACATACAGCAAAACCTGCATGTTGTAGATATAGTGTGCTAGTATAGGTATAGTATACAGGTATAGTACATGTATTAGGTACAGTAGACAGGTATAGTAGGTAGTCAACGTAGGAGTGGGTATTGTGATGTTACATATGTGTGTATTATATTATTGTGATTGATATATATAGTCTATTTGACATTCAACAGTGACAACATATCATCTATGTATATCATATGTTAGTGGGGTGGTAGTGGTGGTGATATCGGGTATACTGGTCTACATATGTTAGTTCTCATTCATATTATATATATATATATATATATATATATATATATAATATGTATACTTATTATAAATAACATATACATATATTACAAATATAATATTACACTAGCCAGCTATTACTATTAATAATATAATATAGCTGCATACTAATGAACACACACACACACACACATACACACACATATAATACCAACAATACATACCTAGATACAGAATACAAACAAATCATATGAAATATAAACATACAGGTTTGACCACAATGAGGACAATAAAACAAAGGACATACAGATAACAGTATACAGACACTGTGGTGGTGTTTATAGCCGGTTACATAATCCTATAATATGCAGTAGTTGTCATAAGGTAAGATTATTACTAGCATGTATTATATTTAGTACAACATAGTATAATTCACTGAATTATAACATAAATCGTAAAATTCAATTTTTCCGTATTTATTTTCATTAAAATACTTATAAATCACAAAAATCTTTTTTTTAAGTGTGTTACTTACTCGAAAAAAACAGTATGAAGTGGTGGTGTCCACGATACTAGTCATTCTTAAATCGTGGTAGTTATTAGAGACTACCCAGAGTAGAATATACTACCTTAGTAGACTATGAGAGGTATTGTATTTATCGAGTGCGGAAAAAAAATGTATAAAAAAATATAGATTTTTCGCGATTTAGAAGGATTTTAATGAAAATAAGATATAAGGAAATATTGAATTTTACGAATTATGGTATAATTAAGTGAAATTCACTAGGGTAGAGTGCATTTTTAAATACTTATGGTGAGCTGCTTATGTATTGAGATAGTGATTTAATGATATATGTGAATTTATTGACATTATTGAACTTCACATATATATATATATATATATATATATATATATATATATATATATATATATGTATCATAATATAACCACACATAGGTATATATATATCATATATATATATATATATATATATATATATATATATATATATATATATATATATATATATACAATGATATATACTACGATATATATAATGGAGACAACTTGATTATATCATCACAATTATCTTTAACAAAGATCAGCTGTTATGTAATAAGCAAATGACATAGAGATGACCACCTAATTCAATAATAGCATACTGATAGACACAAGTAGAAGGTAGGGGGCAATGTAGGTCATAGCTATGGTCACTATATGGCTGTTATAAATGACCATTAGGGAATTAGATTATTTCACCATACTAATATAAATGACATAACAAACCTACTACTTACACCCCATCCAAATCTACCCCATCCACCCAAATCTACTATCTAGTGGTAGTAGTAGTAGTAGTAGTAGTAGTAGTAGTAGTAGTAGTAGTAGTAGTAGTAGTAGTAGTAGTAGTAGTAGTAGTAGTAGTAGTAGTAGTAGTAGTAGTAGTAGTAGTAGTGGTAGTGGTAGTGGTAGTGGTAGTAGTAGTAGTAGTAGTAGTAGTAGTAGTAGTAGTAGTAGTAGTAGTGGTAGTGGTAGTGGTAGTGGTAGTGGTAGTGGTAGTAGTAGTAGTGGTAGTGGTAGTGGTAGTGGTAGTGGTAGTGGTAGTGGTAGTGGTAGTGGTAGTGGTAGTGGTAGTGGTAGTGGTAGTGGTAGTGGTAGTGGTAGTGGTAGTGGTAGTGGTAGTGGTAGTGGTAGTGGTAGTGGTAGTGGTAGTGGTAGTGGTAGTGGTAGTGGTAGTGGTAGTGGTAGTGGTAGTGGTAGTGGTAGTGGTAGTGGTAGTGGTAGTGGTAGTGGTAGTGGTAGTGGTAGTGGTAGTGGTAGTGGTAGTGGTAGTGGTAGTGGTAGTGGTAGTGGTAGTGGTAGTGGTAGTGGTAGTGGTAGTGGTAGTGGTAGTGGTAGTAGTAGTAGTAGTAGTAGTAGTAGTAGTAGTAGTAGTAGTAGTAGTAGTAGTAGTAGTAGTAGTAGTAGTAGTAGTAGTAGTAGTAGTAGTAGTAGTAGTAGTAGTAGTAGTAGTAGTAGTAGTAGTAGTAGTAGTAGTAGTAGTAGTAGTAGTAGTAGTAGTAGTAGTAGTAGTAGTAGTAGTAGTAGTAGTAGTAGTAGTAGTAGTAGTAGTAGTAGTAGTAGTAGTAGTAGTAGTAGTAGTAGTAGTAGTAGTAGTAGTAGTAGTAGTAGTAGTAGTAGTAGTAGTAAATAACTTTACTCATAGTATAACAGTTTTAATTTTTGATAATTTATGAAACATACCATAAGCAGTGAACCGTGAAAACTTATGAATAGACTTTAATGAGTGCTATGGTATGTGTATATAGTTAATTTTGTGTAATATGACTATTGATATAAATGAATACATTTTATAATGTATAATCCATAATATACTTGGAAAAATATTTAATATATATATATATATATATTTATATTTACATATATATATTATATATATATATATATATTATATATGTATTATAAATTTGAATTTGTAATTGATACTCTATATAGTTAATATATAATATATACTAACTATATTACTACATAAAGTATATTTATATTATCATAAAAACAAACTAGTACAGTAAATACAAAGATAAAGCATACATAAATGTATATATCTATTATATATGAGATAGAAGAGATGCTAGTGATATAGGTATCTCTAGTAAGGTAAGAAGCAGCATCATCAGAGGAACACTACAACTGATGATGTATTGATAAAGTGGCAACCCTGGCAATGAATCAACATACCAGTGCTGCAGTCCACAATGCAAACCCCATTATAGAATACAGTTGCCATTATAGTAGAATTTATATCACCACATGGGTCAAGCCTGTGTTATATACAGCAGTGGTTAATATGCTCATATACAGGCAAGCTAGATCTCACTAGATAATAGCTAGACTATACAGTAATGATAAATATATGCTATAATATAGCATTTCGTAATATATAAAAAACATTGTATTTATTTTTGGGTTTTTGACAAATATAATATATTCCCATTTTAATTGTAATATCGTTTATTTATTTATTAAAGTAGGAATCATTAACATTAGTTTATTAATAATTGTAACTTTTAATAATACATTATTTTCTAAAATTAATAAAAAACACCTGTAACAATAATCTATAATTTAGTTATTAATCTATAATTTTTTTTTCTATTATTTACACATATAACTATTTATTTAAAACTAATTATTAAAAAACTATAAATAGTAGCAGAAATCGAACAAAACCTAGTCTTTTATATTTTTGGTTTAAAACAAGAAAAACACAAAGATCCAAATTAGCCTGAATATATCCCATTTAAGAGTAGCCAAACATCTCATTAATACTGGTGAAGATAGTACTATGGAATACTAGAGAGGTTATAGGTTATTGTATACCCTACAACATGCATAGTATAGGTTATACAGGGTTAACGAGGGTGTAAGTATTGACTTGTACATACAGGTAATGCTAATAAGGGGGTATTGTAATAACTGAGATTAGGTAGTCAGCTATTTACTAATGATTACAATAGGCAACTAATGATACTTATTGTAAACAATGAACATTAGAACAATGCTAGCCTATCAATAGCCTTAACACATGTACACATATAATGAATACATGATTAATAATGTGCATTAATTAAATACTACTTACAGTAATACACATCACTATGGTGATATTATAGTCACTATATATATAGTGACTATAGTTATAATGATATACTATATATATACTGTTTATAGTTACTGCGATGACTATGATTACACTAAGTATGTGACTAGCTAATAACATAGTTAATAACATAGTTAATAACATAGTTAATAACATATTGAAGTGTGGATAACCTCACAAGAATAAACATGTTCAAAGTTAGAAACCTAGAATAATCTTTGTATAGTACCTATAGTATATATACGTATACAATATATGTCGTATATAATTATAATACCAAGTAGAGCTATGTATTGTGTATAGAGAGATATTGAATCATAAATAATAAATATATGGACAAATTTATAACAATTTATTGTAGGTTGTTAGAGAAAGCAATCACAGATAATCATCAGAAATGTCTACCAGATGTATACAGGGGACATACCAGGTTTATGTATACCAAGTGTGAGTATGTGCTGGTATGAGTATGTATACAGTTAGTCATAATATAGCACATATGATAATGTATTGTAGGTAATAACTGTTTTGAAGTATTTCATGTGTAAAGTTATTAATTTAAATATAAAAACAAGATTATAATTATTATATCGTTTACCTATTAAATACATAATACATATATATTTATAATAATAAAATATTATTATTAAGATTACTATAGTATTTATATATATATATATATTATATACCAGAGCACAAATATTAATTTAATTATAAAATGAAATGTAGCATACAATTTATTATAAATATTTTTTGTTTTTGTTTATTAATATTTATCTACTCAAAATAAATATAAACATGTATTAATGATTAAAATTGTCAGTTCTAGCAACAAAAAAGCTGGTCAACTTCTCCTACCAGATATAGAAGATAATGAAAGAGTTAAAAAAGATAAGATTAAATTGATACACAAATAATGTTAACAATGGCAATAATTACAATCAAATGAAAAGGGAAAAAAAATATTGTACATATTGATATTGAATTATCTATGATAAAGTGGATAATTTGTTATGTTTCAACTAATACATTATAACTCTACTATATGTATTATTTAATTTGATTGATTTGATAAATTGGATTATATTACAAGATTTAAAATAAATCATGTGGTTAGTGTTTCTCCATGTTTTGGGGAGACATGTGA